>JANVCC010010204.1:3985407-4168486 GCA_025345505.1 Todiramphus chloris collaris
GATGTCACTCAGACTCATGCTGTGGCTTTACTGGCCAGAGTGTGGCAATGCTGTGGCATTCAGCACAGCAGCCACTCCACGGGGGATGAAATTTGGGTTTCAGTCTTTCCCCTGAGGAAACTCTAGATATCTTGCTTCAGACCAAAGACTTGAACCTCAACCTGTCATCTTTGTATGCACCCATGATTCCACAAGGCATCTGCACCTGCTAAAAAGGCCTCACTGAAGCAACCACGACAACAAATCTATGCTATGCTGTGACTGTGAACAAAATACAGCCAGATTTTGAAGAACTCCATTAAGGATTTAAAGCTGCAGGAAGAGCACTGAAGTCGTTAGATCTGCATTGGTCAGGAATTCTTTTCCTCTTGATTGATGTGCTCATTGAAAATCTATTAAAATGATCTTGTATGAATCTTGATAGAAGTTGCTGCTCTTTCTTACAGAACGTGTAGATGTTCTGCTGTTGGTTTGTTTGCAGCCACCTACTGAAACTGCAAGATAAACCTGTTTAATCTAGTTAAATGTGAAGATTTCCTGCTTGTAAAACCCTTGTGCACTTATGCTGGGATCCCTAAATCTAGTGAATCTAATTGTTCTGCAATGAAATAAATGAAAGACATGAAACTTTTGTCCTTACTCCATCACTTAATTTTCCTTGTGACAGTCAACTGACATTAGTAGTCTAATTTGCTTTCCTTATTTATTGCAATTGTTCTTTTGTTTTGTTTTGTTTTCTTTCTGATATTTCGTGGGATATACTGAACTAGCTGTATCCACTTTTCAGGTCACTTTGGTCTGGACTGTGTGTTTTTCTGTACCTCTGCTTCGTGTATCTAAGTCCTTGCTCTCTACACCTCACTAGGGCACTAAGCCTTTGGATTTCTATGCATCCCTGGCTTCACATGCAGAATTGATGGTGCTTCAAGGAATGAAAGGTCTTCATCCTCAGATGCCTTCCTGATAGCCAAAACTTGGCCTCTCACCTGCATCAATGGTATGAAGATGGACCAAAATGACAAGCTATGACCCTGTAGCTTCACATTTAGATGCTGCATGATGCCTCCTGCCTTTGTGACCTGCAGCAGGTTGTAATTTAATTTCACAGGCCCAGTTACGCAGGTCTAATAAAAGAATCTCTTGTCAGCACCAGCTACTTCTTGATGTCTTTTACATTCTCTGCTGCTTCCAAGGTGCAGATGTGATCCCAGCTGTAGGATGGGTCTACATCTACAAATTTAAACAGTCTGAGGAGGCATAATTTGCAGATGACTTACACAAGAGAAAGACATTTCACTTACAATGCATTGAGGGATTTGGCCTTGACTTTTTGGAAGGTCTCAGATCAAAATCATTCTCTTTCCCTGGAAAACCTATTCTAGCATGCCAGCAGCATGCTAAAAGTTCTCAGACTTGTAAAAAGAAATGCTGAGGAGCAGTACAGCCATGCCATCTGGCAACAACGGGCTGTGAACAGAGATCTCTGTTGTGGTGGGTTGACCCCGGCACGGCACCAGGTGCCCACCAAGCCCTTCTATCACTCCGCCCGACCCCCTTCAGCACGGCACGCAGGGAGAGAATAAGACGCAAAGCAAAGGGGTGTGGGTTATGATAGGTAAGATGTTATTTTCTACTTCCCGTCCACAGGCGATGTTGGGCTGAGTCCAGGAAGCAGGGCTCCAGGAACACGAAGCAGCCGCTTGGAGGAGAAAGCAGAATTCCCCCTCCCATCCTCCTCCTGCCCTCTCCCTTTATAGTTGAGCTGATGTATGGTATGGCATATCCCACTGGTCAGCTCAGGTCGGCTGTATCCTCTCCCCTATCCTGCCCCCCATCCTCTGGTGCCGTGTGAGCACTGGCAGTCATAACACGGGTATGTTATCAACACCCTCCAGCTCCCAGTGCTGCAGCGTGAGGGCTGGATGGGGAAAAGCAGCTCAGCCAGACCCACTACTGGGTCTGAATGCATTGTGCTAAACACATTCTACTATGCATCCTGAAGGAGAAGATGCTGTTGTACAAGAAAGCTGGGGGGGAAAAGGGAGTCTGGGTTCAGTCTCTGTTCAGCCACTGTTGCCCTCCATGCACTTGACCTTATGATAGCCACAAGACTTCAAAGGAAGATGGTGCTGATTATAATGCAAATTAAGGCCCTGAATAATTGTGTGCGTTTACTTCTTAAATGTGGCATTCTTCTTCCTGCTTGCACAGGAGTGTGTCTTCTCTTAATCCTTTATTTTATCCCAGTTAGACTGCAGGCTTTTAAGGCTGGGTTTCTTTTCGTTTCTCTATGTATACACACAGAAAAGTGCAAAGCAGCGATCTCTCAACATAAGTCTTACAGCCTAACCACTGGGCAGGCAAAAGTGAGGATGCTGTAGTTTTGAAATACCCAAGACAACTTCAACATATACACCATTTCTGAGGGGGAAGGGTATGGAAGCAAAAGTGAAGCTGGAAGTTGATGGTACACACAAACTATGGGAACCTGTCTTTACTCAGAGTGCCTGGAAGAGCACAGTAAGCATTATTTATCAGTCTAGAAAGTATAAAGATGTCCCTGAAGTACTCAGGTACTCAGCCTCTGGAGTTTGCTATTATGCTTTATCTCAAAAATCTAGCTGTATAAGTCATACGTAACAATTTTTGTTCTTGAAAGTGTGTCAGTGTTGGCAGAAAATCAGTAAATCACTCTTTGCATCCACTTGCTGAACTGTCTTAGTAATAGTCGAGACCAAAGACTTGGAGTTTGTTTCATATATAGAAAGAAGTTCTACTGCTACTACCCTGACAGCCTCTTACCAACCAAATCAGGAGATAAAGAAGAGACCAAAAAAAAAACTTTCCAAATCAATTTTCCAACATTCTCTCTTCTTTCCCATTCCCCATGATTTTTGTAGAGCTGGAATTCATCAGCAGCCACTTACTCTGCCCTAGGGCATCCCTGGAGTATGGCACTGTCCTCAGACAGCTTTTTCATTGGCATCTGCTGTCTTTTACATGGTGTTTTAGATTCTATAACTACAGCTCAAGGCTTGTGCTAGATGCTTTTTGAACAATCATCTGTGACCACTGCCTCTGAGTTGCCTGGTGCTCCACATCTCCACAGGCACTGGGCAAAGCACTGGGAACTGATCAACTTCATTACTACTGGTCTCTGAGCCTTCACTCATACAAGTGATTTAATCCTTGATATCATCCACGCAGGCCTGAAAGTGTGGGCTGAAAGTATAAACAAGAACAAGTTTGAAAGTTATTAAGTTTCACAAGTCACATAGAAGGGTTGCAATGCTGCCCTGGCATCTGGAAGTTGTCAGATTTGAGACAGCCTTGCTTCATAGCCTGACTCAGGTAATGCCTTCAAGTCCCTTCCACAAGCTCACTGAGGGACTTGAGACAAAAGTATTTCACTTCCTCTGGTTCACTACCTTGTCTATGAAATGGGAAAAATAACCTTTTTTGCATCAAAACCACATAAAAGGTGCTAATATTTGTCATGTGGAAATGAAATACCTGTTCAAATGCACCTCTTTCCTTTTCTCTTCTGATACCAGCATCTGTCCAAGTCTGGGTTTTTAATATCATTGTGTCAACCTGCATACTTGTTACATCATGTGAAAACAATCCTCCACATCATAAACTGCCTGCAAGATCTTTTTGGTACATCTTGAGATCCACGGCATGTCTCTGCATTGCCCTGCTATTAAGGGAGTTTTGAGAAAAGGAGCAGCACCTGCTATATAGTTTCCTTGGTTTCGTTACAGAACAGTTTTAAGGACAGTCCTGAAGCTCCCCTCAAAGCCAGAATGGAAAAGCAGACCTGTGTGCAGAGCTGTGTAGGGTCTGGTATTTCCAGCACAGTGACAGTTTCCAGCACAGTGCCAGTTTCCAGCACAGTGCATGATTTTTGGAGGTGGGATGGTTCTAGATCTTCCAGAATTCTCTCATTTCCACTTTATCTTCTATCACTGACCTTTGTTTCAGGTCTGCAAAGGTTTTATGTGTTGGCTACTGCCTGGAGAATGTTAATTGAGGCTTGGGAGCCTGTTTTTTTGTGACAGGCCATTCACTTGCTACTGAGTGCTGAAGTCACCCTTTGTAGTGACTGGAGAATGTTCTTTGAGCCCTTCTGCAATAAATGCCCATTTCACAGTTGGTTCATCTGCATGAGATGAGATTTAGTGATCCATATGATCCCTGTTTTTGTCTTACTGTGTTCCTAGGAGTTCAATGGAAGCAGATGTCTCTGTGCTTGGAAAAGCATAGATCCCCTTGAAGGATCAGGGCCTGAAGAGAAAGCACATCCACATGGCTCAGGTACCTTCAGTCTCCTGGGGTTTTCCTTATGATTTCAGAACTACTTTAATCTGTGCTTATTGAGAATTTGGATCAGGAAGGAGCAGTATATTTCAATAATAAGAGTTTATAATAGAAAGTAAGTTGAAATATTTTTGAGGGACACATACATACTTTTACTAGAACCCTTATTTTCCAGTTCTTTCCAAATTGTATATCAAAATGCAAGTGGATTTATTTTTAAGGGGGAATTTGCAAGAGCGTGGAAATTCCTCTTGCTGTACAATTCCATTTGAGATGTAACCCACTAAGGGCTTGGCCTTGTGATTTGTGAAAGTCAGGAAATACAGCCTTTTTCTGTTCTGTGAATTTTCTGCTTTTTTGGGTTTCTGTTGTAGGGAAAAGCAAGAGTGCTGTGGTACTAAATGAGGCCTTTAATGTCTTACTATCTTTGTAAGTGACAGGGACATGCAGAATTGATGGGCAGCTGACCATCTTACATCAGTTTAAGACAAGCAATGACACTGAGAGCTGCAGTCATTCTATGTTTTTATCAGTATGATTAAAGCCCAGTTTTACGTGAGGCAGGTATTTCACAGGTCCAAGCACCTCCTGATTATTGCCATACACTGTTCTTCATATTCCCTTTCCTTAACATCCTACTGTTCTTCCAAACTCTACCCACACTTTGACAAATATTACTTCTAATTTCCCTTGGGGTGCTTTTCGGTAAATTCCTCATTATGGGTCTAACTATATGCATGAAAGAGAGCAGATTCTCGTGAATTACAGCTGCTATTACCAGACTGAACTTCAGACTGTGCTAGGGGCAGCAAGCACCAGAGGCCACCCACACCCCAGGAGAGGGAGCACCTCTTGTCCATGGTGTCATGGTAGCACCCACAAAACAAACAACAGCCACTATCCAAAATGGGGGTTTATTGCAACCAAAGCTGCCCAGCACTCCTTCTGACTAAACACAAGTTTGTATGTCTGGTAGGAATTAGCTATTGCACAACTAATTCCTTAAGGAAAGATGAAGCAAACAGGGCACACACTCACTCATCAAGGGGACACCTCTCACAAAATAGTACCCAAGATATCACTCACCCAAAGGGGAGGTCAAAGCTCACTCAATCCAGAGAGACTTCCTCAGTCCCTGGAAATGTCCTTGGATGGCATGTCCAAGGGGATGATCCAACTGCCAGGCCCACTGCTCTGGGAAAAACCAACTCCTCTGGCTCTTACACAGGACCCCAGTTATACTCTAGTCAAAAGCACACTGTGGTCACTCTGATTGGTTGGGGGGACAAGCCCAGACGAAACATGGCCAAGCGCAGCCCCCAAGCCTGTTTACTAAGGGGTCCAGACCCCAAGGTGCCAGTTAAGCGCTGTGAGGAGCTCAGCTTAATGGCTGAGGCACCAAACTGCTCTGGCCCACCTAGTTTTGTTTGTCTGTCAGGGAGGCTGCATCTGCCACACATGGGGAGCAAGCTGGGCACTCCTCAAGCCTCCCAAACCAAGCACTCAGGCATCTCTCCTAGCTCTGTACTCCCCCACCCCCATGCCTTTCCCTTTCTTCCTCCCTCTTCCCCTGCTCTCTTCTCTCTTTTCATTCTTTCTGCCTCTATTGAGATAACTTTCTTGACACCTAGTGGTACTGTTGCTCTCTGAAAACAGAGCAAAACAGAATCTCTCATCTGATATCAACATGTTAACATCCCCCTTGTATTTGATTTCTTCAAGAAAATAAATGAAGCTCCCCAGTTCTTGATATCCTTTGTGGTATCAAAAGTGTCACCATACTGGGCAGGGCCCAGCAGGAGATTTAAACGTGGCATAACCGACACCTGCACTGGGTCACCAAGGTAAGCAGCCCCGTTGCTGGCACCACCTGCAGCAGGACACCCTGGGATGGTGCAGTCCTGAACGGGGATAACCTCGGGGAAGCAGTGAGACCTGCCTCTTTAGCCCATGGCAGGGGCTGGATGTCAACTGTCTGTGCCTGGCTGCCAGTCTTGGTGAGGGCAGCTGGAAAGCTGCCCAGTACAGAAGGGTCTGGAGTTGCTGGTCAACAGGTGGCTGAAGACGAGCCAGCAGTATGCCCAGGTGGCCAAGAAGGGCAGTGGCATCCTGGCCTGTATCAGAAATATTGTGGCCCTCAGGACTAGTCAAGTGCTCGTCCCTCTGTACTCGACACTAGTGAGGCCACACCTTGAACACTGGGTTCAGTTTTGGCCCCTCACTCCAAGGAGGACACTGACAAGCTGGAACATGTCCAGAGAAAGGCAGTGAAGCTGGTGGAAGGTCTAGAGAACAAGTCTGATGAGAAGCAGCTGGGGGAGCTGTTTAGCCTTGAGGAAAAAGAGGCTGAGGTGAGACCTTATGACACTTTATTGCACTTATCCACAGAGCAGGTAAGGTATAGGAAAAGTAAAATTAGTGCCACTTTTTTGCTAGTGCCTTGGATGGAAGAAAAAGATTGCGGTCATGAAGTGTGAAACACCTTGTCCAGCTATTTCTGCTGTGGAATCAATCTCACAGTGACATGGTGTTGTAGCTCATTCACCCTATTGTGTTTGCTAGTTCACACATGCAACCTATCTAAAGAACAGGTACTGTTTTTGCAGGATGTACAATGGTACCAGAAGTCTAAATTCACCTTTGAGGGACTGGCTACTTGCCTGATACCTATGGCTCACTATGCATTGAACATAGAATTGTCCATAGAATTTATTCTTGATGTAGGAAGAATTCTCCCTTGAATGAAGTTTGTAAGTTTTCAAAGTTACTGCAAGCCATTGCAAGTTCAATCACTGTTACCCTAGTATGTTGCATTTTATACAAATGCTCATTTTTCAGGAGTGTAATTGATGCAGAGGAGCTAATAGGTAACAGCAGCAAGCAGCTAAGCACTTGCCCTTGCACTATAATACCATGTTTGTGGGTTAGTACAAAAGACTGCTCAGAACAAAACTCCCACAACACAGGAAGATCATGTAGGACTTTACCAAGCAGTCTTTCACTCCTGCCCATACTCAGACTGCTTGCCAACTGACCAACTGCTCCAGTGCTCACCAAGCCATCAGAGCTGTTTTCATTAAGGTGCTTTGAGGTGTTATTCTGAGTAACAACAAAAGACTCACCTGTGATTAGTTCCTCCTACATTTAAGTGTTTCCTGGAGCATCATCAGACTACATTTCAGAGGCATTCCTGAGCCCTGCAAATACATGGCCATGTACTATACACAAAGTATATTGGAACAGCTTCACCCACCACTTTCAGACACGTTTCAGAAAGACCAGCTAGAAGCAGACTCATTCAAGTATCCAAAAGCATGAACTACTTCATTTAAAGAATGAAGCAAGTTTTTCACCTAGCTGAAGATTGCTTCACTGATCTGCACAAGCTAAGTTAGCCACTGGTCCTTTGGTACTGACATTGTATGCTACCTCAGGAAGTTCATGATGAAATGAATCTCTGTAAGAACAGTCTCAAGAAGCTTAAAGCATCATAAGTTTATGTGGTAGTATAGGGACGTGGCGATGCGGAAGATCACGGGCTGTAACGGAAATGTAGAAACCAGGTAGGATACCGCCCACGAAGGGCTGGCTCTGTTACTGGTATATAAGTGCCTGTAGCCTTTAATAAAACGCCATTTTTGCCTTCTTTATGAGATTCTGATTCTGACAATGGACCCTCGGTATCTCCCGGGATTTTGGCACCGAGGATAGGACACGTTAATCACAAGTTTAATATTTTCTCTTTAAAGCACCTGAAAGTCCACTAAACTCTTGCAGTGATTACTGCAATTCCCCAAACTTCCATACGAGCATCTTATAGCCACTTTTAAAATAAGGAACAGAGCTTGAAAACCAGCCGACTAGCCCAGTTACGCACCATGTAGGGTACAGACTCCTCAGGCATCAATCCATAACCCATACATAGCCCAAAGTGACTGACTTCTGTGTCATACTACCCACTGTTTATTTACATGCAGTGTAGCCAACTGATCTTTTTGTGTGCCACCTTTCCATACTGACCTTCCCAGAGCATTCAGACTTCTGTTCCAACTAAGTATCTCCAATCCATCCCACTGTGTCTGGCAGTATGCACGCTCTGGACTAGGGAGTTTTTTTGACCAAGAAGCAACAGCCCACTGAACAAGCAATAGTTTTGCAGGTCTTTCAGCACCACAAGCAGTGAAAAACAGCTAAGACTGGAAACCCATCTTTAACTACTCCTGTTCTAAACCACACATAGGGACATTATCCATGTTACTATCTTTAAGATAAAATCCAGACTTTCCATGCTAGGGTGCAATGAAACTCAGCAGCAAGCAGGCACAGTGCCAATACTCCATTTCTTTTGCATGCAAGTTCTTTTGAGTTACATGTACAAGCCTCTTTGTAAGATCAACATAGAGATAACGGTCCTTTTCAAGGCAAAGATGCTAGTGAGTTAAAGGACTGTTTTAAATTAATTGCTTCAATGCATACCATCAAGAAACTGTGTGTTAATAGATGTATTTTCAGGAATCCTGCAATTTAATTGTGAAACATATACAAAAAGTTACAGATTTTCTGGATAAGACCATTTATTTTAACAAATACATGGGTCTTTATGATGAACTGGAGGCTGCAACAGCTGCTCTCTTGGGCTTTGGTGTGGTTCCCTCACGGAATCCATTCCTGCAAGTAGAAATATGGTTACCTCTTTTCAGAAAGATGATTCCTACTCCAGGTCATCTTCAGACAAGTAATGTTTTAGATAAAGTTCACCATCTGTTTTCAGCTTACCCGAGTGACCGAAATCACTATGGAATTCTGTGTTCAGACATTTTAAATAAGAATCACGCTATTGACAAGTGTTTGGAATAAGCAGTGTGGTTCTCGTGCTCTTCTGTTGGAGGAAATTTGAATTCCTCCAACAGGAAGATTTCAGTAACTGAGTTGACACTGCACCAGATACAGCACACCTGCTGAAGGCACGCCGCCTTAATGTTCTTACTAAGCAATGCAGCAAAAGTTTTCAAGTTTCTGAAGTGCATGCCAGTTTCTTACAGGAATCCTCTATGCCTCCAACCAGAGATTATGACAGGCATGACAGAAGAGTCAGCCGCAAGCTCACTCTTGGATGTGGCACTTGTACTTCAGCTACAACTAGTGGAAAACAGGCTGCAGCTGCAGTCTGCAAGCTATCTTCTGGCTGCTGCTGGGAAAGAACCAAGAGATGAATGGATTCCTCAACTACACCCAGGTCTGGGACTTGGAAGACTCCTACTTTTTGCTGTTAAATCCCATCTACATTTTTACAACAACAGTCTTGAAATACTTCACATTTTTCATCCAGCTTTCTTATGTATTAGACCAGAAGCTGCAGAATTCAATTTTAGAATGCACAGGTCATAAAATTCTTAATGAGTTTATCACCACAATACCTTCCCCCTGCCTTACCTTATAAGTACTCAAATGCTTTGTCAAGTTTTAGAGAACTGTAACTCTGATGTTACAGGATCTGATGTTACAGATACTTCCTGAACTCCAAGTAAGAGAGGTGCTACCAAAGTTATTCCAGTCCTGAAGCTTTTTTTTTTTGGAAGGGCAAAAGGGACTGGAATGCATTTCAAGACTTGCCTCTTACAGAAACTCACACTTCAGTGCCACTACCAGTTTCACTGGCTCAGAAATACGAGGCAACACTACACAAAGCATATGGCTTTATATGAGGGCATTTTATTACAATAAACCGTGTTTCTTAATATCTGTACTTAATAGAAACATTGGAACTTGTTACACACCATACATATTAACAGTGAGAGTTTTCTTATCCTCAAGAGAATATGCAAACAATTATATAAAACATCATTTACTTCTTTTAAAGAAAAAAGACTATGTAACATTAAGTACACTAAATAAAAACGTTATCTTTGAACATCTACTTTTACAATTAAGCGGTATCTATAAACAGCACACTAATTTGTAACAAAACGTTATACCTGAATCGGCGGTAGACCTTCTTCAGGTGCCTCATACGACCAGTACCAGTGGTGTTGCGTCTTTTAGCTTTTGCACTCCAGTTATCTGAAAAATACCAGTTACTATTACTCAGCTGCACGAAGTAATTAAGTTGCACATTGTATCTGTATAGCACAACTGTTCAATTTTTACAGACATAAAAAGTTAATTATAAATTCAGTTGATTTCCATATACAAATGCTGCACATTAGCTAAAATGTAGTTACATCAGCATTAATTTGAAAAAAGCTCCATCCCTGTAAGATTAACATAGTAATCCTCCTTGACTGGAAGAAAGTCAGGACTACTGGAAAAGTCAGTTTAAAGTTACTTACACTTTCTCTTACGCTTGGCAGGGTAACCGCATTTCCCACAGGTAGATTTCTGCAGATGGTATGCCTTGGACCCACATCGACGACACAAGGTGTGTGTCTTATTTCGTCGCTTACCAAATGATGATGTACCCTTCGTCTGAAAAGGATTTCAAGATGCATCACGTTGGAAGTATTGCTAGTGCTTGCAACTCCCTTAACTAAAAGAACAGACGCCTCTATAAACCGCACACAAATTCATGCAATGCAGTAACGGTGTGAGAGGCACACCGAACTCTGAAACACCATCTTGGTTTTGCCTACACGTAGCCTCCTTTTTTGGAAATAAATTTCCTGACGCCGTTATGCATCCACCCAGCCCCTCCCCAAATAAAAGGAAGACACTGAGCAATTACCTCCAGGCCCCTTCTCCTCCAGACTGATCGCTGATAAACAGCAAACTGCTTTTTCCCAAGGAAAGGCTATTTCTTGCACGCCAATCAGTCGCACTCCGAACACAAGAGGCTTTGGCGACCTAATCTCTTTCTACGTTACCCGCGCGGCTGCCTCTGCCACGAGGAGGGTGGCGGTCCGGACAGGCCCGCAGCTTGCGCGGCGGGAACCACGAAAAAAACCCCCGAGGCGCCCGGGCGGCAGCAGACCCCCACACCCCGCCGCAGACTCCCCGTCCAGGACGAGACGCGCCGCACTCCCACCCAGCCCCGCAGCGGCGGCCGCCGCCAGGTCCTTAGGCCGCTGCCCCGCAGGGGCCGCCACCCGACGCCGCCCCGCCGCCGAGCCTGGCCGCGGCAGCGCTCAGGGCCGCCCCGCACCACAGAGGGGGCCCAGGGACCCGCAGGGTCCGGCGCGACGGCGGATGCCGGCGGATATCGCGCGGCCGCGCCCCGCCACTCACCATCTTCCCCGGCCGCCTGCACCAAAGAGAACGATCCCCTCCCCACTTCCGCTATAGCCCTGCAAGCGCTTCCGGCGCCGAGACGGCAGCGTCCGTTTCCGCCCGGCACGGCCGCCCCTTCCCGCCCCCGGAAGGCTGTGGTGCCTGGGTGGCGCCACCTTCCAGCTGGTGCGTGGGGTGTCCAGCTCCCGCTGCTCGTGGAAGCCGCGGCTGGGGGCTGTGTGTGTGTGATGCCAGGAAGCTTCCGCGCGGCGCACCGTGCTTGCCGCAGGTACCGCTGCTCTGCCGCACTGCCCGCAGCCTTGCTGCTGCCCGCAGCCCCCCACAGCCCCCGTCCTGGCCCTACTTAGGCATTCCGTGAAAACGGTTTTCCACAAGGAAGTTTAGGAAGAGGGTGCGCTTGTCTCCGATAACGTAATCCACGAGTGAGCTGCCTGAATAAACAGGCAGCCCCTGCTGCACTCTCGGCTCGTCTGCCCCTCTCGCCGTCCGTCGGCCTACCTGCAGCCAAGCGCATCGCGATGTTCGTTCGCCCTTAAAGCAAAATCAGATTTTACTTACGTGCACTGTTTCTCACATGCCAGTGTACCACGCATCTTCAGTAGGCTCAAAATCTATACTCAATTTTATTTTAGAAGAGTTAATTTGAGGGGGAAATAACGTGTACAGAGAGAAACTGAAGATATTCTTAGCAGCAGTTCAAGACCTTGTCATCTCAAAGTCAGAAATAGATGATAAAGCCAGTTTATTTATCCTTGATTATAAAATTATATAACCTTATCTAACAACTCTTGATAAATGTATGTATTTATCTGGCAGACTAGATCTCCCTTCTAGTGTAGTGACAAAAAAATGCAGTTATTTCAAAATGCAGCTGCCTGCACCTGCCACAAGCCAGCAAACTAAGGAACTCTCACATGGGGAACGTGTGGACGACTGAGCCCCTATGATATGGAGCTCACTGTCCAGAAAAGGATCATCCCATGGCACACACCCCAGAGGAATGAGGCTCTGTCTGATGGCTGCAGTTTCACTCCTGGACAAACCAGTGTTGTACAGTTGTCTCAGTGCTAATTTATCTTCACTTGTTTCCTGAGCATGGCATTATTCCTTGGGCATTGATTCCTTTGGCACTAACTCATGTGCTGGCAGGCTTTTGATGTCTGATAACTTGGAGGGTATGGGGCAAAAAGCCACACTGACTTTAGCTGTGTGGTTTCCAGGCATACAAAGGTGCAACTTGGGCTGTTCACTTAGCTCATTCATTCTGGCTGGCAATTTCTTATCACTGAAATAACACCTGAGGCAGAGGTCTTTGCTCATAATCATTTTACCTCACCTGAAAATCCAGGCATTTAGTCCACCCATGGACCCGCTGTAGTTACAGCAGAGAAATGAATAGTTCCAATGGGTATATCATCCCATCTTAAGTGTCTAAAGTAGGCTGGAAAAGTCCTCGGGAAGAAACTTTCTCCTTCTGTTAATTTTAAGAGGGGCTTAGACAGCCCCCTTAGGCTAGGCACATAGACAGATAAAATTAGGGAAAATTAATTTTGCCCTGCCTGACTTAATGAAAATATTTTAATAGCAATTTTGTCTTCCTTGCCAAAAATAAAAAGAGAAACCTAAATGTCCTATGGATGAAATGCTATACAGGGGAAAAAAAAAAAAAAAAAAAATCCTGATTAATGCAAACAGTATGAATAAGTCCTACAGGCTGGACTGGAGTCATGTTTCTCCCAGCAACCTTACCATCTGTATTTTAACTAGTATCTCTTTTCCCTTCCTTCCTTCCTTCCTTCCTTCCTTCCTTCCTTCCTTCCTTCCTTCCTTCCTTCCTTCCTTCCTTCCTTCCTTCCTTCCTTCCTTCCTTCCTTCCTTCCTTCCTTCCTTCCTTCCTTCCTTCCCTTTTCTTCTCTCCCTTTTCCTTTTCCTTTTCTTTTCCTTTTCCTTTTCCTCCCCTCCCCTTCCCCGTGCCAGCAAACACTGATCCTATTAAGCATGTAGGTAAGGGTTCTGTGAATTTTGTGGAGTTGAGTGCCTTTCTATATGCCACAGCATTGTGTTGTGCAGTCTATCAGATCTGTCAGGTTGAAAAATTGACGTAAAAAACAATACTGGATATGCTAATCTATTTTTGATTTCATGCCTCTGGATTATAAGCCCCTCTTGCCTCAACCTGATCCCACCCAAGGTCTGTAGAGCTTCCTGACATCCTTGCTCTGCCCTGATACTTAGCTGGGGAAAAGGAGAATCACCCACTTCCGGTCCCTCCAACAATTAAAGCTGAGCAGCCTTACAGGTAAGTCCACCTCAGGGACAGGGAGACCAAAACCAGGGCTGGGTAGGCAATACAGAGGAAGGTGGGTATGAGCACCAAATAACCTCGGTGGCACTTGTTTTTCACGAGTTTATTATCACGCTACTACATCCCGGGTTTGTTACCATGCTACTACATCACACCGTCACCAGGGTGCAGTACAGCCATACAGTCCCTGACGTGATCATGGCAGGATTTGCTTCAAAACAAAAATATTTGTACAGTTTCTATGAAGCTTGAACATTGCTGAAAAGACTTTCCTCAGGCAAATGCAAGACTTACATCCAAGCAACTTCTGTCTAATGGCATCAATTATTTGGGCATGTGTAGCAAGTGGGGAGGACTTCAAGGAATAAGAACAGTGAAGATTCAAGCTTCATGTATACTAGAAGCTAGTCAGTGCTTGATACCAGTTACCTTCAGACATACAGACAAGATGAAGTCTTTATTTCTGCATGTGATCTCTCAGATTGAAGGAATGTCTTTCAGTATCCATTTGGATATTGGTCACTTTGACCTACGTAACAGTGTCTCAGGAAGGCTGCAGGAGAACAAAGGCTTTCAAGGGCAACATTTTCACAAGGGTCAGCATGGATGCCTTTTTTCAGGATACTGTCTTGATTTCCAGAGGTAGACACCTTGTCTGGAATTAGTGGGGAAGGAACTACGCTGAATAGCTGTTACCAAACAGCCACAAGAAACATAACTATTTGTGTGGTATCCAGATTCTTCAGTTTGAAAGGAAAACTTCAGTGTGTGAATTTGAACCAGCAACACTGGTCACCACAAGATGACGGTGTAGTTCAGCTGAAACTTTCTTCTAAACTACACGGTAAAAACTCTAAATAGTAACAGTAAATTAGGTCAATAAATTGAAAACAATATTACCTGTACAGTTCTTAAATCTCATTGACAATAACAGAAAATATGAGCAAACAGCAATGCTTATGAAAAAGGCTGTTGCATCCTTCTAGGAAACTAATGAGTATAATACAATAGGCTTTCTATTTGTTTAAGATTAAAATGGGTAGAAGAAAATTAAACAGCTGTCACTATCTTAAGAAATTGCTTGTTAAAATGTAGTGTGAATGATCAAGAAATCATAAAAATTTTTTGTATAACAAAGCCTATACAATGTGTATAAAATAGAAAAGTACATTTGATACTGTTGCTTCCTATACCCAGTCTTGAATGGGAAGAACCCCTTTATGGCAACTACATATGCCTTCCATGCATTGAGACTCTTTTCCATAAATACCATCACAAAATATGATCTCACTAAAAGCACACAGAACAATGGCAGAGTTTAAGAGGAACCCCACTAAAATCTTTCTTTGTTGTTCCATCTATCTAGGGGAGCATGGGCAGCATACCTCCTGGGACACACCTGTTTAACAATGCCACAGCATAATTCAGAATTTTAAAATGTCCTTGTCTGTTTGTTTTTGTTGCTGTTGTTTTTTTTTTTTTTTTTTTAATGCTTATATTAAGATAGATGTCAGGATTGTAGTGCATTGTTTCACGGAAGCAGTAAGTCTCAGAGTGGATGTCACTGACTAGCCTCAAGCTTGCAGAGGTGGTTGCATGGCAGTCTGGGCTGAGCACCAGGAGGGGTGCATAGGAGAAATCCCCAAGTTCCTTTATGAGGTGACAGTCATTTGCTTTTCTTGACAGTTTTGTAACAACTAAATATTCTTGTCTTGTTACTATTATTTTGATAAAAAGCAACTTATATTGGTCTTGTTTTGTTTGACACTGTTTTCTTAAATCTTTGTTGTATTACTCATGCACAAATGTTGCACACACAAGTCTAGAACAAAGTTTTCACTAGAGATATATGAAATGCATTTCACAGAAACATAAAATATCTTGGGTTGGAAGGAACTTCAAAGATCATCTAGTTCCAACACTCTGCCATGGGCAGGGACATGTCCCACTAGACCAGGTTGCACAAGTCCCCATCTGACCTGCCTGAACACATCGAATGGTGGAGCATCCACAAGTTCCCTGGGCAACATGTTCCAGTGTTTAACCAACCTCAGAGTGAAGAACTTTTTTCTAATTTCTGATCTAAATCTACCCTCTTCCAGTTGGAAGCCATTACCCCTCATCCTATCACTACAAGCCATTGTAAAAAGTCCCTCCCCAGCTTTCTTTCAGGTACTGGAAGACCACTATAAGGTCTCCCTGGAGCCTTCTCTGCTCCAAGCTGAGCAATCCCAACTGTCTCAATCTGTCTTGTAGCAGAGGTGCTCCAGCCCCCTGATCATGTTCATGGCCCTCCTCTGGACCCATTCCACCAGGTCCGTGTCCTTCTTGTGCTGGGGACTCAACTCAGTACTCCAGGCTGGGTCTCAGGAGAGTGGAGGAAAGGGGCAGAATCACGTCTGTCAACCTACTGGCCACAATTCTTTTGATGCAGCCTGAGATGTGGTTGGCTTTCTGGGCTGTGAACACACATTGATGGGTCATGTTGAACTTCTTGTCAGCCAGGACCCTCAAATCTTTCTCCTCAGGACTACCTCCTCAGGATGGTACACACTTGGTACTAGCAATGCGCTTCCTTTCTTTTTTTTTTTTTTTTTTCCTTTTTTACTGAAAAGACTATCAAAAGCCTGTATGATTGACAGCTAGATCTATATCTAAGCCCAGATATTATGGCTGAAATTTGCTTACTTGGAAGTTGTCTAAACATAACTTTCAATGTCAATTCTTCTACACTTCCAAATGTTCTGGTATGAATGATACTTGAGCATATTCTTTGGAAAATAAATATGGCTGGCAAAAAAACCTTTTGTTTTTTCTTTCCTGCAGAAATGTTAAAGTCTTTGCCAGAAGGTAAGGAAAGGAAGACATCTTACAATTATAGTTAGATACAAACAGTTGGCTATCTTACCCTCCCAATTCTCTCACTTGTTATGTGGAATTGCATGCTCACTTAGGTTTATCTCTAGCATCACCTTCGCTCCAAGTGTTATTCAGATATGCTTCAAGTGCATATGTGAATGATTTTATCTTTAGCAGAAGTATGTGAATGATTTCACTTCTCACCAACCATTCCTTAGAGCAGGACTTGATGTTGTTGTTTTCCTCCCAGAATAATTCTGGGTAGCCGGAGAAATGCACGTACCCCTGCCTTATAGTGCCTTCTGTCTACAAAGGTAAGCAGGCTGTTCAGTTTTGCAAGACCCGTCCAGTTTTGGCACCTGTTAGTGTTAAAAGCACTGGTACAGCATGTACATGGTACAGTACATTTTCAGATCTCTCATGTATGTTGCAATTAGATGTATTGTATTAGAAATGTGAGAATAATTACAAAGCATTGGGTAAATATAAATTGTCTGATTTTCTTTCAGAAATGTGTATTTACTTCTCACAAATTTTTACTTCTTATACATTTCAGGTTTTACTTCAGATCTAGCATTCAGGGGGAAAAATATATGTGTCTGGAGTATAGCAGAAGATAAGAAAACATTGAAGAAAACTGAGGCACTCATGTTTAATCTGAAAACCAATACTATAAGCCTAATACATTATTTGTTATTTATTTACTTTCCCTCAAATCTTATTTTAGGCATCCTAGAGAATTTACATTTATCTTGCTCTGGGACTATTGCAATGACTGTTTTCCCTAGCAATCATATATATATATATATAGATAGATAGCAATATTTCCCTAGAAATAATAATATAAACTCTCTTTGAAGTAGAAAAACCTGTCAGGTTTGACATTACTATTCAGATGTGAGACAGAAACTGCAAGAAAAAAAGGCTTGCAGTGGAACTAAGTGGACAAATACAAATTCTGTATTTATTGAAGATAAAGCATTTCCCCAGGTAAAATAACTTTGCTTTCCTTCATCAAAATCACTGTTGCTTTTTATTATTTTCACCAACTGAGAACCTTCTGTAAATACAAATGCTTTGCTAACAAAGGTCAGCTCAACTCTGCAGTTACAAATGTTATCTTCTGTTTATTCTGGAATATGTTTTCCCTGTATCAGGCATTTTCAGCTTCACAGTTACTGGAACTGAGGCATACTGGATTCTCCAGGGAATTCCTCTAATTCCCATGCACTATTTTACTTCCATAAAAATAGAGGACAAAACAGTGGCCAACCTTATTAGTGTTTGCAAAGAGGACACAGAAAAGAAATGAAGCTTTTTGAACTTCTTACCTGACCACAATGTGGAGGTCATGACCTAACTTAGGCTTGCATATGCAGCACAGCCAGTATTGTGGCGGGGAAGGCTGTGCACCAGCCAGCAGGGCACAGGGAGATGTTTTTACTGGTCTGCCTGCCGAGGCAGCAGATAGGCAGAAAGGCTTTCCAAAATGTCCAATTCAGTAGCTCCCATCGTTATGATTGGAGGTACCTCTTAGCATCTTTCTGACTGAAAGGCAGATGAAGCAGGGCAAATTTACCTCCAACAGCACTTAGGTAGTGGAAAACATGCCAGTACTTACACTTTAAGGTTTGGTTTATCATGTGGATCCTTGTTAACTGCTTCCTGTACATCAGAAATGCTTTTCAGTTGTGCTTGAATGTATGCTAGGAAGAGATGTAGTCTAAAAAGTATCTGCTTGAGAAGGGAAAAATGCCTGAAGGAATGTTGCACTCTAAGAAGGTGACAAAACTGTGACAAATCCAAGCCTACTTATTCTGTCTTACTTTATTTTATCAGCAGAATAAAATGTGGTAGTGCTCAAAGCAACAACATTGGTAATTGACTTTTCTACTGAGTCTCTCTACCATTCTACAGGTTTGTTATTGACTTCAGTCAAAACCAGCCATCAGCCTTTCTCAAGGTACCATTCTCATGGCTGATGTATTTTATTACATAGCAGTATTTTCTTGCCCTGACTTCATTGCTACCTCAGAAGACAAAATACATAGTCACAAATACATGGGAAAAAGTGTGTACCTCTCTTGCCATGAGCCCACAGGAAGGAGGAAATAGGAGGCTTCTTTGTCTGTTGCTCTCGCTAGCCTTACATTTTACATCTCTATGTATTTATCTCTTTCTTTTTTTTTTCATAATTTATAGAAGTGTCAAAGCTATTTGCTAGGCCTAAGAAGTCAGGACATTGCTGCTTGCTCAATACTTTTTCTTAGCTAATAGTTGTTCTACAGAGCCTTCAGCCATACTAGAAATACCATACAACACAGAGAATGGGATATGTTTACAGGCTAATTAATAAAAAGTGCCATCTCCAGAAATGCAGATTTTCTCAAAAATGCTTAATGATATGGTCTCCACTACCAGATAGAAACATTTACAATTAGACAACTCCAACTTTTTCCATATTAATCAACGTTGGTACCTACTGGTAATTGCATGGATTAATAGGCAGAAATTGTCTGAGAGTTTTATATCTGTAAATAACAAAATACCTCATTAAAATGGGCACAGAAGGAGATATATATTCACCTACAGAAAAAAAAAAAAAACAAAACCAAAAAACAACAAACCAACAAAACCAACAAAACTGAACCAAACCAAAACCATATATATCTGTCTCAAGAGAGTACTTTGACCCTGTGCTTTGGTGCTGCGCCTCTGATCGGAACTGCAGGTACATCTGGAAGCCAGAGTAGCTTGCAAAAGAATATCACACCAGTTCTAGGGACTTATAAGCCTGTTGTAGAAGTCACAAATGTTGAGTGCACCTAAATTTCTCTGGAGCTCAGGTGAATCTCTGCAACTATATCAGGGCTTTCTTGTTACGGGTATATGTTTTCATTTATTGCATTCTGGTGGTTGTTCTATGGGTAGCCAGCCCAGAATCAGGGAGGGCAAGTCAGTATTGTGTCATTTCTGTTTCTACAGAGCTCTGCATTTCCATTGTCTTTATGAAAGTTCGCAAAACTGACTTTATTTATTCAACTTTCATTCCAGGTGAAAGATATATACAAAAGCTCATTCCAGAAAGTTTCACAGTGGTAGTTAGGGTTAATTACTGACTTTTTGGGTAAGTAACAAAATTTTAATGAGTTTCAGATGGTCCAAAAATGTTGTAGTTCAAAAAGACATCCTACTAAGATCTGTTTCTTTGAAGTCCTCCCTTCACTGTCTTCCCCAAGTCTCCTTTATAGGGGAGGAATGTTTGTTCTGCTTATTGAAAAACATTTTTTAGGTTTTAATTTCAAGATACTTGTAAATTTTCAGAGGGAGACTGCTGGACTTTAATGAGAGATTTTTGTTCAAAGTTTGCTGCTTGAAGCATTTTAGCTTTCCAACTAGTTACAATTATAATTCTAAACTATATAATGCACATACAGCACTGATTCAGAAGGAACCAGAACTATAAAAGCATGGGCAAGGTTGCTAATGGGTGATGTTAGACATTCTATTCAGTCTACAAAGAACAATCAGACAGCAATGATATTTTGTAAAGCACCACGACAGGCTAAAAGAGACCTTCTGCATCATCAATTCAAGATACTCTTGTTTCAGGCAATCATATAAAGCTGCTTATGAATTTATTAAACTATGAAGTAAATCAATAGTTAAACAATGTATAAGAATACAAGAAAAATTCCACAGAAACGTAAATCATTGGATAATTGTGAAAAATTGATCTTGCCTGACTCTAAGGATTAATTGCTTGGAACAGCCTCTGCAATCCTCCATGTGATTTAACCTCTGATACACTCTATACACTATGTGTGGTTTTGTGTCATTATTAACACAAATGCAGTATTCCACTTTACCCCTGTGACTCTTTTTGTGTTAGCTTATTTAAAGTGCTAAAATCATCAAATCAGCTGTAGTTCATGAAATTCACCCATTTTATGTATGTGTGAGCCTCTCAGCTGCTGGGCATACATGTGAGAGTGTATAGATCTGTTTTAGACACAGTACCTCTGCCGCTGCACACAGCTGGCAGAAGCCCAGGCCTTTGTGAGCTCTGTGGGCATGATTTTCAGGTTGAAAATGACTCGGGGTGAGCCTTAGCCAGCTCACAACCCTCAATGAACCGGTGAATTCAAAATCTCACTCATATTTACCATCCAAACTTTGATTGCAGTCATCTCCAAAGATGGATGATCTGCACCTTAGTCGTTTTTTCAGCCTGTACTGGGATGTCTCAGGGAGGCAAGTGTCGGTTGTGGTGTCAGTGAAAAATAAATATCCAACAGACAGCTGAATCAGGCCTGTCTGGGCAACTGATCACTAGACAGGATGGTGAATTTGGACGCTGTCATCCTGTCCAGGAACGTCCTGTGAAGCAGCAAGCAGTGGGGTCGTTCATATCTGCTAGTCTAGGATGAGCAGCCACCAGAAGAGTTTGTGAGAGGAGGTGTTTCACTGGCACTTGAGCAAACGCAGTGGCTTTTTGCATCTGCAAGCAGAAGTCTCCCTAGCTGCCCTCCCTCCTCTTACTCTTCGCACCTCTTTTTTCTCCTCCTCTTGTTTTTACCCTCTCCCTGGGTCTGTTACCCCCTAAACCTTCCTGGCATAGTAACTCATTAAAACAGCACAAAACTACACAGACTTTTTTCTGTATTTACTTGCTATCCTTGTAATAAAATAAATTGTCTCACAGAGAGGACTGAAGCATGCCAAAGCCAGCATGAGATGTGCAGAAGGAACACATATTCATTTCCATTGGAAAAGCCCTTTAAGACCATTGAGTCCAACAATTAAGCCACGCCCACCACTAGACCATGACCTTAAGCAAAGAATTTACCTGTCTTTTAAGTATCTCCAGGGATGGTGACTCCACCACATTCCTGGGCAACCTGTTTCACTGTTTAACAACCCTTTCAGTGAAGAAGTTTTTCTTAATGTCCAGATGTCCCCACAAGGTGGGAATTCAAAGTGAAAGCAGGGCAAGATGTGGAAAAAATAGCAGCTCTCCATCTGGAGCAGTTTTAAGCTGCTCAGTTTGTTCACGATCTCTATTGCCTAATATCAGAATCTAACTCTAAAGAACAGTAGTTGTTTGTTTGTCAAGGGATGACCTTTGTATACACACAGACTGAAATGCCTGTGCTCTAGACAAGCCTGATTATTACCTATATACTACTAAGTCTCTCTGAATTTTGAATAACATGAGCTCTTCTCTTCCAGATCTGTTCATTCAAACCAGAGCTCTCACAGCCCTTCTTTGTTTGGCATACTTTCTGCAACATATGGATTCCTGTACCTAAGGCAATATCATTCTATGAGGTCCCCTGAGAGACACTCATTTACATTACAGTGAACAATGATGTTTGACGTATTTCATAGAGAGGCATCCCAAGGCATTGCCACTCATCCTTGAAAGGTGACAAATACATTAAAAGCAAAACAGCCAATTAAAACACTGTAAAAAAAAAACCCCAAACAGTGAGATCACATTAGCAAACAGAAACAAATCCAGAAAGTCTCCAAGTCAATTTCACAATTTAAAACTGTAATGACAAGATGTTCTTTCTCCACTCAGCTATCACTAGATCCTTGGCATTTGCAGAAGTCACAGACTGTCTTTAGGGCCGTAATACATAATGAACTTGAACAATGGAGACACAAGACTATTTAAAGCTTGGTAAACTATTGACTAACCTTAGCATCAATCCTATAAAAGGCTAGAAGTCTACAGGGAAATATCACTGATATAATTCTATTCTGGCTGACCTTAGTGTGAAGCAGAATACAGGTAATACCATTTCATGCTGTCCCCAGACCAGACAGGATATCATTAGCCTAACAAGTGAAGCACTGCATTAATCATTCTTGTGCTAGAATTATTATTTGGTGCAAGACAAGAAATGCCTTGCCTTACAGCTAATACTTTGTGTCTTTCAAGCTACTCCTGTTTTATCACCCTAAAACACCAGTTTTAAGAATAAAGATGGTCTGTTTCTGAATAGATCATATAAATGTTTAGCAAGAACTTAAAGTTGCCATGATAAAACCCTTTTTTAACTTCAAAATGGTTAGTAGATATTTGCCACTTTCATTAGCAGTAAGGGAAAATTATCCCCATCTTCTCTGTAAGTTCTACTCTGTCCCTCACTACCATGCAGTCAGGAAGTAACTAGGGAGCTCCATCAATCAGGTCTTTTATTATAATTTGTGCCTATTATAACTGATCAGACTGGGACTGTGCCAGCTGCTGCATAGTCCCACATCACAAAATTACAGTGTAAGTAGATTAGTGCCTGACACACCAGAAGGCTGTGCTGCCATTCAGTGAGACCTTAGACAGGATGGAGAGCTGGGTGGAAGGGAACTAAATGAAATTCAAGAAGGACAAGTGTAGTATCCTGCTCCTGGGGAGCAATAACCCCATGCAGGTTAGGGGTAGACCTGCTGGAAAGCAGCTCCATGGAGAAGGACTTGGGAGTCTTGGTGAGCAATAAGTTATCCATGGGACAGTAATGTGCCCTTGTGGCCAAGAAGGCCAAAGGTATCCTGGGGTGCATAAAGAAGAGTGTGTACAGCAGGTGGAGGGAGGTTCTCCTTCCCCTCTACTCTGCACTAGTGAGACTCCCTCTGGAGTACTGTGTCCAATTCTGGGCTCCCCAGTTCAAGAGAGACAGGGAACTACTGGAGAGAGTTTAATGGACAGCTACAGGGATGATTAAGAGACTGGAGCATCTTTCTTATGAGAGAAGCCTGAAAGACTGGGGGATGCTTAGCCTGGAGAAGAGTGAGAGGGGATCTTATCAATGTTTATACATATCTGAGGAGTGGATGTAAAGAGGACAGGGCCAGTCTCTTTTCAGTTGTGTCAGTGATAAGAAAAGGGACAATGGTCAGAAACTGGGACATAGCAAGTTTCATCACAACATCAGGAAAAAAATTCTTTACTGTAAGCGTGACAGAGCACTGGAACAGACTGCCCAGAGAGGCTGTGGAGTCTCCTTCACTGGACACTTTTGAAACTTTCCTGGATGCAATCCTGTGTGACCTTCTCTAGGTCAACCTGTTTGGTGGGGGGCGGGGGGGGTTGGACTAGATGATCCCCAGAGGTCCCTTCCAAACCCTACCATTCTGGGATTCTGTGATCATGCAACTGCACATGGCCTTAACACAAAGTAGAAAACTATCTAAATGGTACAGAGTCTGTGTGCCGAGTAGAAAAATGTTACTATAAGTATCCTATTAAGTGAAAAAAGAATTAACCATTCTCAGTCCCATTGTGGCAGAGGAGACAGAACATCCACCTTCTGCAGACAAGTAAAGTGCCACGGGACCTGTGGACTTGCAATCCTAGGAGTGACACAAGTACAGCTCTACCCTCTCTCTGTTTTGCACCTTGTCAGTTCAGTTTCTTTACTTTTGTTACTGCTGAAGCCAGGATCAATAAAAAAGCAGAGTCCTGTTTCCAACTGAAAGAAGATAAATTTTAGGCTAAGGTCCTTGAAAGTGTGTGCTAAAAGAACTATTATACAGCATCTGACAAAGCAACAATTTTGTCTTGTTGAAATGTTTTTTTACAAGACAATATTCCATCAATATAAACTCATTTGAATGTGATAGCCTTTACAGCAGACCCCCCACCCCCACACACATACTTTCTTTCCTAGCTGTTTTTACCTTTTTACGTTTTTATTTGCATGTTTTGCTTGTGAGCAAATTACAGTGTATCTTTATCTTGAGGGTTATTATTACTAATGATGTATTTACTGAAAGTGAAATTGTTATCTAAGCCATCTAAACAGTGAACCGCAAGATCAAGACATATATCTGTAGAGATAAAATATGCTTCAGAATTACTGTGTTCTAGGCCAGCTATTTAAAGGCTTAACTCAGTTTTAATAATTTCCTTCATAGGCAAATGACAACAGACAATGTTGCACAAATTGGTCATAAAACATAACTAGGAGCATAAGGATTATTATCAAAAGCAATAAAATATGTACAGAAATGATGAAAGCATATCAATTACATTATCAAAGAGATTCATAGTTATTAAATCAGAAAAGTCACAAAGATAGGCTCTGGGGTTGCTGACTTTTGACTGGACACTGGCATCCTTCACATGGATAGAGTAATGTGACTCAAGGTCTAGGCATCTTCTTAAGGAAAATAGACCATGCCGACAAAGTGCAGGGTATGAAAGGCACGATGTAGTGATGCTATCACAAGAAGCATTTAGTTTTCAGAGAACTGTGTTAAAATGATCAAAATAGGTGCAGTATCTGAGATGTAGCATATGAAGAGTTTTCAGATAGGGGTGTTGTATTTTCATGAGATCTTCAGCCAGGCTCCACTAGGATAAATTCATGTAAATTTCTCCCTCAGTGGTGTTTTCTTCATTTTTTTTGGTTTTACTGGAATGGATCATCTCTAGAAAGTGAAAAAAGACAAATTAAAAAGTAGGAGACCATGGTAGTGTGTGGAAAGAAAAATCAAAGTCCTCTTACTTCTGTAAGAGCATCCCTACAAAAAGCCAGCTACAGATGTGTCATTGAATTTAAGGGCTGTGTAGAATCTCAGGATATCTTTCAGGATGCTTTTCACGGGCAGGACAATGCCAGAATTGGCCAAAACTTGCACTCATATGCATTGACATGATTTTCAGTATGACAATTGATACACAAAAATTATCACAACTGCAGAAGTGGAGACTGAAGATTCAGGATCAAAATTAAACCTTAGGAACACCAGCTTAATTCTAGTGAAGCTCTACTGTGACCTCAGCTCTGGTGTAGTGTATGTGACACCAGGACTGGTCTGGGGTCTCTGAAAAGTCTTGTTCAGAGGAAAGAAATTGTGACAGAGAAGATACAGAAAAGATTATTGTATTTCCAGTAACTTTGTGTCAGACACAGTCAGTAGATCCAAGCCTTGATTTATATATCTTAAAACCACTGAGCAGCTCCCAAAGCAGGCTGTGTCCCTGGAGAGGACTGGATGAGTAAAGATTAAAATTCCTTGGCAATATTCAGCCTTTTTAAGGAATGAAAAGCAGAATAGCAAGGCAGAGTGAGAAGAGACATACAGTAGCAGACAGACTGACTGACTCCTTTGGCTGCTGAATTGAGTGGAAGTGCATTTTCCCTGGTAATTGCTGGGTATCTGAGTATTTAAAATGAAGGTAAGACAACTGTTTACTTAGTTTGTACTGATGAAGTGAATATTGCAAGTGCAATGAAATATTAATTTATATGGAGAAATACTTATCTGAAAATGTATTTGGGCAGTATTTCAGGAAAGAAGAAAACCAAAAACAACCTCGACAACAAAGCTGAGGAAAATCAGTGTGACACTTGCCTTTATTTCGCAAACTGACTAGTGTAAACATTGCAGAAATGTAGAACAGCTGCATGAGCTGGCAGAAAAAGTAGAAAAGCAAAGTAAGTTCTCTTTTTCTCCTCTTTTTTCAGGTGCTGGGAATTTTTCTGCTGATGGAAGTTTCAGTTTTTTCCAGGTGAATATTTCTTACTAAATTACATGGTGAAGACTATGTCTGTATAATTTAACATACAATTTCTGGTGCATGACATGGGGCAAGGCTTAAAGGGGTCTTCAGATGCATTTCCTGTGAGAGGAGACACTGTTTGGTGTCAGTGCTGCCACTGACATCAGTGGTGACAAGAGTGAGGCATTATGGTATCCCTTACCTCTGTCCAGAGAGGTCAGCCACCCTTTGGGAAGAGAGCACACAACGGTGGCGTAAGCCACAGCAGCACACATCTCCTTAACACAGCACAGCTTACCTCAAGCCAGCCCGGATCCCATGGGCAGGTAGCACCCAGTCTGCCTCCCATTGGCAAACTGGCTGTTTGACAGCTACTTTGGGAAGGTCTGTTGCATGCCACAGCACACACAGCCCCTGGCAGCAACCTGCCAACCTCCAGTTGTCCTCTGGCTTTGCACTGTGAAGCTGGTCTTTGAAGCTTGTGTTATAACTGCACAAAGTCCTTGCTGATCTTCAGGCTAGGTGAATGTATCTTGCTGCTTCTTTTCACTGACCAGAAAGCCCAAGCTGGGACTGATTTTATTCTTAAACATGAAAAGCAAATGCAAGTGGGTTTAGAGGGAACCTGATCATACCCCTAATTGTTACTGAAGTCCTGCTCTGCTGTTTAGAAAAATTGTGCCCTAATACTTATAGATGGAAACTGCTAATAATATTCCTGTGTTTGTTTGTTTGGCTTTTTGTTTGTTTTGTTTTGGTTTTGTTTTATTTTGTGTTTGTTTGTTTGTTTGTTTTGTCTGTTTGTTTTTTAATGCAAAAAATACTACTGGAGCAGCCCTTTGTCTCCAGTCCATTGCCGCTGGAATTCTTTTGGCCCTTGGTCTGAGTGTGATGGCTGTACTCAAAAACAGGTATAGACAGATGCACCTTGTCTCTACTCAGGAATTTGTAAGCATATGCTTATTTTCCCAGTAATTATGGAGCTGTTATATCTTTAAAATCCCAAACCAGGTGTCAAACAAAAGCCCCAGCAGAACAAGAAGGCTGAAGAACAAAGAACTCAGAAGAGGAATCCTCCAGTCTGTCCTCAATATGTTAACTTTCAAAGCTATGATATTTATGTTATAAAATAATTTCTGCACTGTTAATTTTGGTGATAGTTCCCAAAAGCTCAACATGACTGTTCATTAAACTGAGACATTCCACCTCCAGCTGATCATGTTTTGTACCAATTCTGCTGATATTTCATTAGTGGAGTCACATCTCAAGGAAAGAAAATTTAGTTGGAAAGTAATATCCTCAATGAAAACAAGTCAATTATATTTACAGTGAACTCTATTGATGTGCAAGACACTTGCTTTTGATTTTCCTTCTCATTTACTTTGATGTTGCATCAATTAGGGAGGGATTAGTCAAAATTAAAGATGTGCCATGAGACTGCAGTTGCTCTTTTTAGAAGCAAAAACTAGACAGCTTGATGTTATATCATCTTCCTTAATTACATTGTTTACTTTGAAGAACAGCAAATTCAGGCATGAATGGTCCTATTAAAAATGTAAAACAAAACTGAAAATTGTTAGCAGCTTTTTCTTGGTTTCATCTGTGTGTTAGATTTCTGAACAAACCAAGTTTATGCATCAGCCTAAAGACCTTATAGATATAATGGTTGCCTTTGTATTAATTCGAGTTTTTGCTACCATATTGTGGTAATATCAAGCATGGTTGTTCTCAGTAAAAAACTGTGAATGTCTCATTTCCTTATAGCAGTAGAGTGGCAGCATTGTCTGGACACTAACAATTTCTTCCTGCTTTGCTTTTGTATTTTCTAAGATCTCTCTTGATTTGCATTCAGATTCGGAGACGGACAGTAGCAGTTTATAGCCAGTATGGGGGAAACCCCTGTTCTGGGGATGCCTTTGAAACAAGACCGTGCACCCCAACAAGGGGATGCCCTACAGGGGATGGCTGTGGTGATCGGTTCAGATGTTTCTCAGGTACCATCCAAGATATTTTTCACCATTTTCTCGTCATAAAGTTAAGATAACCTTGTTATATTTGAACTTCAGTAAATGGGCTTTGCAGAACTTTAAACTTACAGATAAGCAGATAAATTCTGATGTGGATTGTGAACTGGTTGAAGGGTAGAAATCAGAGAGTTGTTGTCCATGGGGCAGAGTCTAGTTGGAGGCCTGTATCTAGTGGAGTCCCTCAAGGGTCGGTACTGGGACCAGTACTGTTCAATATATTCATCAGTGACGTGGATAATGGAACAGAGTGCACTGTCAGCAAGTTTGCTGATGACACAAAACTGGGAGGAGTGGATGACACACCAGCAGGCTGTGCTGCCATCCAGCAAGACCCAGACAGGCTGGAGAGTTGGGCGGGGAGAAATCAAATGAAATACAACAAGGGCAAGTGCAGAGTATTGCATCTGGGAAAGAACAACCCCAGGCACCAGTATAGGTTGGGGACTGACCTGCTGGAAAGCAGCACAGGGGAAAGGGACCTGGGTGTCCTGGTGGACAGCAGGATGACCATGAGCCAGCAATGTGCCCTGGTGGCCAAGAAGGCCAATGGCATCCTGGGGTGTATTAGAAGGGATGTGGTTAGGAGGTCGAGAGGGAGGTTCACCTCCCCCTCTACTCTGCCCTAGTGAGGTTGCATCTGGAATGTTGTGTCCTGTTCTGGGCCCCTCAGCTGAAGAAGGACAGGGAACCGCTTGAAAGAGTCCAGTGCAGAGCCACAAAGATGATTAAGGGAGTGGAACATCTCCCTTATGAGGAAAGGCTGAGGGAGCTGGGTCTCGTGAGCTTGGAGGAGACTGAGGGATGACCTCATTAATGTTTATAAATATGTGAAGGGCAAGTGTCAGGAGGGTGGAGCCAGGCTCTTCTCAGTGATGTCCAATGATAGGACAATGGGAAATGGGTGCAAGCTGGAACACAGGAGGTTCCATGTAAATGTAAGGAGAAACGTTTTCATGGTGAGGGTCACAGAGCACTGGAACAGGCTGCCCAGAGGGGTTGTGGAGTTTCCTTCTCTGGAGACATTTAAAACTCACCTGGATGTGTTCCTGTGTGACCTAATGTAGGTGACCCTGCTCTGGAAGGGACATTGGACTAGATGATCTTTCAAGGTCCCTTCCAACCCCTAACATTCTGTGTGGTTCTGTGTGTATGTGTGATAAATGTGGTTTAGGAGGATGTTTCCTGTTTTCCAGACTCAACAACACATGCTTTTAACTTCATCTGGAGTGTTGCAGAGCTTTGTAAATTATGTGCTGTTGCCCTGGTAGCCTCTCTAAGTCATTTTGCCTCACTAATTTGCCCCAGAGTACAATCTCTTTCATTATGAGAAGGTAATTAAGGAATACAACCTTAGATGTGATTGTTCAAAGCTCTTCTAGACTATATGCTAACATCTTGGAAGTCAAGGTCATGGAAGCGAACAGTCCCTAAACCAGTCCTTGTATCTAAGTAGCTTCCATTACCTTCACAAAGAAAGGCATCATCTTGGTTGGTAGACAAGAAGAACATTATAAACCTGTTTTGATGCTGCCAGAGAGATAATCAGAGTTAATCACAAGTGATAGGGTCAAAGCTGAAAGCTCAGGAAATAAATCCAGAAGCCAACTGTTACATTAATATATCATAAGCCTTGAATGGCTGTGGTGCCCTCAAGTGTACCATACACTGTTTCTTTATGTTTACATTCACTGTTCTTGACAAGCCCTCCTTGTCACAGGCTGTTCACTGTGGGAGTGAACAAGCTAAATAATGTAGTATGTAAGTGGGAGTTTTGCTTTCATTTTAGGGTGATTTACTTTTAAATGGAGCAATATTTCCCCTTTCCCAGTGCATTTTTGTTCTTATTTAGGTCAGTGCATTAGCAGATTGCTTGTGTGCAATGGTGATCAGGATTGTGAGGAAGATGGTGCAGATGAAGATCGATGTGAAGAGAAGGCGACTGTGTGTGATATTGATAAAACACCTCCAAATTCAGAACTTACAGGAACAGGGTAATGTTTTATGCTGGGCTGAGTAGTACTGGTACCAAATATAATTTTGTTGTACTTACAAACTCTGGCTCTACAGGCTTTCTGGCCATATTGTAAAACATCCCATGTACAGAAGTGTTTAGTACAACAGCCTCCAACATGCCAGTGTCTCAGTGCAGCCAGGATGTACAGACTCTTTGATAAAGCATAGAATAAGGTTTTTTATCTTTCAATTCTGCTACTGAAAACCATCTTTTAAGATGTGAAATGAAATGTCAACCAATAACATGATTATCAGCATTGAAAAAATGAGCCAGCAATGCTCATTCTTTTTGTTCATTGCTGTTGCATTTAGTACCGTGGATTCATATGGATTTCTGCTTACACTTCCCATCTACAGCCTAGCAAAATATTTCTTTTCAGTTTCTTCAGCATAGTTTTATCACTTGGTATGATATAAAATTCAGATATAATACAAAAACATTTTGGAACGGATGCCCTGTTGTTTTTGTATTGCATTGACTGCTGGAACAATAAAACTTAACAAAATCAGTTGTGATAGATATGCATGTCTTAATGCTAAGAGATATTGATATGTGTTCATTTTTGTTGACAAATTAAGAGCAACATTTTGCTTTCTATATTGCAACATGCTGTGCACATGTCAGTTTTGAAGGTATAGGATTCAGACAGCCAATATTTCCTTTTCTTGGGTAAATCATCTTATGATCTTAATCTGCAGATGCAGCATTCGATTCTAATGGCTCTGTAATTTTTCCCCCCTGTAAAATAATTTTATACCTCTTTGTCTTAATGATCTTTCTTTTTTTTCTTCTCATAGCTTTGATGCCATTACTGGTGAGACTAGGGGAAGAGTCATTCATACAAAAAGCTTTGGAGGACAATGCAGAAAGGTCTTTAGTGGTGATGGGAGAGAATACTACAGGCTTGGTGAGAGTGTTCTTGCTTATACTTTCCAGGTATGTTTCCATTAAGCATAGCTTTATATTTAGAGTCATGGTTAAAACAGGAAGAAGAATGAAAAGCTCGTAGGTTCTCTTGGCAGGTACATTTCCCTGAACACAGATGAATGACACTTGTTCCCCTCTCTACAGTTGCTTATTATTTGGAAATACAAACTGTTGTATATCTTGATAAAATAATCGGGAAAAAAAGAAACTTATTTCTTGGATATGATTTCTAATTCTCTCACCGTTAGACTGAATGTAGATACATCTCCTTAGCATAAGCGGTATTCTGAATCACCGTAAGAAATATTATGTGCACAAGGCTTTCATAAAATCATAGAATGTCAAGGGCTGGAAAGGACCTCAAAAGATCATCTAGTCCAAACCCCCTGCCAGAGCAGGATCACTTTGGGATGCTTTGTGTGGATCTTACAGAGATATGCTTTGTTTGAAGTCAGTGTCTCAGAGGTTTGATTTGCCTTGTGTTTATAAAAGCATGGCAAGCAATCCTTAATGTACAAATATATATATATATGTAATGCTTTTCCAAAGCTGTTCAGTACTTTTTATGAAATCTGAAATGGATTCAGGCTGAAAAACACAGTGCATTTTTGCATCAGAAAGAATTTTCTCTACTCTGTAAGTTATCATTTTTAACATCCTTCATGAAGCTCTTTAGACAGAAATCTATCTTTTATCTTCTAGGTTAAAATTCAGAATGATTTCAGTTATGAGTTTTTCAACAGCAGCTGGTCTTATATGAAACACACAGAGAGGTATGAAAAATCAAACAGTGGACACAACTATGCACAGAATAAAATTCTGCAACACAGTCAAAACGTATGTATAAGTTGTCATTGTGGATTAGTATTTTGCATAAACTTTTGCATCATTTTTTTTTTATCTGCTTTTGTAGTGACATGTAAATATATATTTTATCCAGATATTTTTTGTACAAAGTGCATAACAGAAAAAGATAACAAACAACCTTAACAAGAGATCACTATTCTGATTATCAGTTAAGAAGGGTTGCAGTTTTTATTTTCCCCATTTTACCTCTTTATTGGTAGCTTAATTTACTAGCTGTATTCCCCCCTATTTGAGGAATAAAAACATCGACTTCTTCTCAGAATTGAATATTTTCCATTTTCTTCTAATGATTTAACGTCCTTTCTTTTTTCCCTGTTATCTCTGTCAGTATCTTGGAGCACAATGGAAAAAAAAAAAAAAAAAAGAAAAAGAGGAATAATTCTGTGATTAAAGTTAATTTATTCTGTAATGTATTTTCTAGTTGCAGGTCCCCATAAAGGGAGAGATCTGGTGTCTTCAGCAAGTAGGAGATTTCAGCACTTATGCCTTTGCTTATTTAAAAAAGACCATTAGATGAATAATTTGAAAGTAACTCTTAATTATGAAGTATAGCCTCTATCTTATCAAGTAAGAAATATATACAGTTTATGGCCCCCAAGCTGACAGAGGACAAGCTCATTTTACCACTCTGACATATTTTGCGAATTGGCATAACAAAGTTCACAAGCAACTTCTGAGAGGCTGAGGTGAACAATATTCTATGGGCTTATAGGATTTTATTATTCAGCTGAATCCTCAAAATGTCTAGACACCCTTACAAAGAACGGGTCCTTCAGAAAATACAGGGTTCAAAGACCTCTCTAGTGCCTCTGATTTGCTTTCAGACAAGGCTTGTTAACCTGCTCTTGCCAGTTTTCTGGTGTTGGACACCACCATTAGCTTTGAGAAGTGATATTTTCCTTTCTTATTTGTCCTTATGATAGCTTTCAAGTACACGGGAGGAAAAATTTATAAATAAATTCTAAATATATACGCAACAATTACAAATAAAGGTCTAAAAGATATTTCCTAACTTCAAGGTATTCTTTTTGCATTCACTGCGTTGCTTAAACTTATCTAACAGCTCTGTAAAGCTGTTGATTATTAGCCAATATAACGTGACAGTGACCTGGAGCATGACTGACATCTTTTCCATCCCCCAGAGCAAGCAGCTGATGGTTATTGAGAACAGTGTGGAGGTTGCTCAATTTATTAACAACCGCCCAGACTTTCTCACTCTTGCGGAGCCATTCTGGAAGGAACTGGCCAACCTTCCTGTTGTCTACGAGTACAACGCCTACCGAAGACTTATTGAACATTTTGGGACTCATTTCTTACAATCTGGATCTCTAGGAGGACATTACAAAGTTATTTTTTATATGGATACTGAAAAAATTAAAGCAGAAGGTAGAGTACTAGAATATTTGTTACAAAAAAATAATGTGAATAAACAAGAACAAAGATTTATTTACACATTCTCCCAGCTAATATTTAAAATCAAGTAAAAGACTCCTACTAGTCACCACAGTCTCTTCACTGGCAAAAGAATGAAAATTAGAAAAAAGTGCTCAAACCACAACATTTAGTTCTAGATCCACATCTGTGACCTGCAATGCTCTGGGTAGCAAAGATTTGATTGTTTGCTCAGGACTTCAGCAGGCTAGATTTGAATCCTAGTGCCAATCTAAATCTCAAAAAATATTAGAGATTAAAAGTTACTTGGAAATGAAGGTTGGGTAAAACTGTGTAAAGCAGAATAAGTGACAAACAGAGCAAACACCAGAGTGACATGTGTGGTGGTACTCAGTATGGAGCAGTTACATAGAATTAGGGACTGCTGAGAAAAGAGATGAAAAAATAATAAGCCTTTTCCAAATACACCTCCTATCTCTCAGCCTCCATCCACAGGCTTTAGCAATGCGTGGACCTTCCAATGGGACATGCTAGTTAGTTGCCTTCTAATTTAGGCATGACATCTCTCTTCATGACATCTCAAGATGAGCTGGAAGTGAATCCAACACCCTTTCTGTGTACAGTATTTTTAATGATTCATTATCTGCAGGTATGAGCATAACAGACATGTATGAGTGCACCACATCAGGCTGGAATGCATTTATTGTGAAAAAGAAGAAAGTAAAGTGCTCCAAACTGGATGAATTGCTACAGACTTCTTCAGGTAAATGTTCAACAGTGACTCATACAATTGTCATGTCTCCATCATTCATTTCTCCCTAAGTTTCAAAAGGAGGAGCAGGTGTTGATAGCCGTCTTGAACTCTATCTTAATACGCTGAACCCAGACACCAAGTCCCTGGTTTAAAAGGCTCTCAAACATTCATTATTCATTGATAATGTTTTCCCAGTAACTAGCACTATTCTGGACACCCTAAGTCAGGGCTGTCAGGACACCTGCAAAACCAGATACTTCTTATATGTTATCCATGTAGGACCTCTTGATCAGTCACAGGTGGTTGTTCTACACTGAGTCCTTTCACTACTTCCTAACATGTTTTTTTCTGTACTGTTTCTGTTTCCAATTCTAAATATAACAACACAAATATTTTCTGTATATCCTACCCTGAATCTACAGGAAGCAGTGGTAATAAGATTAAAGGAGACCCCTACATAGAAGGAGGAAGTCCTGGTGCTGTTGCTGGCCTTTCCTATCTAGAGCTGAATAATCCTGCTGGGAACAGCCAGAGATACTCCTTTTGGGCCAGTTCAGTGACAGACTATCCCAAAGTGATTAAACAAAAGGTAAGGCTATTTTCCTGAAGCAGAGATGAGCAGACAGGATCACCTCAAGTGGAGAAATGATTAAGCTATAGGTGTTCTACGTCAGGGTGTAGTTTGAAATCGTTTTGTTTTCAGATGACTTTAAAAAAAGAAAAGGAAAGTTCACAGGAATAAAATGACACGAAGTTAACATGATCAGCTGCATCAGAAGTCTCAGTCATTTGGCAGGTCAATACCTACAATCTTACCAGCCTTTAGTGGAGTTCTGTGCTTAACAATAGACAGTCACCCTAGCACTGGAGAAAGACTAGATTTGAGATAGCCCCTTTCCTGAAATGCACATTGGCAGGTTTGTGTGCCTTCCACTCAGCTTGCCAGTTTCTGTGTATCCCTTTTATCCCTCCTCCTTCTCTCTACATCCAGTTTAGTGTAACTGGAGAATCTGAAAGCCAGACACTTGAAAGTTGGTCATGGCCATATTCACTGCTACCTTGGCTAACTCCTTTTTGGGAACAGCCCACATACTGAAGATTGGTGTAAACCCAAAATACTTCTCTCAGGAAGTGTTTTAAACATGACTAATCTACCAGCAGCTTTAGTCATTAGAGCTGACTTTTTAGAAGAATGTTTGTATTAAATACTAACGTAAGTTTTTAGCTAGTTAGCTAGCTAGCCACTGTCAACTCCCATGTGTGGGAACATACATCACAAATTATTCTGCATGAAGAAATGTGCTTATAAACTCTTATATCTATTATGTAGCTATTTAATTGTAACTATTTAATCTAAATGTTTTTCTACTCCGCGTAGTTAACACCATTATATGAGCTGGTAAAGGAAGTGCCCTGCTCCTCAGTCAAAAAGCATTACCTAAAACAAGCCATTGAAGACTATATGGCTGAAAATGATCCCTGCAAATGTCAGCCTTGCCAGAATGGTGGTGAGGCAGCTGTGGAAGGAACTCAGTGTGTGTGTTACTGCAAGCCTTACACCTTCGGAGCAGCTTGTGAGCTGGGAACTCTAGTGCAAGACCAGCCAGGTCAGCACTCTTCAAACTTATGAGAGTTTAGAAGTGGCGAAGTGTGCTGTCCTGCTTCCAGAGCTTGTTTGTCCCACAGCGCAGTGTGAAGGAGTGGCTGATGTGCAGTGGCAGCTTGGGTCAGATATCACTGCAGACATACAGCATGGGGAGGGTCTTCTTGCTGAGCCTCAGCATTTGCTTAACAAGTCCAAATGGTACTTAACAAAGAACTGGTTTTATTATTATTAAATGTAGTGAACAACACTAAACACTCAAAAAGTAACCTTTTATAAATAAGTATATATACTAAATGAATATATATAACTTAAAAATTTTTTGCTTTTTAATTTTGTAGTTAGTTGTAGCTGATAATTATTTCTATGTTCTCTCGGATTCTGATAACATAGAGAACACATGGAATTATGTAAAAGGGAAGCTTGGGAAAGGTGAAAGAGTAGATAAATGCAATCTGGAATTCTCTGTAAGGGCATGGTCTGGACCATCACTCGCTTTGAGTAGCCTGTGCCTTTTAACCACCAAGAGTGGTTTAAGGTGAAATATTCCCAAATGTTGTACAGGTGTTGTTGATGGAGGCTGGAGCTGCTGGTCTTCTTGGAGTGTTTGTTCAGGGGGAAGGAAATCAAGGAGTCGAACCTGCAACAACCCTTCCCCACGTGGGGGTGGGAAGGCCTGCATAGGAGAGCAGCGAGAAAGCAGACCCTGTGAAGAGGAGGAGTTGCAACACTTTCGGTAAGCAAAAAGATTTGTAGAATGACTACAAGAAGATTAAAAGAAATTATTTCAGAAGGGCACAAAAGCTATTGAATTCAGAGAGAAGTTCACTTACTGAGCTTTCATAGTTTTTCTGTTGAAACAGAATGAAACTCAGAAGCTGTGTGTCTGATACAAGGTAAGAGTAGAAAATGGAATAAAAGCCGGTAAATTTGACACCATTCTATTTAGCACGTTCTCATACAGCCTGGCAGTGACTAATATAAGTAGAACTGTGATGTAAATGGCACATGCAATAGTACTGAAAATGGGCTTCATTGAGAAGTATGGAATTTTGAAAGGAAGGGAGACTAAATTAAAATGAAAATGTACTTTTCTTTGCTTTGTAGCTTGATTGAACCACACTGTTTTGATTTATCCATAACTCCTACAGAATTCTGTTCACCTCCTCCTCCCTTAGAAAATGGATTTGTTCAAGTAAGTTATTTCTATTACTCTGTTATCTGTCCTATCACTACCTGCAGTGTCTCTATCACAGGTAATAGAGATATTCACTTGCAAATTTATGTTTATCTTGGTATACTTAGTATCAGAGATACTGTATGGCAGCTATCTCAGCATTTCTTCCCGACTGAAGTTTACATGACATTAGGAAAGTCTTCTTACTAAAAATAAAATAAAACAAAAAATGCACCAGTCCCAAAACCAGAGCAAAATCTTTGCTTTTCTGGACCATGGCAGCTACAGAGAAAAGTACTCTACTTGTCCTTTACCTTATACACATAATAAATTTTTTCTGAGCCATGTGAATTACATATAAAAGCATAGGAAACTACAGAAAAAACAGCACAGAAAGTCCAAGGTCATCTGGCAAATTCATAGCAAAATTATAAACAGATTTTAGAAATCTTCACTCTATACCCTGTAACTCACCATTGCACTTTCTTGTTCCCTGATGAAACTTAGATCTGGAAAGCAATTTTTCTGACTGTAACTTGGGCCTATTTAACAAGGGAGACTAAATTCCTCCCTTGGAGGAATGGATTATGCCTCTTACATGTTATGAGGTTGTATAGAGTATTTTTGCTCAATAAATAGGTAAAAGAATTAGTTCAAAATCCATTAGTTGCTTCTGCACAACGGCAACCTAAGGCAAGACCCAAAATTTTATGCTCCCTCTTTTGCCAGGATTTTGAATAATCAATAGCTGTCTCCTATATAGATATTTTTCGATTCACAAACTAAAGTCAAAACACTGCCATGTAGGGAGTAGTCTTGAATTTTCATACGTTCTCTCCTTAAAAGAAAGAGGGGTATAAAATGAGAAAAGATCTGTGTCTTCAAGTCTAGCTCTTTTGAGTAACCACATCACACTAACCTTTTGTAAGCCAATAACATGCCATCCTAAGAATCAGCAAAGCCATGTATTCTCCACTGGTACCTCCAGAAGGCTGTTCAAGAGCTTATGTTCCCCCTTGAATGCTTGATAACAGCCGTATTTGCAGTAGTTTATACACTGGCAGGAGAGTGCAGTTCCATCACTGACATATCACTGCCAGATTCCTGTCACAGGGTGCCTTCAACTCTAAATCTTCTTTTGCTGTTAAGATAACCCAAATATTCTGTATTCTGCCAATCTATTTGCAGCATCATCTCCAATTTGATCACATTTACTGACTATTTATAACCAGAATTGCCCCCAGTATTCCAGACGCTCATCAGTGCATTGTAGAGTGTCATTAGTACTCCTCACTGTCCTCAGCTACAGCACTGCATAATTCAAGGGAGTTCAACACCACTAATGGTACTTAGATGGTATATCCAAAATTTCACCTCTTCCTTTCCTTTCAGAATGCTGAAAACTCATACCCTGTTGGAAAAAGCATTGTTTATGCTTGCAGACATGGATATTCTCTTGTTGGTGATCCTATTGCTAAGTGTGGCAGTAATTTACAGTGGCAAGTTGGAGACAGATATTGCCAGGGTATGTCTGACTGATTATTGTTTTGAAATACAACCCCATTCTTGAATACCAGTGAAATATCTCTGAAAATCTGCTTTACAATAACAGTGGGGGGAAAAATACATATCTTCATTTCCCAATTCCCTAGACATAATCAGGTTTAAATTGACCTTTGAGTCCATATATTGTAATACTAAAAAAGAACATACCCATAAAGGCTGGATTTAAGGAAAGCTGGAACTGAGGGAGACTAAATACTAGTCCAGGAATCGCTCCCTGTGGAAATAAACTTTGTTGCTTAATTCAGTCTTGTGCGATATCCAAGAATCCTGTGAATGAATCTATGTCTAAATCCAACTGAGAAAAAGATTCAGTGAGCAGCACTGGGCAAACACAAAGTTCTCAAGTAGCTGCCTTGTCGTAAGAACACAACTCCAAGGATCACTTTACATCTTGGATGGTCTCTTCACTCTTTTCTTCTAACCTGGTTAGTAATAGTTAGGGTTTCTTTTTTTTTTCCCTGCGTATTTTATTTGTGAGTCAACTCTGAGTGTGATCATAGAGACTTGGGATTTTTGAGACCTGCAGTTCAGCACCATTCTTTCCTCCTAACCATGACTGATAGTACACACATGCTAGTCCACACTGTTAAAATGATATCTGTCTATGAGTACATGGTCTCCCAGGGTCTTGTATGTATGACCTCTCTCTACTATGATGTTACTCTCTAGTATTGAACCCTCAACAGAGGCATGGGTCCTAAAAACAGAGAAGTCTTCTTCAAGCTATACAAGAAGATACTGTCTCTCTGTTCATGGCATTGCACATGTCCAGCTGTTTTGATGAGTTAATAACCTGTACTAACATGATTGATACATCTCTATAGGAAGATCAGCTAATCTTATCATTCAATTTCTTAAGGAATTTAGGAGAAGATAAAATATGTGACTGCTTTCTGCAACGTACTGATTCAGTGTCTATCTCAAATGCTTCAATCCCTAGAAACTGCTTGTCTCCTGCCCATCTTGGAAGGTGGTTTGCAAGGAGAGCCATGGAAACCTGTGTATGAGATTGGTGAAAGAATAACTCTGTCTTGTCCACATGGCATGCACTTAGAAGGGGCACGCTCCATTTTGTGCGAGTCCAGTCTCAAGTGGTCTCCTGACATGAAGACAAGCCAGTGCAAGAGACCAGGTAAGCCAGTGCAGTCCTCCAAGTGCAATGCAGGAGTTTCCTGGACAGCCTATGGCTTGTGTAAATAAGATACAGACAGAGCTATAGCTGATATAGTGATAGAGAATCCATACTTCTGTCACTAGCAGGAAGCACATAAAAAATGAGCATGTTTTCTGTAGGCTGTTCAAACATGCTGCCTTAAAACATTCCTTGTGAGGTTTCCTTATGGTTTTTGCTTCCTAGTTCTCCGTTGCTATCAAGTATTGTTATTAACATTATTTTAAGAGGTTGCCTAGGATGTATGCTGTCCATTCTGCCACACAAGTATACTTCATTTTCCACCCACATTGTGTAATGCCACTACCCTGTGAGCTGCACCTTAAGAGATACAGCTTTTCTATGTGGAAGCTGTTCAGTGTTCCACAGCCTCTCATGGCAGAGAAGGACAGGGCTGGGTAACTCCTTTTGCTCAGCTGACAGTCACACAACTGATATGGAATAAATCTCCAGCAACTGTGAGCTAGGGGGAAATGCTGGTTTTTGATTTTGGTAACTGCTGTTTAAGCTCTGGGTTGATACTGTCAGACACTGTCAGTGAGTAAAATAGGCTATAGCATATAACAGCTCTATCTACATGGCAGGAAGGCAGACAGGGCTTTCTCTTGTGCATGCCTACAATGCTGGTCAGTGACATACAGATATCCAAGCAGCCTGCTGCATCAGACCAGTCAAATCCTTACTTGATGTGCCAGATGCTAATTTCCCTAGGAGACCCTTGCTTCTACAGCCACTGCTGTAAAAGACTAGGCATGTCTCTTAGATTACATGTTTATCCTCTTCTTATCATCCAACTGCTGCCTAAAGGTCGCCCAACCTGAGGGAAGAAGCAGGTGGCAGTCGGGCTTGGACCTTAGAAGGCAATAGTCCTGTGAGATTCTCCGTGTAAATTGTCTGCTGCTGTGTCATGTCCACATGTATGGGAAGTGTTAGGATTATAGGTGGAATATCATAGCTGTGCATAAACAGCTTACCACTGCTGAAGTGTTAAAGTACCAGTGCTGATGTACTGTTGACAGTTACTCCTTAGGCTTAGCTTTAATGACTGATTTCCATCCTTTTTTATTACATCATGTGTGTTCAGATTCCAATAATAATTAAGATGAGTTTCAAATGCTTCAGTCTTTAGAAACAGATTGTGCCTAGCTGTATAGGAGCGATATATTAGTACAAAAGTTAAAAAACAAGAAAAGGACAACAACTAAGTTAGAAGAACAATTAGAACAGCTAGAAAAACAATTAACATGAGACAAGAAGGGTAAAAATTAAGATGATATATATACACAGAGACAGTGGGATGCATATATTTGGATGAGGGTGTTTAGTCAGCAATAGTGTGGGAAACAATCATATATACAACCAACAGCCCCAGGGATGGACACAATGAGTGATCTGTAGACAAAATTTCCTCTCTGCAGGAAGACAGGGTTTTGCTTGCTGTCCATATTGCACAGCATTGCAACTCTTTTTATTTTTTTTTAATTTTCTTGTCAGGCAATTTCTGTCCATCTATTTTACTTGGCAAGTCTTAACCCATAAGGAAGGTGTAATATATATTAAAAAAAAAACCAAAACACCTCAAAAAAACAATACAAAAAACCTCAGGATTGTTACAGTAGAAAACTACAGACATCTAATCAAGAAAACAAATCAGGATAAAGTATTCTCAGAAACTGTGTCTGTATGGATCTTGCCATTACTTGATGCAGAAGTTTCCACAGGAATGTTTAGCAAAGACCTATTTAATTTTCAGGCTTGGAATACAACTCAAAGAACAGTACATGTGCAATCATGAAAACTCCCCAAGAATCACTATGGCTTTTATTTTTTTAAGTTAGTGCAGACTGAGGACTAATGATGAAACTTGTACTTTTCATTGCCATCAGTTTATAAACATACTTAGGTTCACGTTTCTGCACAGGACTTTGGAGCCTTAGCTTTTCTAGTGACAACAGTGAAGCTAGTAACTCTGAAACCTAGTGATGCAACTGTTGCCCACTATGATTCAGCACTGGTAAGTTTAGCAGAAGTAAACAGGTGCTGCAGAAATGAGATGAATGTTTAAGTTTGAACATGGTACTGGTGTCCTTCCATCTGACTCATGACCCATGTATAAATTACTGAACAGTAACTTGCAAAGTGTGTCATATCTTTTTAATAGTGTTGATTCCTTCCATGCAGTAGATATTTTTATTGAACATGTGGGATTTGACTTTCTGTTGTGGTTGTATAATTCAGTGTCTTTTAAGCTCAACTGGTAGGATAATTTCAGAGTAGACCTTTAACAACCCTTGTTTTTGTGGCCCTTAATAACACAGTCTGTGTTCTTCTTACTTCAGTGCCCAGTGTGACACCAGAAGTGACAGAGCCTAAATGTCAGCCTTGGGAGAAAGTGCATCAGTTGCAATGTGTCTGCAAAATGCCCTATGAGTGTGGGTAAGTTCAGGATGAATTTGGCAGTAACTTTGTCATTTTATTCAAGACCAATTACATTTATAAGTCTTCAGTCCATGACAGATGAGAAAGCTTTACTCATATGAGAAGGAGGCATTATGCTTTGTTTGCTTTACAGCTCAATCAATGTCCTGTTCATCACTTACCTGTCTTGTCAGAGCTGTCAGTGGGTTTTAGCAGTGATGGAATTTGCTTGGATGACAGAAGGTGAAGGGATAATTTCAGCTCCACTTGATCTGTGGAATAGGTGGAAAAAGATAAAATGATATTTTGAAGATTCAGAAGATTGAGGAAAAGTTTGAACAGAGACCCTTGGGACATAAACCATCAAAGCAGTAAGCTAGTAAAATAAAGCAAATTTCTTTTAGCTTATGAAAGACTGGAGGGTTGTGAAAGGCAGAATAATATTATCTCCCATTTACACAGCCTTTTGCACAGACCAGTAATATCACCTTTCCTAATTTTATAACTTGCAGAACTGTGTTTATTGTTTCCTGTTTGATTTGAGCCTACATTCTGCAATAACCAATGCAGGAGAAATGTAAGGAAATGAGTAAGTCAGTTCTTTGCTAAACATGGAGGTAACAGAACTGAAACAGAAGAGTAACAAGTAGACACCTGATACCACCTGGTACTGATGGTGAGCTGTGCCAAAATGCTCAGTACTCCAACATCTAGGCTGGTTTTCACAGACTGGATGAAGTCTCCTATAAAGTCATCACAGTGGGTGTGAGGTCTAGGTATGTAATCTGTCCAGGTTTATGTCACACCAGGTGCTGTGCAGTTTGGAAACTCTAGGATCTAAAAACTAATATTGGTGATCTTAGTTCAGGTTTTTCTAGATCCACTGGACTCTTCCCTAGAATGTGAGACAACTGTATTTCATGCAAAGTAAATACTGGGTCTGTAACATCTCTGCTAAGACTCTATGACTGTCCTTAAACATCTAAATATTTTAAATAATATGGTCCTACTCTTTTTGTTTCAACACTCACTGAAGTGAGGCAACAACCCCTTCTCTGGTTCATGGGTGTGTTGATGTTTGTTACATGGAAGATGAGGGAAGTCTACAATACTAGGGAAGGCCTCAGGCAAAGTCACAATAACCTTGAAAGTTCAATTAATTACATTCACTTATGCATTCAGGCTTCAGTTATAATTAATCTACCACTTGCCTGTTTCTATTTTTTTATAATTATGTTCAAAATGGCAGGAAGATAGATAACATTTCTGTTACCTGATACCATCTTTTCATTCTGTCTTGAAATAACATACCTAATAATAGGAGGATAAATCACCAGCTGTCAAAGCAGACTAATCTGCCAGCCTGTTAAAGCTGTAGGAGTAAAGCATATAAGCACATCTTGGTCTTTCCTCAGAGAGCAGAAGTGACTTGGCTTGCTTTGCTGTGGCAGTGACTTTCAGCAGCAACTTCTTGGAATAAAGCTGGGAACAAGCATTCATGTGGGAATTCAGAACGGCATGGTTTCAGTCCCACCCTACATCCTTTCAGTTTCCAAGAGACTAACAACCAAGACTTCCAGCGACAGCATGAGAACTCCACAACAGGCTAGTGAGGGTGAATTTTTCCCTCATGATATCATGCCTTAGGCTACATCTATCCTCATCAATTACAACCATGGAATGATTCTGGGCACCAGAGCTGCTAAATTGCTAAAGCAGCTCCTCATAGAGCTTATGTAAGGGTCATCTTCCAGATAATTCCCAGGCACAGAGCAGGAGTTATAGGCTTGGGGACCATTCCTAATAGGCAGGCTTATGAGGTCCCCATCTTTTGGACATGAGATTTAATAATTTTAAATACTATCCCCTCTTTCTTCTTCCCCCCCTTCCCCATTTATTTGCAAAGCGTCTGTGTCTCTCCTAAGATTTCTTGGCCTGTGTTATATTAAAACTTATGGTCTTGAATATAATTTTAGGAAGTGAAAATAATTTCCAGCATGCTGAATTTTTCACTTTTTAGTTTCACCAAAAGTTGTCTGCCTCTCTTTGTAGGGCAAAGGGTGAGAAGTTTTTACTTACTCATATCTGCTATTTAATTTCTCACAATATGTGCTTTATGAAAAGCTTATTCTTACTCAAGCCTTCTTTTTCACATAAAAGGTATTTGATTTCTCGCATTCACTTTACACAGGGATTCTTCCTTGCCTCTAATAATTTTTATTGCACTGCTGTGATGCTCACAGCCCTGTAATATCTTTTCTTGGCAATAAGTGCCAATTATTAATTTATTTTATGAGTAATGAGTACAGATTCTCCATCCTTTTTCTTATGCATCTGGACATGTTGATTCTCACTGGCTTTCTCCCAGCCAATCCAGCCATAGCAAGTATGTGAAGCAGTCTCAAGGCAGTTTGAGGGATTGTACTGTAGCAAGAGATTGGCAACACAGACTGTGAACATCCTGGGTTCAACCTTTGGCATCTAGTTAAATCAGCCTCCCTCCCCACTTTTGGATGTTGCTGAAGTGGTGCAAAGCAGACAGATTAATGCACTTGTTTCTGGCCTTAATCTTTTCAGCTAAATTAAGCTTGCCTTGTATACAAATTTTTGACCTTAAGACTCAGATACTGAGATTTATCATTCAGGCAAATAAAGAAGGCCTCTGAACAATTTTAAACATAATAAACTATTTAAATACAGTTTAGATACTTTTCCTGAATGATACTTTGTTCTTCCAAATTTAAGATGACATTTAAAGATGAAGTTTTTCTTACAGCTCTGTCTATAAAAATAAGTTTTACTTTATAAATCAGTGCACCACTAACTCATAGACTGTGCAGCCAGACAGCAAACACTGTAATGCAGACGAATGTATCAGCTTCCTCTGTCTGTGCTTGGTGTCACCTATCCATTGGGCTGTCCTCTTGTGCCTCAGAGTAGGAGGGTTAACCTCATTCTTTATGTTAACAAAAGATCATTAAGGAAAATTTGGGCAACAAACTTTACTAGGGATTTAGTGGCTGATATTTTGACTAAGCACAGCAGTTAAGGGACACACTGTAGTTCAGAATGCTAACTTAAATAGGAGTTGTAATACAGTTAATAAACTTTGAAGACGTATTTGGTTGCAGGTAAATGCAGCAAAGTTTTCAGTCTCAGCTCATGAACTCTGTGCCAAATTTTAAGTATCTTAGAGGTGAACTATGTTACAGGCAATTTAAACATTCTGTAAAGCCATCTCTTTTAAGAGGCTTCAAAACCATTTCTCAATGAACCATTCCCAAAGCTTGGAGCAGGCTTTTTTCCTTGGTGCCATATTAATAGATCTACCAAAACATACCTCCTAATCCCAGGGAAAAAAAAAAACAAACCAGAAAAAAAAAAAGAAAAAGAAAAACTACCTTAACCCTTGGCCAGCAAGTGATCAAGGTTTGAGTCAGGACTTTCTTACTAGACATAGAATCATAGAATTATCAGGGTTGGAAGGGACCTTAAAGATTATCTAGTTCTAACCCCTTTGCCATGGGCAAGGACATCTCCCACTAGAGCAGGTTGCTCAAAGCCCCATCCAGCCTGGTCTTAAAAACTTCCGAGGATGGGGCTTCCACCACCTCTCTGGGCAACCTGCTCCAGTGTCTCACCACCCTCATGGGGAAGAAATTCTTCCTAATGTCTCACCTGAATCGACCTATCTCTAGTTTTAATCCATTCCCTCTAGTCCTATCACTTCCCTACAGACTAAAAAGTCCCTCCCCAGCTTTCCTGTAGCCCCCTTCAGATACTGGAAGGCCACAATAAGGTCCCCCCAGAGCCTTCTTTTTTCTAGACTGAACAACCCCAACTCTCTCAGTCTGTCCTCTTAGGAGAGGTGCTCCAGCCCTCTGATCATCCTCGTGGCCCTTCTCTGGACATGTTCCAGCACATCCATATCCTTCTGTAATAGGGGCTCCAGAACTGGATGCAGTACTCCAGGTGAGGTCTCACAAGAGTGGAGTAGAGGGGGAGAATCACCTCTCTCAACCTGCTGGCCACGCTTCTCTTGATGCAGCCCAGGATACAATTGGCCCTCTGGGCTGCAAGAGCACACTGATGGCTCATGTTGAGCTTTCATCCACCAGCACTCCCTGGTCCTTTTCTTCAGGGCTGCTCTCAAGCCAGTCACTGCCCAGCCTATATTGGTGCTTGGGATTGCTCCGACCCAGATGGAGGACCTTGCATTTGGCCTTGTCGAACTTCATGAGGTTGGCATGGGCCCACCTCTCCAGCCTGTCAAGGTCCCTCTGGATGGCATCCCTTCCCTCCAGTGTGTCAGCCTCCCCACACAGCTTGGTGTCGTCAGCAAACTTGCTGAGGGTGCACTCAGTGCCACTGTCCATGTTGCTGATGAAGATGTTCAACAAGACCAGTCTCAGTACTGATCCTTGAGGGACTCCACTTGGATACCGACCCATTGACAACCACTCTTTGGGAGCGGCCGTCAAGCCAATTCTTTATCCACTGAATTGTCCATCCATCAAATCCATATTGCACCAGCTTGGAGACCAGAATGTCATTCAGGGCAGTGTCAAAGGCTTTGCTCAGGTCCAGGTAAATGATGTTGGCTGCTCTTCCCCCGTCTACTGATGTTGTAACCTTCTCATAGAAGGCCACCAGGTTAGTCAGGCATGATTTGCCCCTGGTGAAGCCGTGTTGGTTGCAGCCAGTCACTTCATTGTTATTCACGTGCCTCAGTAGTGTCTCCAGGAGGATCCGCTCCATGATCTTACCAGGCACAGAAGTGAGGCTGACTGATCTATAGTTCCCAGGGTCATCCACCTTTCCCTTTTTGAAGATGGGGGTTATATTTCCCCTTTTCCAGTCAGTGGGGACTTCACCGGACTGCCATGACTTTTGGAATATAATAGATAGTGGTTTAGCAACCTCATCCACCAGTTCTCTCAGCACCCGTGGGTGTATCCCATCGGGTCCCATGGACTTGTGCGCTTTCAGGTTCATCAGATGGTCACGAACCTGATCTTCACTTGCAATGGGCAGTTCTTCCATCCAATGCCTGCCATCAACTTTTGTGGTTCTGCGGGTGTGGCTGGAGCCCTTGCCAATGCAGACTGAGGAAAAGAAGTCATTGAAGACCTCAGCCTTCTCAGCATCACTTGCCAGCAGTTCTCCGGTCTCTTTGTCCTCTTCCAAATTCCTCTGGCAAGTCACTTCCACAGGGACTATTACTGTCCCCTTCAGGCAGACTTGAGAATCTTGGTAGGGCCATTTTCCTGTTCCTCATCAGCCTCTCCTCCCTTCCAAACACCTGTTTAGATGAGGTTAACCCTCAGAACTGACCCATTTGACACTATATGTTTCTGTGGGAGTGTTTGTGAGCTCAAATGGACAAGCTGTGCTGAAAATATGCCTTTGGCACCATACTTCAAAGCTCTCCATCCCCTCAGAGCATGTCTCTGGTCTCTCAAACCCTGCACTGCACCTTACCAGCGGCTGTAAACTGCATCCAGGAAAGCACACGCAGGCCCGGCTCCAGAGAGGCACCTTTTTTGTTCACTCAACAGAGGTGGCACCGATTGCACTGAGACCAAGTCAACAAACTTTAGGTTTGAGATTAAAATCCAGAAATAATGGAAGGGCTTTTTCCTCCCCTCCCAAACTTACAGCATGAAACACAAACAATGACAACTTCCTGGAACTATCCTCAAAACAAATGCTGTTTAAGGTTGTCCAAGAGTTGTTATTACCACTTTTACAAGATCATTTTTGTGGGTGTTAGAACAATATTCAGCTTTCAAGAAATAAACAATAAAAGTGCCTGGATAAACAGAATGGATTTTTCATAAAACTTCTGTGGATATGTATGTGTATTTCCAGAAATAACTCTGGTCTCTGATGTTGGATCATACCATTTTATTTAGTAAAAGCTGAGGCTTTTAAAGGACAGAAGAGAAAAGATCTTTAAGCATATTCTAATGTCATAGAATTAAGAAGTACTCATAAAATATTTTAATATATGTGTGTGTATGTATCATGCCATATGAAATGTTTTCTGTGTATGTACCTGGGTGCATGCATGTGTAAATATATTTGAGAATAATTGAGATATAAACTCTTTTTAACCAGTCTCACTCTCACTGCTACTGAACTCATTGGTATATACCCATTAATATCCCTGTCCTTCAGAGGGGAAAAACCCTGACACCTCTGAGGTGCAGCATCCTCTGGAAAAGAAAGGAGTCTGAATTATTCACATGTCTAGGTCTGAGTTCCCTTGCTGCATTTTTAGGATGTACTTCAGTGAACAGGGAAATTGGAACTGAACCCTGAATGTTTTCCACTCCCTCTGCTCTTTTTAAGAAGTAGCAAGATAAAGCACATTTAAATAACACAATCCCTGCTTTTGTTTTCAGTCCTTCCCTGGATACCTGTGCTACAGATCAAAGAACCAAGAGAAACACACCTTTGACTGTTTGCAAGATGCATGCCTTGGAATGCATGGGCAGAAAATATTCTCTTACTAGTGCTGAAAATTGCAAATTACCTCAGCCAGCTGAAATATCATGTGGATTGTGTCGCTCATGGGAAAAATGCAATGGTAAGAGATTCTTCACAGTTGTAAGCAGTATTGTTTATATGACCAAAATGAAATATTTATTCCCAGTTAATGCATTAGCTGTAGGTCTGTCCTGATATGGTATTTACAGACCCCCCCCAGAAGCACCAAGCACTGCTAAGCTGGTTCAAACCATCAGCCCAATGTTTGGTGTCCAAATATGTCAGGAAAACACGAAAAAGAAAACCCCACAGGATATTGTTAACAAAATGCACTATCTACAGGAAAAGCTTATTCCTAGTCCCTGTTGAGTGAGTTACCCTGTTGGTTCTCTGGAAGTTCTGGGTGAAACTCTTGCCCTACTGTTAGTTCAGTGTATCTATCTGTTGTATCCATCTGTTTTAAATTTCTTAACACAGCAACTGTGGGAGTCCTTACTTCCTTGTGAAATTTGCTGATCTGTCTCCCCAGCAGTATCTTGTGGCAGAGAACTCAATGTCATATTCTGTACTCTATGAGTGCCACTTACTTGCATTTGTACCTCACTGTCTATACCCAGTTTCTCATACTGTGATCAAAGGTGAATGCCTCTTCCCTCAGAGGAAATAGTCTCAGTCTTTTGCAATCTGTCTGCAGTGGAACTTTTCAAATTCCCTGATCTAATTTCCCTGAGTGTCCTACACTACATTGCACGTAATGGAGGGTTGAAAGAAAAGGGAAGATGAAGTAAATTAGGTTTTTAGAAATGCCCCAGGTAGAGGCATAGTTATTGTCATATTAAAAGAAAAAAGAAGAAGAAAAAAAAAAAAAAAAGAAAAAGAAAAGAAAGAAAATTACTTGATAGAAGATCATCTTTTTGTCTAACTGAGTTAACAGAAGAAAAAAACCCCAATAAAAACTGTCTGGAGCTTCAGGAGAGACAAAGGCAGTAAAAAAACCCAAACAACAAAACAACATACAACATCAAAACAAAGACACAGTTATGAAAAATAACTTTCAGATGGGATCTTCTTATATGATTATTTAGCTGTTGTCACTGATACAACTATGTATGTTCATTTGTAGGGGATAGATCCTTTGTTCTTAACAAAACTGCCTGTATGTATATAAAGATACCAGATTTAAGTATCTGCATGATCAGTTTGTTACTGTCCAAGGACAGATCTCTCATCTTAGATGTTATCTGGACTCTGGAGCAGCAGGTTCCTGAAGCAGTTCAAGCAGTAACATCAGAGTACTATTTGAGGTCCATATCACAGGGAACTTGAGCAAGCTTTTCCCACTAGCACAATCAGCCTCTCTGAGCTGAGGAAGCCTCAGCAGTCCACCACTCATTTCCACATCCAGTTTTTCCACTGAACCTGAATATCAGCTATTGTTTGTTACTTGTGGTTAGGAAAAGAATCATAGGTTTGGGTTAGAAGAGACCTCTAAAGGTCATCTGTTCCAATAAGCAGAGACATCTTCAGCTAGATGAGGTTGCTTAGAGCCCCTCCAACCTGACTTTAAATGTTCCCAGGGATGGAGTGTTTACCATCTCTCTGGGCAACCTTTTCTAGTGTCTCACCACACTCATTATAAAAAACGTCTTTCTTATATCTAGTCTGCATCTACCCTCTTTTAGTTTAAAACCATTACCTCTTGTCCTATAACTACAGGCCCTACTAAAAATCCCATCCCTATTTTTCTTATAGGCACTCTTTAAATATTGAAAGGCCACAATAATGTCTCCCCAAAGCCTTCTCTTCTCCAGGCTGAAAACCCCAACTATCTCAACCTGACCTCACTGGAGAAGTGCTCCAGATCTCTGATAATCTTCATGGACCTCCTCTGGACCCACTTGAGCGGGTCCATGTCTTTCTTGTACTGAGCACTCTCCAGAAAACTGGTCTCAATACTACAGTTTTGCTGGAAACATTTTAGTCTGTTTTTTGATGAGTTGATTGCCATCCTGAGCATTTTTATTCTGTGTTTTTGCTTAGTGACATCCAACACCTGTGCTTGTGACAAAGACGGGCTGTGCGAGGAGAGTGGCATCCAGATCTGTGCTGAAGTGAGTGGCTCTGCTGCCCGTCAGACCATGACTGAGTGCGAGGCCGGGCAACTTAAATGCCAGGGGAAGACTGTCACCCTTGTCAGCATAAGGCCCTGTGATGTACTGAGCAAATAAGATATGTTACGGGTCATTTAACTTATGACCAGAGGATATGTCAAAATGAGTCAGCTCTTGGACACCACATACTTCAAACCTTGCTCTGCAAAATGCACTGTAAATATATTTTTCTTAAAGCCACACAAATATACGTGTGCACTGAGTAGATTTAAACTGAAAAAAAATATAGGCTTTACAGAGTAAAAGGTATGACTCTTTTTTTAATAAAGTAGCTGCTTCCTAGTGTGCCTTCTTCAGCTGCACAAACACTATGCACAGCAGTGAACCTGTTGCTGAGCCTGAAGCTCTTAAAGGTCAAACAAATATTCATTAATAGTAAAGCCAGCTTAAAGTAATGAGAAGAATTCTATGCCTCTGGCTTCTTGTACACAGAACCACTTCATCAAAATCTCTGTTTTACATTGTCATAATAATCATGAGCTACATTTGTAAGCATGGGTAACTCAGTTACATTTGTCACATCCATTCACATTTGTGCCATGATGAGTTTGCTTACAGATCATTGAACGTAGAGACCTTCCATCACACTGTGGTAAGGGCATCTTGACAGAAATGGAGACATCCGCATGCAGCCTCCCTGGAAATACCTTTGGACAATATCCTAAGGCTGTTCCTGAATAAAAGAAGTCTCTTACGCTTTTACTTACATAGCTAAGCACGCTGTCTTATGTAGTCAGTGACACCTTTGCTCATCATTTAGTGTACCTTGCAAGTCCTTTCAGGTACCTGTCCTGGAAGTCTGATCCCTTCTGACTATTCTCAGATGCAAACAAGGACAAAGGGATAGACAGCAAGTGGGTGATCAAGCAAGTTCTGTACCATCAGCAGGAAGCCTGTATTCTTCTTAAGCAACAGATTTTATTTTTTACTATCAATAAATACCTACCAGATACGACATCTTTCTTGGTTGTCATGTTTGTACCTGTATCTTCCTCACATAAACGCTACCCTCAGCTGGAGAAGCTTTGTTTTACATGGTGATGGCAATGAGGATTAGGCCAAGACAGAAGCAGCATGCTTTCTCTTGGCCATTCCTTCTTCTAGGGGCAGCTATGTTGAAGGGGAAGGTTGCCAGCACATGAACTGGAATGACCTCCTGACCTTTATGCTGCCTGAGACTTAATGGTATTTTTTTTGTTTTTTTGAGCAAATAATAATTTTTTGTGAATACTTTAGAGGTGAAAGCAAGTAGAATAAAAGACAAATGAACATAATCAGTTACCTGTCTTGTATTATCTGCTCAGGAGTAGCATATTTGAAGAGCGTGTAGATGCACTCTCCAAGCCACTTTTTATTATTTGTCTGAAGTCCTGGCTAACTGGGGAGGTCCCAGTGGACTGGAGGTTAGCAAATGTGATGCCTATCTACAAGAAAGGCACAAAAGAGGATCCAAGTAACTATAGACCTGTTAGTCTGACCTCGGTACCAGGGAAGATCATGGAGCAGATCATCTTGAGTGCTCTTGCAAGCCATATAGAGGGCAACCAGCATGTCAGCATGGGTTTAGGAAAGGCAGATCTTGCCTGCCGAACCTGATCTCCTTCTATGACAAGATGACCTGACTACTGGATGAGGAAAAGGCTGTGGATGTGGTTTACCTGGACTTCTGGAAAGCATTTGACACTGTTCCCCATAGATTTCTAATGGAAAAACTGTCTGCTCATGACCTGGATGAGAATACAATCTGCTGGATCAAGCACTGGCTGGATGGATGGGCCCAGAGAGCAGTGTCCAATGGTACTAAATCCAGCTGGCGGCAGGTCACAAGTGGTGTTCCTCAGGGCTCAGTGCTGGGGCTGTTTCTATTTAACATCTTTATTGATGATCTTGATGAGGACATAGAGTCTACCATCAGTAAATTTGCAGATGACACCAAGTTAGGCAGGTGTGTCGATCTGTGTGAGGATAGGGAGGCTCTCCAGAGAGACTGGGATAGACTGGATCGCTGGGCCACTGCTAATGGTGTGAGTTTCAACAAGGCCAAGTGCCAGGTCCTGCCCTTGGGCCGCAGCAACCCCATGCACAGCTCCAGGCTTGGGGCAGTGTGGTTGGAGAGCTGTCTGGCGGAGAGGGACCTGGGGGTTATAACAGACAGGCGAATGAACACGAGCCAGCAGTGTGCCCAGGTGGCAAAGAAGGCCAACGGCATCCTGGCCTGGATCAGAAACAGTGTGAGCAGCAGAAGCAGGGAGGGGATTGTCCCCCTGTGCTCAGCACTGGTGAGGCCTCACCTCGAGTACTGTGTCCAGTTTGGGGCACCTCAGTACAAGAGAGATACCGAGGGGCTGGAGCGGGGGCAGAGGAGGCAACGAAGCTGGTCAGGGGGCTGGAGAATAGATCATATGAGGATCGTTTGAAGGAGCTGGGCCTGTTTAGTTTGAGGAAGAGGAGGGAATGGCCTAAAGCTGAAACAAGGTAGGTTTAGACTAGACACTAGGAAAAAATTATTCACGGAAAGAGTGGTGAGATCTTGGCATAGGCTGCCCAGGGAGGTGGTTGAGTCGCCATCCCTGGATGTGTTTAAACACCGCCTGGATGTGGTGTTGGGGGGTATGGTCTAGGGGTGAACTTGTAGAGTAGGGATAATGGTTGGACACGATGATCCCAAGGGTCTTTTCCAACCTAAATGATTCTGTGATTCTGTGATGTTTGCCCCTTAGTTGCTGCCAACTTTCTCGTCCACAATTTCTAGCCTTATTCTAGGGATCAACTGTCATGTGATTGGACCATGAAGCCAATGGGTAGCAATAGCTTCCAGAGCTGCTAGAGGCAGGATAAAATTGCTGGAAATTTCCTGATAGGTAGCACACAAATAATAGTGACTTGGTGATTTATATCTTCAAATATAGGGAAATGTCAAAAACCAGCACAGGGCCTCAAGAAATGTTAAGAATTTCTACTTAAGAAACAGTTCAAAAAACTAATAAGGTTGCCCGATGATCATCTCAATACATCAGCAGGAGCAGTTCTCCAGATCCATAAAATAAATTCGACTGAGATAAGACAGACAAAATATTAATGAAGGCAGCATTTCAAATGCTTCATCCAGTCCTTGACATATCATTGTTTATCCAACCCATCTAAATCTTCACAGGGGTCCTTTTTCTCTCCTTTTTCTTTATAATTACCCACTCCATCTTTTTCCTTCCTATTTCTCAGCCCAGACAGCTCCCTCCTTGCAGACATCTCATAGGTCCTTTTCCTCCTAGGAGCCTGCCTTCTAGTGTCCAGCAAGTGTCTTCTCCCCTTCATGCTGTGATACCACTGTCCTTCTCCTGCCTGACTTCTGCCACATAATGTGTTCAGTTTTGTATGTGCTCCAGTCAGAAAGCTCTTCAGTTCCATCACATCTCCTGAAAATCTGGGAACAACTTATAGCATTTGAGAACAGACATCATGCTTTTAAAAAAAAAAAAAAAAAGCAGACACAACCTGCTGACTGTCTAGTGATGCTTGTGAGGGAGGAAGAAGTAAGGTGAGTAGGTAGAAGTGTTCTTCAAAGCAATACGGTTGTTTAATGAGGCAAACCCAGATTCGTATAGGACAAGTGACTGGGACAACAATCTGTCCAATCATCCATTCATCCCTATGGTGTGCTCATCAGCTGGCCACACTTTGGCCCTTTCAGTACAGAAGTATCCCCAGTCACCGTGGTCTACCTCTTTACCATACTGTTATTATACTATCAAGGAATGGCAGGACATTTTTTCTTTGTGGGAAATCAAAGTCAGATGAATTAGCACCAAATAAGAAAAACAAAGAGGGGACTGTGCTTCCATGGAGTCAATCATCTTAACAAAAATTACCTGGCAGAGAGTGGCAAACCCTGTTTTTTTACCTGATCTAAATGACCACATGATTTTTTTGGGTGACCATTTGCCCCATCACCATGTGTCAGGATGCTTGGGGGGAATTTTACATGACCTTGATATGACCAGCAGAACTGGAGAGAAGAAGACACTCCACCAGTCAGTCAGGAACAGGTTAGAGATCACTTGGATAAACTGAAAACACACAAATCCATGGGCCCTGATGGGGTGCATCCACGTGTGCTGAGAGAGCTGGCTGATACTGTTGCTGAGACACTCTCCATAATTTTTGAAAAATCATGGACAATGGGAGAGGTGCCTGATGGCTGGAAGAAAGCCAATGTCACTCCAGTCTTAAAAAAGGGCAAGAGAAAAGACCCAAGCAACAACAGACTGGTCAGCCTCATGCCCATCCCTGGAAAGGTGATGGAACAGCTCATTCTGGAGGCCATCTCTAACCACGTGGAAGAAGGTTATCAGGAGTAGCCAACATGGATTTACCAAGGGGAAATCTTGATTGACTAAACTGATATCCTTCTATGAAACTATGACCAAATTGGTAGATGAGGGGAGGGCAGTCATTTACTTTGAGTTCAGTAAGGCTTTTGATACTGTCTCCCATAACATCCATGTAGAAAAACTCAAGAAATGCATCATAGACAATTGGCCTGTGAGGTGGGTTGAAAACTGGCTCAACAACAGAGTTCAGAGGGTTGTGATCAGTGATGCAGAGTCAAGCTGGAGGCCTGTGTCCAGTGGTGTTCCCCAGGGATCAGTACTGGGTCCAGTTTTGCCTAATATCTTCATCCATGACCTGGACAAGGGGATGGAGTGCACCCTCATCAAGTTCGCTGATAATAACTAAACTGGGAGGGGTGGCTGACACACCAGAAGGCTGTGCTGCTATCCAGAGAGATCTGGACAGGCTGGAGAGCTGGGTGAAGGTGAACCTCATGAAGTTCAATAAGGACAAGTGTAGAGTCCTGCATCTGGGGAGGATTAACACCAGGCACCAGTACAGGTTAGGGGTTGTCCTCCTGGAAAGCAGCTCCATGGAGAAAGACCTTGGAGTTCTAGTGGATAGCAAGTTATCCATGGGATATCCATGGCATCCAGGGGTGCATTAAGAAAACTGTCCAGCAGGTTTAGGGAGGTTCCTCTCCCCCTCTACTCTGCCCTAGTGAGACCACACCTGGAATATTGTGTCCAGTTTTGGTCAGCTGAACTGTGAAGAGCAGATCTGCATAACACTTCCACAGCAGACAACAGGTTTTTACAGGAACTGGGCTCTTTCAGCCTAGTGAGGGCATCACTCTGCCTTGCTTTCACATTTTCCAGTCTATGATTGAGACCTGCAATACACACATCTCCCAAGAGGGAATATCTCTAATGTTAACGTTCATACAATATCATAACTATCTGCCCCATTATCAGTAAGATGAGATCCTCCCAGGGATGTATAGAGGGACCAACAGTTTCATATATTGTGTGAAGAAAGGAGAAAGAGTGAAGGAGAAAATCCACAGCAAACTTGTAAATTTTTTGTAAATGACATTAAACTAAACAAAACAATAAATAAAAAATTATCTTGAAGAAGCTGCTAAGAGACAGAAACCAATTGGGAAATGGAGTAATGCTGTGACAGATTATATTCAACACAGATTGAGGTATGGTAAACTTGCTATGCATACTGATGAGCCAGACTCTTTGCATCATCAAAGGCCAGTGACATGAAGGATATCATCACAAACTGCTCAGTAAAAATGCTTTCCTGATGCAGAGCAACAGGTACAAGGACAGAGTGGAGGGACCTTTATAAAACAGTGACGCTGAAAAACTTCCTTCTTGAAAACATTACATTGAAAACATTAAAAAGCCAGTGTAAATAATATTTACAAGGTGTGTTATTCCTCACCACTGAGAAGTCCCTTTTCTCTCCTTTTCTGTTAATGTCTTCTTTAGCCATCTCTAGTCAAGTGCATTTCCACTATTCCATCACTCTTCTCTTTGGGTTTAACTCATAGGGCTTCACTTGCCAGTTCATAGCCTGATGAAACACACTTGCAATTTTCTGGGGACAGATCTTTATACCTGATGATTTTGACAGTTGCTTTCAATCTGGGACCTGTTGCATCACTGCTTTGTTCATGCTCTTTCCAGCCTGGAAAGTCCTGCCTTGGTCTTGTCACCACCTAAAGCCATTCCATCACTATATTCATAACATTATTACAGATCATCTCCATTTCCACACACTGTGGCTCTGACACATTGCTCACTGTGATGAGTCACTACTGCAAGTAACAGCAAAGCCATTACTATGTACAACAGGAGGCACAGGAGTATGAGCTGCTACTGGTTTCTTTCTCTCTCTACTGCAAAACACAGAAGAGTTGTCTATGACCAGCAGAAGGACGGTGCTAGCACTCCAGATCTTCTGGCCAAACTCAAGGGACATGTTAACTGCTGAGGTCTCAGCCTCCAGGTCCTGCTCTCCTCAGATAGCTGTTTTAATTTCTTGTGGTCAGGGGCCAGTGGGCAGAATCCTGCCCCACAGAAGGGAAAAGGAAACTGGCAACTCACATTAGCACTTCTCTAAATAGATTGTTATTAGATACAAGACTCTAAGAACTGAGTAAATGGGAGTACACAAAATACAATTTATCAAGAGGGAAGCAGTGACAAAAAGCTCTCAGTAGTGACTGGGAAGAAAGATAGTTTAACCAGACTGATCACTAGCTTCTGGTAAAGCAAAACCATGGGTTTATATTTTACTGTTGACAGAAATTACACTAAGACTTTTATAATAATTGTAGTTTTGCTTCCTGGATAATTACACAGTGTATGATGATAACTGAACTTGCTCCTACTACAGTCTTTATCGATCAAAAGGCAACCAGCGAACACAAGCAATATTCTTGTGTTTTGAAACTGTTACTCAGGTGATCAAATAGTATGATGAGGACAGCTATATAAGAACTGTCACATGTATAAAGCAGGCTGTAGCATTCTACTTGTGCAATTAATCCAGGCACATGTACCAGCAAAGGCTGCTGCAAATTCTCTCCAAAGAGAAAAGGATGACAAGGCTGGCATTTCTTGAGTGAGAAAGAGTTTATTTGTATCATCTCCCAGGACATGTACGTGTGGATATGTCCATGAAAACAGGATTGCCATCTTAGTTTCAGTACATACCACTGCTCCCAGCATGCAAGTATTGTATGTTGTCTTTCTGCATAAGTTCCCACCAAGATGCAGGCAGACTGCTTCTAATCCTTGGCACACTAGCTGAAGTAAGAGGAATAGTTGTTGTGATTCTCAGGGGGAAATTTTGGGGTCATTATCTACAGAATAGCTGAAGTTTACTTTTTTTCTTCTCTCTCTACATTGATCTACCAGGTTTTATGGAAGCTCACCCATAAAATGCCTTTCCGAGATGGCCAAATTCCCATAAGCCTTGAAGATGACCTTAGGTTATGCATACCTACTGTCCCTGCTCTTTAAGCTGTCTAGACACAAGATAGCTTGATCTGAGGGGCCATGTAGCTGCACTAGGGTAATACAGCATCTGAGCTAATAAACACTGGGGAGATCAGGATAGATTAATTTGAGCACAAGGCAGTGCTTTGAGACTTCAGCTAGCTTTTAGTCTGAGAAGTGGCAGAAACACAGAGCCAGAGCCAGCAGCGCTGGCTGACTGTGCTGTTTTGCTGCTGCACTCAAGATGGTTTTCAGTGTTTACAAGTGTTGTTGATTTTAGAAAGACATCTATCATAAGGCTAAAAAGTAAGCCAAAGCCCTGACACAAAATTTCTACCAACAGGGGTAAGAACGATTATATCCTTGTTGAAGTCTCTCTGCTGTTCACGCTCACATATGCAAGCTAGCTGCAGCCTGCTATATCAACGATGTGAGAGTGTGATGCTCTTGGCCAGTGCTAAATCATTTTCAGTCCCTCCAGTAACTGTATGTTTTTCCACGTGTGCAGACACATACCTGCACACACATCCAAGCACACTCATCAAACCAGTAAGGAATGCAGTAACTAACCAGCTTTTTCTTGTCAGGGCTCTGCACATTGTGTCAGCCAAGAAAAATTTCACATTTACAGGAAAACCCACTGCTGTTCTCAGTCTGTTACACAGTAAATAAAAGCATTGCACAACAAATGTTGACACAGTACCTCTCAGAGGAATCTCACAGACAAAACAACCATGTATTCATACATGCTAACAAAACAACCCAGGATTTCTTATGTCCTTGTTAAGAAATTATCCCCTAGCAAACTAAAACAAGGGTATGAGATGACAAATCACAAATCAGCTTATACCATCAGGTATTGTACTAAGCAGGTTTAGCTTAAGACAGCTTTAATGAACATACAAGGTATTGCTTGAAATTTCAGCCAATACTAAAAAAAGATAATAGTTTCTAAAATTTCCCAGCCCCATTTAGAGATCCCAGATGCCTGAAACACTACTGTCAAGTTTCATTTATACTTCAAAAACTGGAATGTTTCTCTGGCCCTGAGCAATGACCCTCTGGACTGTTGTCTGTCCCTAGAGCACGCTAGAGAGTTTCAAAACAGATACAGGCATGGGAATAAAGTAAATCAAGTCTAGGAATTCCTGGGAAAGAGCAAATAATCAGTGCTTATAACATTAAATAGAACTGTCCAGGCCTCATTTTACAGTCCCAGAGGCTAAGGGGTATAGGTCAGTTCACATCTAGCCAGCTAACACCTAGCCACAAAAATAATTGTCTTGCTGGAAACAGTCCTTGGCCCATGTGAGTGGTTCAATCGGGCCCAAGTGCTTTTTTGTTAAGGACTAGCTATCACAGACCAAAACCACATTAAATAATTCAACAGGAGGCATAATCATAGGCCCTTTCCTGAAGCCTATGACCTGGTGCTTGTTTAAGCAGCAGAGCCACAATGAGGCTTCTCAGAGGACAGAAATGGCTGCAGTGTTACGGTGACCCCACCCTCCTGTCCCTGGGGACACTGGAGAAAAAATGCTCTACTTGCAAAATATCCTGAATTTACAGGAGCAGTGGAATATTAAGTGCAACTGCTTTATAAGGGAGCAGCTCTGAAATAATTCCCCCAAATTAGCCCATTGCTAAGGTCCAACTCAAACAGGATATTTATTTGCTAGATCATTTTTATTTCTAGTATGATTACTGTTAATAGCAGTAGCTCCCATAATGGTTTCATAAGAGACATACTTACTTGCCAGACTTGTCTCTACCTTTCAACCTCTGCAAATGAAATCAGCAAGTCATTACACGCAGTACAAAACATTGTAACCAGCAGTCACAGAACTTCTGTGAATACAAGGACTGACCATCAAATTTAGCTTTGAAAATGGGAGACCTAAATCAAGTTACTTGAAAGTTATACTTAATGCATTTCCCAGTGGTAACAGGTGTCATAGCTGCAGGGCTGTTTCCTTCCAATCCTCAGTGAAGACTTCATCATTTCAATTCACATCAATATCATGATTACAAGGAGCAGGACATACAAAGAAGGGTTACTGGGTATCTAGATATTTTCAACCAAATCTGACAGTGTGGCTTCATTCTCTTCTATTCTGCAACTTTGACAAGGACACAGATGTCTCCAGAGCTGTCGCTATCAAAAGACAAACTTGAAATAGCAGGGTATATTTTTTTAGCACTGTCCAAAACCTGAAAATCAAGTGGAAAATACCCTTTGTCCCCAAACTTGATAAAAGGCCATGTCACTTCCGCCTCCTGAGATCCAAAAGACACCTGCTGATTGCAGTAGCCTGACCGGTGTCTGTCATTGTTCTTTGTCCATACTCATGTTGCAGTCCTTGGATGAATTTTTTTTCCACAGATTATTTTCCTGGTGCATGGCTGTGGTGAATCAAGACCAGCATTTTTCTGCAATGTAATGTAGCACTAGCTGGCATTTATTCAGGTTTGAAACCATGTCACCCTGGCTGTTAAGTATCATTCACTTTTAATGGGTTGTCTTGGAACAGCAGTTTCAGGGCTTCTGATTATTTTTAGCTCACACAGTAATAATCTCAGGGAATGGCAACACCAAACTTCCCACCATATTCTACCCACACTCTCCAGCTGCAGTCATACAGATGTGTTGAGATCTGGCTTGTGCAAAATTACTGTTATTCCTTGAGTTCATCTGGAAGGCATCAGTAGGTGGCAGGCAGCAATCATCACAGCTCCTGGGCAGATCATCAATGGGATTTAATACAAGTCAGGGCCTTCCTCAGGCTTACACCCCTCAGAGTGGCTGGTAACACATTCAGTGATGCATTTCTGGAGAGATACTGTGGCAATGGTGTCTATTGCCACCTGCTTACTGTAACCTGTGTCAGCCAGATGACATGTGTGTCACAAACTTTAACTGTGGAAATTAGGAAAAAAAAATGATCAAGTGTTTTCAACCAGCTATGGTTTATTGTGCTGTAAGTTTCATTTGTCTCTAGCTGATTTCCAGGAACAGATCTTCTTATTTCTGCTCTTCTGTTAATTGCAGTTCCCTCTCAGGAATGGCAATCTGAAGCTACAGATCAGCTGCTTTGCAGTACCACTTCAGAAAATCTTCCTGAGATAAAAGTAAACATCCAGTGAGCTGTGGAAATAGCAGATAATCAGCTTTATTTTCTCCCTGAGTGGTTTTTAATGTACAGGTCACATTGACCAAGGCCTGACTTCTCCAACACAGCATTTGACAAGACCTACTTGTTCATCAGGGAACTGAAATTCCCAGTTGGTGCCCAGTTACCTGCAATCATTCATGTATGATAGATTTTGTAGTTCATTTGTCTGAAAAGTAAGGTATCACCAAGGTGAAACTAAGGCTTTCTTACAACTTGTGCTCTTTACACTGTGCTTGAAGAAGGATCTAATAAAAAAGGAAGACCTTTAATTATTTTAGCAAGAGAGCAGTAGTGAGAGAAAGTTCCTGGTAATTGGATTTTATCATAGCATCATCATAGTATCATAGTATCATTCAGGTTGGAAAAGACACTTGGGATCATCAAGTCCAACCATTAACCCTACTCTACAGAGTTCACCCCTAAACCATGAACCTCAGCATCACATTTAAACAACCCTTAAGCCCATCCAGGGATTGTGACTCAACCACCTCCCTGGGCAGCCTATTCCAGTGTATGACTACTCTTTCTGTGAAAATTTTTTCCCTAATGTCCAGTCTAATTTTATGCCCAATACAGAAAATATCCTTGGAAGTTTGCACTTGCTAACACATTTATGACTTCTAGCTAAATGTGCACTTCTTTACCCTCCTGTCAGGATGCTGAAGGGGTTGGGAGGTCCCTGTGGAGCCACCAGGCAGCAGGCAATGACTGGCAGCCCAGGACAGTCCCAACCCAGGGAGCCAGGCAGCCCCCACCCTGGGCACCTTCCTGGGGATGGGGATACGCCAAGGCCAGCCCAGGACACAGGCCCATGGGCAAGGATCCCAATCAGAGAGATCTGTGGCCAGGCAGGGCAGGGCGTGATGGCATCGGCGGGGCTTAAATTGGGTCCTTCCTGTAGGAAGTGGATCTGGGCAGTAAGTGTGGCTGGTGCCCTCAGGCCCTGATGCTTGAGATACTTAATGTACACTAGTTAAATTATTTCATCACCTAAGGATGATTCTGGGTGAAAGGCTCTGCTAGCCTGAAAGTTATGGAACTAGCAGCTTTCCAAAACAAAATGGGAATTCTAGCATATCTCTCTGAAGTAATTTCTTGTCTTCCTCTAAGCTCATTCGTGTCAGTCTGAAGACCCCTTGAAGAACATCAGTTTAGGATGTAAAGGCACTCCAGGGAGAGATAAAAAAAAAAAAAAACAGGCAATCAGGCTTCATCTAAAAAGCAATACATTAAAATCAAGTACATTCTGCCCTGGGTTTGGAACAACTGGTCCTCAAACTGCATTGGGTAATGAGCAGGGCATGGTGCACTGAAATCATCCCATCCCCAGTTTGACAGAGGCAGGCTGTGTGATGGGAAGGAAGGACAGGCACCTCATTTGGTGTTCAGCACTGTTTTGGAAGCCAATCTCTAACCTTGAGTTACCACAGTGCCGAGACCCACAATGGCTTTGGTCTTTTTTGGATGGAGCCAGTTATTCCTGAAAAGTGGTAATACACATGGCACTGATCTGAAAGACAAATAATCCAGTGCTGGAAATTTAATGTTAGGAGTATATAAACAATTTTATATTTTTTAAAAAAATATATATTAATTTTAGACATCCGTAGCATAAATATTTGTATTTGGCCTAGTCATCCCCCCAGTTCCCTTCAGAGTCAACAGGGGACGACACTAGGAAAAGCTCCGGTACCCATCTTCTACTGTGTTCACTGCATCTAGCAACTTTGCATTTAATATTCACAGTTGTATTTTGCACCAAAATCTTACATTAAGAGAGGTTTACTTCTCACATAGCAGCTGAAGTAACAACATCAGGACTCAAACATTTAAAGAGAGGTATTTTCTCTCATAGCTCTAACAGGAAACAGTAATTACTATAACTAAGCAGTAGCTCATTGTCAGGAGTTTGGCAGTTATGTTTAAACCTATGTATCTGTTTATCTTCAAAGCCTGGATGCAAACTCTGTCTTACTGTTTTCTGAGGTTGCATAAGGATAACATAACAGACACTATATATAAATTCAATTTTCTTCTATATTTGGTCAAATTTTGCATTCTACATTACAATTGCAATAACTATTTATACAGAAGCTTACAACACCAGCTGCTGGTTGTCCAGCTATTCAATTGTGCCTCAGCTGTCTCAGTGTGGTAAGTGTATTCTACATAAACTTCACACACTCTTGTACTAATGAACAATTAGATATGCTGGGATGTTGTATGGCACTTTGCGTCAGTGGAAAAGCTTGTTATATTAATTTTTGATAATGCTTCCTCTCTGACATTAACAAATAGATGGGATCTTTCTGTGCAGTAAAGAAGCTGCATTACCAAGAAAGCTGTCCTTTGAGAACTGATAAGGTCTCTGTGACCTCAGTTACCTTGACAGATTGCATTCAGCTTTGTTAATTGTCCCCAATTATAATTTATGACCCAAGGCAATGATCCATCAGGCCAGATAACATCACATGATGGTGAAGGAGGGATGGCATTTCCTACCACTAGTTAGCTAGAAAACTCTGTCATTACCTCATATAAGTTATCATAGTAGAAGAGGAGAGCTTGTCCAAGAAAAAGATAGATGTTGCAGGAAACATTGAAGACCTGCACTTTGATGTGAGTGTTGGGGACCCCTGTGATAGAGCACAGCAGCAGACCTTGCAAGTGCAGTCCTGAGCCTACTGAAGCCAGCAGCAAAACTTCCACTAGTTTCAGCAAGCTGAATATTTCCTCTGGATGGTCAGTTTGTGTCTGAATCATCACCTTATTAGGGAGTGGCAGATGTCTCTGTGCCACAAAGCTCACTTGTAAATCAGAAAATACTGGAGTTATCCCCCTCAGCAGCAGTGAACAATGTAAGTCTTAATGCAAGTGCTCACATGCCATACAACTACTCTAAGATCAAAAGTGTTGGAGAAATGGAGGTAGCCAGGGAGCTCTTGGATGCCTTCTGTTTACTGGGAAATAGCTTCATCTGGCAATTTATCATGATGAGAAGTGTCAGGGAAAAAAAAATTCCTCCTATCAGAAACACTGTTAGACAGTCACCCTGGAATCAGAGTCCTGCACTGAAAAGCTAGTATTAAGGCTAGATGTTCGGGAGCAAAAAATCTTCATTGTTTGTTGAGAGTCCAGAAAGCATACACAGCCATTCTTAGTGATTATGCCCTCACAGAATGCAACCAGCAAGAAGAAATAAGAGCACTGAAAAACTATCTGGGAGCAATCAAATTTGCAACCCTTTTCTACACCATTAACAGCATATTAGTATATTATTCAGTTGGAGGAAAGAGCTATAGAACTACATAGGAAAACCTATCTCAGTGTTTTTAATAATAATTTTAATTACACATTTTAAGCAAGAAAGCATAATGCTTTATTATATTTAGTAGTAGGACCAATGTCTTCTTTTCCTTGAGCTCCATCCACTTGAGACTAGCTGCTGATGTAGTGAGTTTGGCAACATCCCAATATAGGTGTCTGATACTTCCTTGGAAGGAAAATGACCACTTGACATCCAGCCCATGCCCAGCTCCCACACGACTATTCCCACCCCCTGGCAAGGTGTGACACTTTTACACAGGGCAGGCTATTCACCAGTGGACAGTTTTCATGCTTTTTTCCCCGATTTTCACATTTTCTGCTGACTGCTGGTGAAAAAAAATGGAATAAAATTGAACAAAAATTGACCTTCAGCTTTCTCCCTCTTCAAAGGCATGTTTCTAATCATAATTTTTGTGAAAATGTGAGTGTTGAAGGGGAAATTCTAAATGTAACTGCTCAGTAGTGGTGGTATGTGACTGAGGAATGATCTGCCATGGAGGGCAAGATGGTCCAACTACAAGAGAGAATTAAACTGCCTGGAAGCAGGAATGCCAGAGAAAGAATGACTTCTTGAAAGGAAGTGAAGTTTTCCTTGGTGATAAGAAAATAGCCTCAGCATTGTGTTGTTGCCATCCTGGAAAGGGAGCACTCAGGGACCCAAGATCAAAGGTCATCTTCAGGCAACAGAGCTGGTCTGGGAGATGAACCTGGGTTCATCAGATGAGCTGGGCTAAGGTGTTCTATGAAACTCTCTCCTGCTTTCAGGATTAGTGCTGGTGCAAGTGTATATAAGGAATCTGCTTGTGATGCATATTTGCAGATTCACGTAGAACCATGTATTGTGAAAGGACTCTGCCCAATGCATTGGTCATTCAAGTCCTTTTCTATATTTAAGCACCTTGAGGGTACCATAAGAATTCCCCAATAGTGTCGAAGGCTGGAAACCAGCAAACCCAGAAAGCAAACACTTCCTCCCTTCAGTTACTCTGATTAAACATCACATGATTTTGAAGATTTTACTCAATCATTGAATGCTTTTGGCTTCCAGTATTTGTATTGCTCCCTGAATTTATACCATGAGTGTCTATATAGGTAGCCTCCTTCATGGCCCTGTTAAGTGTCAGAGAGAATGGCCTGCTTGCCTGGATGACAGAGCAGGTACTCAGACAGTAAGACAAGCACCGTGCACAGCAGTCACAAGCACAGGGACAAAGCAACAAATGGCTGAGGAAAACAAAACTCTCATCCAGCACCAGGGGAGACCAGAAGTAGTGCTCCTCTTTCTCCCTTACCATGCTGTCCCCTTCCTCCCTCTGCACATCCACAGAGTTACCAACAGTGAGAGCAGTAACCCCACATCCCAGGCCATTTCCAGACCAAAGCAAGCCTGCTGCCACCCTTCTCCCATAAATCTCTTAAGTGTGCTCAATTTTTTTTTTCATCTTTTGGTTTTGGTCCACTTGCCCTTTCACAGCCAGCCAAGTTTTTCCCAGGATGGCTTAGCCTGCATAGGGTGGGATGATCATGGTGGCTGACAGGGGAGCTGACAAGTTATGCCAGGCAGCTCCCCTCATCCAGCACCTCCATTTTGATGCCAGCACACTTCATTGCTGCCAGCATGCAAAGACTGACTCTTCTTCTCCTCCCTGTTGAAGCCATTTGGATGCAGTGAAGGCGGCTGTCTTCTTTGGGGCACTGGTAAGGCATCATGCAGGAGCACTGGGTCTGTGCATCTGGAAATGAACATGTTGGAATTTTAGCTGCAAATGTCATGACTAAAAACATATTTTACAGTTTGGCAACATTTCAAAGTCCAAGAGGGAAAAATACTATTGGAGTTTCATGATACATTGGTTACTAAAAGCCTGTAGTGCATACATTAGGTGGCTAACTATTAGAAATAGAGACAAAAGCAGCTTTAAATATCAGTTTTTATAGCAGTGGCCCATACAGAAGCAGAAATGAAACACTTGACTATTTTTATCCACTGGCTTTACTTGACTTTTTTCCTAAACAAAAAGATATTAAGTGGACTTTCTGTTCCCAATTATCCTTGCACAAAATGTTTCTGTGAAAGGCAGTCTAAAGGTCCATATTGTGTCAGCTACTATTTCATTAAAGCTCCCTTTATGAATGCTGAACTACCTGCTGCCGGTCTGTGGCAAAGCTTGGTCCTGCTGGTTATTTCATTACCTATTTCTGATCTAATCAGATTCTGACTATTCATAGTCTTTTCCAGGAGTTTCCTACGCAGGAAACTAAGTTTCTGCCTTTCCTTTCTTAAAATACATGAAGAATGTATGTTTTTCTCTGTCTAGCTGCTTTCACATGGTTCTGCAGTATTTTCTGCCTCTGTGTTGATACCAGCTACTCAAAACTTCCATTTCCTAAATGTTTTCCCATACTCATGAGTGAAAGGACTTCTGTGAAGATAGTGAGGAGGAATGTCCCATTGAAACCTCTTGAGCACGACACTGAAAACTTAATGTATTTTTCTCCTCTCTTTCATTTCTGTTCACTGAACAGGGCTCCTCTGTATTCTTTTGAGAAAAAAACACTGAGGTGCTGGAACAGGATCAAGTTTTAAGCCACTTCCACTCTAGGAGAAGATCTAGGCTTACAGGTTCTGTAAAAAATAAGCCAATTTTTTTTTTTTTTAATTATTATTATAACCACCTTCTCAAGAGCTCAAGGTACTCCCCTACAGCATGTCGTTTAAAGGGCACGCCTAATCACACCCTCTGCTTCAGCCCCCAAGAAACAACATCTCATGTGGTAATTTTACAGCCACCTACTTCAAATACTGTGTTACAGAAATCTTGCATCTTCAAAATCAGGTTTTAGGCTTGCTGCACACTGCTGTTGCTTTATTTATCACAAGTAGACAACATGCGATAAGGATCACATTTGCCTTTGCAAGCATGTGAAAAAGCAAGAGTGGCTGCCACTCAGCCTTTTCCTGGCAAAGAAGTGCATGAAGCCAGCCAGCACCTCAGATATTTGCAGGAAAAATTATGGTTCTTATCACCAAGTTACACAATAAATAGCCAAGCTGCACAACAGTCTTTATAAAATAATCCTCTTAGGAATTCAGCAGCTTAGCTAGTTATTAAAATTCTTCATAAACACAGTTTTCACGTATGAGTATTTGCAAATTTTACCATTAAAATTTGACTAAGCCTGATGACCCCGGTCTTGCTTTTTGAGTAGTATCGTGATTTAATTTTGTGATTTAATTATATGCTGTAGAGGCTGTGGCCCAAAGTAAATCCTGAAGTACAGACTAGTGGTTATAGTAGGCCCACATAGCGTGGGCAATAACTTGCCAACCACATTTTTGTGATTAAAGATTCAAATGTTAATTCTGAAAAAGTCCCCTTCATTTCCAATTTCCTTTTGTGCCTCACTAATGGAAAGTGGCAATGCTGCACCACTTGTGCTGAAGGGGAAGCATGTATCTAAGTGTAACACTTGACAGCAGGGACACAGAACTGGCCACACTTCCACACTCCTGTCGTTGTAAATTGCTCAGATGGACCATAGTGCCTGTAAGTCCCATTCCTGGAGCAGTGGAGGAGTCAGAGCATTTTATTTTTAGATCCAAAGGGCTGAATAAATTCCATCATTCAGCAGTCATACCTGGACACTCCTCCCAGTCATAGCAGGTGTCATAGCCACAGGGCACTTTCTTCAAGCTATTTGTAGAGAGCTTTGCCCTTTCAATAGCCCAGTCTAGATTGGAATGACCATGGCAAGGACCAGTGTGCATGAAATGAAATGACTGGTGTCCAAGGCACATTTCAGCTGAATACTGACAGCTGGGCTTGGTCACATTCTGTTCAGAAACACCATGTAACACACAGATGTCTTCTGAGTAGTGGCTGCCCCAAGGAAAAAAAAAAAAAAAAAAAAAAAAGTAAACTTTAGCAGGCTGTGGAACAAGTTCATGTTTCTAAACACCACCAGCATCAAATGAAACACAGCAAAGCCATAACCAGGTTGCATATCTGTCTGAAGACCTAAGGCTGTCCCAGATACTACAGGACCTGGACTTAATACAGCATAGGGCTGTGAGATGAGGAAGCTTTGGTCCTGTCCAACAGATGGGAAGTGAAGGAGATGTGCCCGCAAAAGAAAACAGAAAGTGCTGTTACCTCTACAAGGCATGTGAAATTTCAACAAGCCTTTGGGTGGCTTGTCTAAGTTAGTGCAGCCCTGCAGCTGTGTGTGCAAGTCTGCCTCTGAAGCACAGCTAGTTTGGGACCAATGAGAGGCAAACCCAGTCATGCTACCTGTAGGTTCTCTCTATATTGTTCTTGGTTCCTGGGTGGATTTGTCCTCAGCAACTGCAGGCATTTCCAAGCAGCATAATTTTGTGGAGCTCAGTAATTTCCCAAAGAGAGGGAGCGACACAGCTCACCTTGTTTACATTCCTGATTTAAGCTTACAGTTTTATTCAACAAAACCTCCCTAGTTTTCAGAGGATTTGGCCTATGTACCTTTGAACATACCTGTCAGTGTCTGTCTGCTCTCTCTCTACTCAAGGACTCTTGAGAGAGAAGATACTCATTATTTGGGTGTTGACATGAATGAGATGAATCCTGTGCCAAAAGACTCACTCTCCTGTGGCCACATGGAAGCCCTGCAGTGGAATGTGTGTTGATCTCAGCCCTACAACTGCACAGTCCATATTCAATCTGTGTTCTTTTTCCCTATTGCCAGTCCCACTGCATACCTCCACCCTGCCCCAGTCATTTACTATAAATCCTCTAGGATAACTCTATTCATTTGAGGGCTTGATGGTCTTTGCAGGTCATTGTGTGTAAAGAGACAGTGAATCTAATTCTTACACATTTTTTTATATTCTCTGGAGACTGAAACATACAGTGTATTTTGCAGCATGTTCATCTGAAAAAGGTGAATCGCAAACATGAGGAGCATCACCTATTATGGCAAGGTGATGACAGTGAAAATATAGACATTGAAGAAAAAAAAAGAGAAGAAAAGGAAAAGTTGGGATCTCCAGTAGCAGATGGTAGTGTCAATTAGAAGGATGTGGCATAGTGTGCCATTTGGTTAATGTCATTGTTCACTTATTTCATAGGCTGTGGGACTGTAATTTGGACACAGAGGCATCGCTAAGTAGTATATGAACAGAGAGTAGCCCCAAATTACTGTTGTCTTTTGTAATCCTTCCTGGTTTGTGTCACAATGGACTCTTTGCCTATTAGAGGAGAAACTTTTTCTTTTCTTTTTCTAATTGAAGTACTTAACTTACCCACAATCTTCTTCTGGAGACATACAAACACAGTGAGATCCAACCTGCTTCTGTCCTGGATTGCAAACACCTCTAATTTTAGTTTGCTCATCTGAAACAGAAGACTAAGAGTTATTGTAACTGGTAACAAAGCAAAGAGAAATATCTTAGACTCCTGCTGTAAAATCTAAAATGGATTTATTTCTGTTTATCCCATATTTGTCTCTTCAAAAGTTGCTGTGGATAGGATTCCACAAGTAAGAATCAGTCTTTGCAAAAATCACTCTATAATCCTGCGCAAGAAGAGAAGCTGAAGTTTCAATAGAATGCATCTCCTACTCTGCTTTCACAAAGCTGTGTTAATATAGCTGAGGTTTCTTTTCTTTTTAAGAAAACAGGTTCAGTATTTCAGTTTCATAATTAGCTTGTACAGAATTCTGAACTTAATGCAGAAGTTTGAGGCTGAAATTATATGGCACTGTGGTAGGTACAAAATAAACCCAAAATTTAAGAACAGTTGTTAATATGTCTTAAAACCAGTCATCTGCCTCATAGTTCTAGATAGATAAAACTGTGCTGTTAATACCAGCACTAGAGAAACAGTTAAGTATCTGCATACATACTAACCTTTTTCACAGGTAATAGGTCTCAAAATAGGAGGTATCCAGGACAGGGATTCCCCACAAGTATACTGTGTTTGACCAGTGACTATAAACTGAGCTTGGCAGCTCAGCTCAACCCTTTCACCAATGCTGTACTGTTGTTTAAATGGAGAAACTGTGACACTGTCAGATGTTGGTGGTCTGAGGCATACTGAGGCTGCAATAAACAAACAAACAGAAGTATAATTCTTCTTGGTTTTATGGTTGTGCAGATATCTACAGCAAGTCATAATGCTTCATCTGAAGAGCCATGCAGAATACCCTGAATATTTGACTGACATTCAAAAGTAATAAATATTTACAATAAGTCTAGAAATTTTCAGCACACAGTCATAGTCTTTAAAAATAATTTTAAATCAATGCCTAACTACAATTTGTTTCTTATGTATGCTAGCATGAGTTATTTTACAAATTAAAAATAAGAATGGCATTAACAGCATATTTTAATTTTTCTTTTGTAAATAAAGATATTAGCAAAACAATTAAAATGAATGGCCACAGACAGCTTAGAAGTATATTTATGTGCATTTTTTTTAATAAAATGAACACTAAGTTGATGAAATCTCACTGAGTTCCAGAAAACTACAGGAATCCTTCCAGTTAGCAAAAGCAGGTTAGTTCTGATCCTTAATTCTTAATTGGACTATGCATACTTCAAAACATTGATTTATTGTGTGGATTTTCAAGGCAGCCTGGGGGCTGATGGCAGTTAGAGAGATACCATGCATTTAATATAAAAAGGGACAGACAAATTCCTCTAAGAACACTTTCTTCAGCATAACTGTCATCGACTTAAAGATACCTATGTAAGTCTGGAAACAAAAGGTGAGTCCTTCTGTTAAAGATACTTAAAATGATTCAAGAGAAGGACCTCACAGCATCCATATGAAGGTTTTCTAAAGCATTGAACATTACAATATCCTTACAAAGCACATACTAGTAACACTTCTGAACTGAAAAAAGAATGAGGTAGTGACTCAGTAGACTTTTGACATGTCTACATGAAACACCTTCTTAAAATGATATCTTTTCAGATATAATTACAGATTCTTTTGTTAAAACCTGTATTAAAATCTATTCTGTTTCTTTTTCTTCCACTTCTGTTTTGTTGCTGGGCTAAATTAATTTTCTCTTTCTTACGTTGACATTCAACAGGTTGCTGCGTCCACGTTTGATCTGGCAGACACTGAAGAAATTGATAGCCACTGAGGACATAACCACTCACACAGACGATTTCAGCTTCTTCACCTACAGCATACTGGTGCTTTTCATTCTACAAAAAAATTAAAGCAAAAAAGCTCCTAAAAAACCATCAATGGTAATGAGACAGGACATTGTCAAAAGAAACAATGATAGAAGTCTGATGTTATGATGCGATGAATGAGTGATTTTCCTCCTAGGAAATATGAGTCATTCCCTCATCTGTATAAAGATATGTTTGTCCAACTGCACTAACTGATGTCATGGTTACAAAACAAGAATTCAAGGACCACTTTTTGAAATGGATTTTACCTTGCCTTTGCTTCAGTTGCTGGTGGACTAGAGGCCCATAGCAAGCCACATACACAGCAACATCCTCAGTAGCACAGTAGTTAGCTTGGGTGTCAGGCACGTGTAGCAAAGAAGCTGTACAATTTCCCAGCTCTCAACTACTACACTTTTCTTCTGTATCGCTCATTTTTCATGCTCACCCTGATAAAGCTGTTTTCTGGTGGGTCTGGCCTGGAGCAGCCAGACTCAGGTTCACCAGCCAATATATCATCTTCTCTCCTGGATTCATCATCATTTATACAAGGAGCACCTCTGAAAAGTAAAAGTATCTGGTAAGGATGTATCTTAAGCATATCAAGTAATGATGGCAGAATATCAGGAGCTTTAGAGAGGAATGCTCCAAGTGTGTCCCATACCGTCCCACATGTTGAAAAAACTTTATTCTGCTAAGTAAAAGGTAGCAGACATTAACTGTTGCAGGTGTTGATAGGAGAGAGATTGTGAGAGCACTAAAATGGTTACAGATACAGAGCTGCAACTTCTATCAACATAACTCATGAAATATTTCCATGGAGTAAGAAAAAGAGGAAAAGAATGGCATATGGAGGAAGTGTCTAAAGAGTCCCATGTGATTTGGTTGGTTTTAAGATAGCATAGCCGGAACGCACCTGTTGCCATCAGACAATAGTTAAAGGATGCTGGTCTCTCTGAGCATGGAGCTGCACATCCTGTGGTATCTAACTGAGATAAGTAACAAAGAACTGTGGAGACCTTTGCTTTTAATCCTGTCTTATCCACTCCAGAATCTCCTCTGTAGTTATTACAGTGGGATGATGAAAATCCTGATCTGGTCTTGGTTCCAGTAAGAAAACTGAATCTGTATGAAGCCTTGCTCTTGAAACGGATCCATTTTGGTACTGGAGTTACGGCTTTAAGTTGAAACTATATGAACTGCTGCGTCAGACATACTCAGAGTGGGAATATGAAAAGCTTGGCATTTTCAGTGTTCAGAGCTAAACCTCTAACAAAAGAGGATGTGATATTAAAAAAATTGAAACTGTGAACTCCTATGAATGGAAGAAGATGAATTCTCCATTGCTTTGGAAAGGAAGCCATGCAGAGCAGCATAAAATATCTACAGACATAGTTTAGTATGTAATTAACCAAACATTTTTTAGGAATAAACAATTAATAAATCCAAATTTGAAGCAAGTTGTAAATCAGTTATTTGCTTCTCTCAGCCCCACCACAGAATTTCAGATGGTGGAGTTGTCTGCTATTTCTCCTTGGTAGTCACAAAACCATTCTGGAGGGTTCCTTAACTCTGCCCCATCACTATGGAGATCTTTTGATCTACCATTTTCTTACCTGTCCATGAACACAGAAACATAACAGTCCTCCTCTTCTTCCCATTCTCCTTCACAGGGCTTCCCACCATTCATCGGGGAGGGATTATTACACTTCCTGGTCCTTCTTGTTTTGAAGGAAGCATCGCATGAACTCCATTCTGACCAGCAACCCCAGCGGCCGTCTACAGCAACTGCAAGAAATAAAAGAAATCCCATCTTTTGGTAGATCTGTACCATATGTATTACTTCTCTTAAGGCCACATACAGGGAGGATGGTGGTCAATTCATAATAGTCATTTTCAGAGGATTTAAAATTGTTACTGTTAAGGAAGTTGTGAAGTTTTCCAAAGAGGTGGTCAGCCAAATTTCAGCTGCTTCATGAAGACCTAAAATATATCTTCCTTTCTAGTTTTGATTGGAACTAACATTCAAACCCAGAAGCAGCTTATTTTCTGTTTCTATTGCACACACAGATGTTTGAGTTTTTATGGTATGGAAAACTTTTATAGATAGCTCAGTATTTAATGAATTATTAAATAAATCTGAGCTCTAACACCACATCTAAACCCCAAATCTACATCCCATGCAAACTAAATTAAAACACTACTGTCTTTTCTTAACCCCATGTTATTTTTTCTGTGCCACCATGAAGCATACATAATAGTTTTTATTTACACACCGTTTCTTTTCTGCATGAAATACACTTTCTACATTCAACTCTATCTGCATATCTTCAATTATTTATTTCTTTACAAATGTTTTTTTATCAGGCTCGAATAATAAGACCTGTAGCTGCCTAAGTGACTTTCCCTTCCCCTTTTGGTCCTGGAATATAAATATATGTAATAACAAATACAATACTCTAAGTCTCTTCTGCTTCCCATAGGTATGGCACTAGTGCAAATTTAATTCAAAAACCTGTTTGCATGAAATTGTTAATTTCTTCAGAATTATGATTATGTTCCCTTTCCTTAAAACAACTGAGGTTTCCTTCCACCCTGTAATCAACAATTTTCATCTCCATTAGCCATTTAGTCTTAAGCATAATAGGCTATAGGGAAAACTAAGGAATGAGTTTCTTAATTTTTACATCAATTATCTTTGATCTCAACTTCATTCCTATTGCCGAACAGTTGATTTCCTATTATCTTAATTATGTAGCTAAGGAATATTTTAATGTATCTTACAATTTCTTTTGAGTAATACCTATTCAGTTTGATTTTTAAATTTTTAATCCTACCTTTATTCTTATTATTTCTGACCATCACCATGTGGTAAGAAGTGCTATGGATTTAGTAAGGGAAGATTATGTCAGATTCATCTGTGGCAAATAGATTACAGAAGGACCATGTTTGCACTATGACAGTATCACCCCAAATACCTGATTTGTAACCCGGAGCTCGTGTCTCACAGTTTTTGCCATAGGTGCCAGCCTCGCAAAGGCAGAGGCACTCCGTCCCAGAAAGCACAGGCCTGCCGTTGTTGGGGCATGGGGCACACTGGCAAGGGTCAAACCTGCCCAGATATTCTCTCAGGGCTCTCCTCAGGTTGCGGCGTTTGGTCACAGCACATGGCACATTTTTCACCAAATCCACAATGGGTGACACCTGGTAGACAGCCATTAAGTAAGCGGTTACCAAGACACAGAAGGGTCCTGCTGGGAGTAGCTGCAGGACTTTAAAGTGACTAGAGCCTGTATGAAGCTTATCACACAGGATTCAAGTATGTTGAATGCTATAGATTCTTTAAAAGGAACATGACAGTGATATTCATCTATATTATCCTGTTTATATTTCTTTTATTTCTCCAATTTAGGGCTCTGTGGGTCAGTGGAAAACCAACAAAGTGGGATACTGAGCCTAAAAATTCAGGACACCGTGCCAGCTGGGCAGGGAGGCAGCTCAGTACACTCCCAGCAGCACCCGCATGATGCATTAAATGATCGGGACAGAGATAACAGGGGACCGCTTTTTGTTTCAGGTTAGCTATGTGCCATACCTTACAACATATGCCTGACAAGGGCAAGAGCACTGGGGAAAAATGTGTCCCCAGCGCATGCACTGCTTTCCTGCACAGTAACTGCCCTTGCCCATGCCTGAGCTCCTGCTGCTGTCAGAGTAATTCACTCATAATCTTCCCTCTTACTCTCACTGTCCATGATGCAAACCTGGTCTAGTTTATAAAGGAACATGCACAAGAAGTAGTGCCAATAAATGTTTTGTATGTTTGTGTTATGCCCATATGTTTAATGCATTCACGTCACTCACAGCGTCATCTCAATTTAAAAGACAAAACACCTGCAGAGCTCACTGAAGGGCTGCTAACTGGTGAGTGCTTTACTATCTGGATGTTTTTCTTGTTCTTCTCTTACCTCAAAGTCAACCACCACGGGATTGTCCTTTGTTGATTCCAGCCAGTTTGCAAACACTGTGTGTCCTGGAAAAGCCCCCTTTTTCTCCCATGCCAGAGCTGCTGCATACTCTGACCTCCCACCTTTTACCATGGAGATTGACCGTTCAGCTGACTCCAAAATGGAACCTGAAAGAGGATTTCATCACCATATTGTCAGTTAAAGTGTCTCCAAAGAGAGTAGGTGAGTTCTAAGAAAAAATGTATGAGGATATAAAAGAATATAGCGTGATTAATTTTTTGAAGCTACCCTTGGAAGAATGAAGTCTAAGCTCAGAGAAACAATCCCCACTATGACAGCAGCTTGTTATAGATGTTTAAATGAGAGTGTCTGTGACCTCAGCCATGGAGATATTCAGAACTAAACAACACACTTGTGGAAGAGCAGCTTCCTAGAACAGCAGGCTTCTCTAGAAGAACATGGTGAAAGGCATGTTTCATCCCAGATGTAAACACCTGGGTAATAGAAATTGGTCATAAGGACAAAACCATAGTGGAAGTGATGAAATCACAGTTTCTAGTGATGCAGAATATGACTTTTGACATTCTTGCAGAAAATGCACCAACTTTCTGCATTTCCAGAGACATATTTCTATCATTGCCAGTGAACTCCCACAGCTAGATGTCTGCTTGGAATGAGGAGAATGGAAGGGGAAGGTCAGGGTGTGTGCTATTACTGTCCAACTTTCTCAGTGAGCCCTGATCAACCCTTAAAGAAGGTCAGATACTCAAGCCATAATGATGTTTCTAGTTGTGCCCAGTTCCCAGTTCCCAGTGCCTGTCTCTGAACCCAGGGCCACAGGGAATGTTTGTCATATATGTAACTGACTGGAAGAGCCAGTGCAACTGAATCCCCAGTGATGGTGCTTCAGAACAGAGGAAGAGCACTCATACATTGTAATTTCTTTTGCAAGTAAGAAGATGTTTGCAGTGCTTGCTTCAGAGACACCGAAACAATGGCTCTTCTGACAGGGGTGGAAGAGCATCTATCGTTCAACAAGTTGGGAAGTCACCATGGGCACCTAGCTGAGGAGAATGGTATCTCTCAGGATAAGTAACAGGACATGGCCCCTATTCTTATCATGGTCACCTTCATGTTTCACAGTCATCCTGTTTGTGGTGCATCTGGTACTGACTTTCTTTTTCTTCCGGAAGAATACACGCCTTGTTGTTTCTGTTCGGACACACTCCAGTGATTCATCCACTGCCAGGCCTAGAAATACCACAGAGCAGCATAATCTTGTTGAATAACAGAACCATGCCCCCAGGGCTTCCACAAAAAGGTGAACCACTGCAGATATCCCCACTCTTCACCCACCACTGGGTGGGTTGCAAGTTTAAAGGATTTTTTTGCTGTTGAAGAACTAACTGTGTTATAAGACCTAAAACCACTGATAATAACAAAAGGTAAACAAATCAATGCTATTTTTTTGTTGAAGATTACATACCTGAGTTTGTCAATTCCTCAGAGCTGTACTGGTAAAGAATGTCATAGGAACCACCCATCTTCCCAGAGGTGTAGTAATGAGTGCCAAAGTCATCAAATATTCTGCTGTATAAAGCATAGTTGTACTCCAGGGGCAGGTGGTTAAGTGCTTTTAGAAAGACGTCTGAGAGCTGCAGATCTGACTGTTTCATTGTGAAGTTAGCAACAGAAATGACTTTATGGACTCTAATAAAGTTGGAATTCTAGAAATAAGGAAAGAGAAGTGTTAGCACCTTTGTAGATTGTTAACTGCAGAAAGTAGAGGAACCAAGATTATGTCCTGAGGTACATTGCAAGAACTAATTTATCCTGTGTATCATTCTTCTTTGACCATGAGCAAACTAGCCCTTGATTTTCCAAGAGCCTGTGAGGTTCTTGAGGACAATGCCTATTACTCCTTTACAATGTGGGAGTATATAGCATTCCTACAAAAAATTAGGACTCCCTCAGCACCTATAAAACAGAGAGCATGAGGATTTCTGCCGTAACAAAAACACCAGCATTTGATAAGACAAAAGTTTCAGAGGAAAGGCTTCAGCATCTGTGATTCGGTTGGAACTAATCTGCTGAGCAGGTATTTTGGATAGTAATTAACCTTTATGAAGTTTCACAACTTATCAGTCTGCTAAAACAAAACTAAATCACGGAAATAAAGAGATCTCTTTGAGTTCAAGTGTCAGACTGTTAATGTTAAGAGGCAGGAAAAACAAACAAACAAACAAAAAAGTTCACAACCAGGAAACTTCTCTTACATTTAGAAAAAAAAAATTTTTTTGAAGCAGCTAATTCCTATATAATTTTGCACTGCTAGAGGCTGTTTATGAGGAAATTTAACTAAATAGAAAGGAGAGGAGTAGAAAATACTGAAAAAAGGCAATTATAAAGTAACAAAGGGAACTGATGGCACAAGGCCAAAGCAAAGAAATTAGGAGCAAAAGCAGGGGCAGGAAGCTGGAGCAAATGACCAGCCTGCAGATAGGAAAGATTCATTATAAAACAATTTGTTACTGATTTATACACAGGTTCTTCTGCTCAATTTGGCTGCTGGTAGGTTGGCTCTACTCTGCTTCTGTCTCCAAGGTGACTTGGCTTAGAAGACACAAGGATGCATCCAGACAGGAGGTAGTTCTCCCAGCCAGGACTGAGCAACATAATGTGCGAGCTGGACCTCAGCTCTCAGTTCTGCACAGCACTCCTCATTTCAGTGCTCTCATTTGCACATTGGAAAGCAAATTAAGGATGTTCAGCTTTATGCTGCACTGAGAACAGGAATGAAAAAAATAGCGTATGCAACAATTCACAAGTTATCTTCAGCTCTTAAAATACCCTGTGGTAACTTCATTTTTAGGATTTTCAGGTGATTTAGGTTCTGATCCTCAATGTTCATCTGTGTCAGCTAAGATTTAAATTATGTCACAAAAAACTGCAGGCCAATTTGGCAAATATTGATTATAAAACCTTAGTTGGTTTTAGCATACACTTGCATGCTATATATGAATTTCTTCTTGGCATGCATGTTGAATTTGCATTTTCTACTAGTAAAGGTATCTTAAGGGCTTTCATTACTAGAAATTAAGTGCTTTTATTGCTAGCAATTTACTTTACAGTTGTCAAACCCAGTGATTTCTATATTAAATCCCCAGAGCACACAGAAACCCTCACTTGTAGAACAATCCCAGGAAACAGAATTCCAAAGACTCTGGTCATTTTAATCATAGTCATAAACCCTGGTGCCTGTGCAAGCTTGTATTAATACCTGATACTTATGGGTCCATTAGTAACAGGTATTAATACAAAATATTAGTAGATCAGGGATGATTATTCACAAAGAAAACTTGGTCTAAATCAAGTGTGGGTACTCAAGCTCAGTTTTGTTTTACAAACCTACTTCATTGACAAAAAGCAGCCAAACACAAGCTGAGCTGAGCTGATGTTAAAAGCAGTAGTTTTCATCAGAAATTTTCTATACAATAGGGTTTCACCTGAACATGATTAAGTAATTTTTAACCCCAAATATCATAAACAGAGTTGTCACAGGATCCTGTCTGTACCTGCCTGACATCCCCAGGGATGGAGATGGCTTCCTATCTTTAGGCTCTCAGTTTTTGAGTTGTAGTTCAAGCAGTCCAACTCAGTTAACTACTGCCAGAAATACTAGGAACATGGACTAAGGGATGGGCACAAACTCTGATACAGAGCCTTCATAAGTCCTTTGACATCACAGCATGACAAAAAAAAAAATCAAAAATAATATGTAAAAATAACATTGATTGGGATGGGCAAGATTAATAAAGTAATTTATAATGCAACCTGTTACATAGTATTCCAGTCTCATTTTAAGAATCTTTCCTTATATTTAGTACAGAGAAGAATGAGAGATGGTCACCTGGTCTCTCTCTACAGAACTACTAGGACCCTATTCAGTTAACAGGTATTTATGCAGAATCTGACCCAATTTCTCCTCCTCAATAGAGAAGGTGGGCGATTAGCTGAAATGCAGATCCCTGTGGAACTGCTTTTGCCTATGGATATGTAAGGTGAATCCTACCCTAGATGGTTACCAGGATGCAAACAGAAGTCATCAGGAAGGTTATAAGGATGATCTTTAAAAACACTTTCCACAGAGCACAAGAGCTCCCAGGCAAGGAAGGCAAGAGACCAGCATGGTTCAGTCAAGACCTGCTGGTCAAACTAAAGGGCAAGAAGGCAATGCACAGGTGGTGGAAGCAGTGTCCTGGGAAAAGCATGGGGACGTTGCACTATTGTATAGGGTTGGGTTCAGGAAGGACAAGAAGCAGCTGGAGCTGAAGTTGGCAAAGGATGCAAAGCACAGTAAGAAGGGCTTCTGTTGGCATGTGAATCAGCAAAGGAAGATCAAAGAAAGTGTATGCCCCAAGGTGAACACAACTGGCAAACTGGCAACAACGGACAAGGAGAAGGCTGAGGAATTCAACAACCTTTTTGTCTGAGTCTTCACTGGCAAACTTTCTTTCCACACTTTTTGAGTGGATGGACCTAACGGCAGGGACCAGGGGAGAAAAATCCCTCACACTGTAAGAGAAGATGAGGTTCAAGACCTCCTGAGGGACCTGAACATACATAAGTCTATGGCACCTGACAAGATGAATCCCAGAGTCCTGAGGTAATTGGTTGTTGTAGTTGCCAAGCTGCTCTCCATGATATTTGAAAAGTCGCAGCACTCAGGTAAAGTCCCTGGAGACAGGAAAAAGGGGAACACAGCACTCATTTTTCAAAGGATAGAAAGGAGGACCATGGAAACAACCAACCTGTCAGTCTCCCCTGTGTGCCTGGGAAAACCATGGAATGCATCCTCCAGGAAGCTCTGCTAAGGCACGTGGAGAGGGAGATGACTGGTGGCAGCCAGGATTCTGTATTCACTGAGGGCAAGTCTTGTCTGATCAAGCAAGTGGCCTCTGATGAAGTGACTAGTTTGCAGATAACACTGAAGTGGGTGGGAGTGCCAATTTGCTTGAGAGTAAGAAGGCTCTGCAGAGAGATCTGGACAGGTTGAATCAATGGGCCAAGGCCAATTGTATGACGTTTAACAAGGCCAAATGCCAGGTCCTGTATTTTGGTCACAACAACCCCAGGCAATGCTACAGGTTTCGGAAAGAGTGGCTAGAAAACTACACCGTGAAAAAGGACCTGGGGGTGCGGGTTGATAGCTGGCAGAATATGAACCAGCAGTGTGCCCAGATGGCCAAGAACACCAATAGCGTCCTGGCCTCTATCAGAAATGATGTGGCCAGCAGGAGAATGGAAGTGATAGTGCCCCTGTACTCGGCACTGATGAGGCCACACCTCGAGTACTTGGTTCACTTCTGGACCCCTCACCACAGAAAAGAAATTGAGGTGCTGGAGTTTGTTCAGAGAAGGGCAACAAGCCAGTGAAGGTCTGGAGGAGAGTCTGAGGGACTTGGGATTGTTTAGCTTGGAGAAAAGGAGGGGAGACCTTATGGCTCTCTACAACAACCTGAAAGGAGGTTGTAGCAAAGTAGTTGTGGCCTCTTCCCTCAAGTAATTAACAACAGGACTAGAGGAAATGGCCTGAACTTGCACCAGGGGAGGTTTAGACTAGATAGTAGGAAGAATTTCTTTACTGAAAGAATAGTCAGGTATTTTAACAGGCTGCCCAGGGAGGTGGTGGAGTCACCATCTCTGGAGGTGTTCAAACATAGTACAGATGAGGCACTTTGGGACATGGTGAGGAGGGGTTTTTTTTCTGGTTTTTGTTTCTTGGCTTTTGGGGTTTGTGTTGGGGTTTTTTTGTTTGTTCTGAGGTAATTGGCTGTTGTAGTTGCCAAGCCATTCTCCATGATATTTGAAAATTTGTTTGTTTCTTTGGTTTGGTTTGGTTTTTTTGTTGGTGGTTGGACATGGTGATATTAGAGGACTTTTCCAACCATGAATATTTGGTGATTCTGTGACTACATCAGTGGAAAAGGGAAAGTCTATGGATGTCATCTATCACTGACTTCTCTAAGGCCTCTGAGACAGTTCCCCCAGAACCTCCTTCTCTCTAAAGTGAATAGATATGGATGTGATGGATGGTCTATGTGGTGGATAAAGAATTTTCTGGTTGATTGAGAGTCATGAACAATGCATCAATGTCCGGATGGAAACTGGTGACAAGTAGTTTCCCTCAGGGGTTTATACTGGGACTAGTGCTGTTTAATATCTTCATCAGTAACACAGACAATGGGATTGAGTGCTCTCCTGGGAGGTCTGCAAATGACACCAACCTGAGTGTTGTGGTTCACATGCCAGAGGAACAGGCTGCCATCCAGAGGGACCTGCACAAGCTCAAGAAGTGGGCCCATATGAACCTCATGAGGTTCAACAAGGCAAAGTGCAAGGTCCAGCACCTGGGTTGGTGCAACCCCTGGTGCCAGTACTGTCTCAGGGACGAAGGGATTGCGAGCTTCCCTGTGGAGAAGGCCAAAATGAGGTACTGGTGGATGAAAAGCTGGACGTGAGCAGACAGTATGCACTCATAGCCCAGAAGGCCAACCGTATCCTGGGCTGCATCAAAAGAAGCATGTCCAGCAGATGGAAGGAGGTGATTCTGCCCCTCTGCTCTGCTCCAAAGAGACACCACCTGAAGTACTGTGTCCAGCTCTGGTATCCTCAGCGCAGGAAAGACATTGACATGCTGGAACAGGTCCAGAGGAGGGCCACAAAGTTTATCAGAGGGCTGAAGGACCTCCCCTACAAAGACAGGCTGAGAAAGTTGGGGTTGTTTAATCTGGAGAAGGCTCTGGGAGACCTCATGGCGGCCTTTTAGTACTTAATGTTGTTTACAAGAAAGAGGGGAACATACCTTTTGGTGGGGCCTGTAGTGATAGGACAAAGGGTAATAATTTTAAATTAAAAGTGGGTAGATTCAGGCTACATATAATTCTTCCTTATAGGGAGGTGGTAGATGTGTTATCCCTGGGAACACCTACAGTCCAGTTGGATGGGTCTTTGAACAACCTGACCTAGTTTAAGATGTTCCAGCTGGTTGCAGGGGTTTGGACTAGATGACCTTTCAAATCCCTTCCAACCCAAACTATTCTAATTCTGTGATTCTATTATTCTCTGATTTTGTAATTAAAGGATCATAAATCAAGAAAGTGTACTAGAGGACTAGTCAGCTTAGCTAAAAAAGTTTCTGGTAAAAAATATAAACTTGAAAAACATCAAGTTTTCATATTTCTTCCATGTCAGTATGAAAAAACACATGAGCCCTTTAGAGACCCTGAGATGCTCATGTGAAACCTTCTGCATACATAAAGGTCTGAATCTGGCCTTCCAAATCCCCAGTAAGTTCCCCCCCTTTTAAGTGGTATCTATAAACTTCTATTTTCCCTATTTCTTAAGTATTTAAAATTCACTTGTAGGTCTCTCAAACATATGTGAGTATACATCTATCTACAAACAGACATAAAACTTAGACAGGTAAAGCTAAAAATAGAGATTCCCTGTATGATACAGTAGAGAACACAAGGAAGACCCAAGTTAACATTCCTGCTATGGATCCCCTAAGAAGGGTTTTTAGCTTGTGTCATCTTTAGCCATAAGCAGACTGAATTATTGATTATTTCAGGTGAGTTTCTGTGATTTTTTGACAACAATGTACATCCAAAAGAACCTTTCTGATTACAGTCTCATTTAAATTGACATTTCCATAAGTAGCTTTGGTCTGGGTTGAAGCCAATAAGAATCTACCGTTCCATCAAAGTAAACTTACCAGCTGTACAAAAGATCATCCTGATCTGTATACAGGTATCTATATAAGAAAGAAAGTCAACACATTCCCAGTACCTGGAACTACAATACAGTGGAATTCAAGCCAGAAATAATGGACTATTTAAGCAGTCAAGTTACTTAACCTTAGGATAAGTTGGCAAGGCCTTCAGTAAAGTTCCAGCATAGGAAATGTAAATATTAAGACTGATATTTTTGTAAAAGATTCATTCAAATTGTGTTAGAACTTCCATTTTTCAACAGGCCTTAGTTTTGTTCAGTTCTACGGCCTTTTCCATGTAGAAGTGCAAATAATAGCCTATCCTTTACTGCCATTAAACTATGTAAGTACATAATACTATATCCCACTGTATTCATCTCCATTGAAAGTGATGAGTTTTATGGAAAAAAGGTTTTCTGTTCTCAGAAGTGTTTCTGCAGATATGTTATTTCTGAGATTATTTTTAAGACCAAGTGCATGTTGGTGGCCATGAGACTCCAATCTGCAAATCAGATACCAAATCAGATTAATTCCCAGTTCATGCATGCGTATGACATTCCTGAGTGCACTTGATTTCTTTTTAGAGCTGTATGCTATTGTTACTACATGGTATTCTGCTCTCTCTATCTATAACTACAACAGGGAAAGGAGTGTTTTACCTGACCTGATAATCTCAAATCTATGTCAAATCTATGCTTTCCCACCCTGCAGTGGAATAAATCAATGATTTCTGCACTAAAACCAGAAAAGCATGTTGCACTACAGAAGGTGTGTTACAGTCAGGAACATCCTGTAGTATCAGAAGAGGTACTTTTAAAGTCATAATTACAGTGGTTTGTTTTTTTTTTGTAATGCAATGCCAATGCCTTAATAAGGAAAGTAGCATTTGGTAGCTCAGTTCTGAAATGAACAGACAGAAACTGAATGAAAAGAAGAAATTGGAGGCAACATTTAATTACCTTTTCATATGAGGCTTCAATGGCTTTCTTGAAGGAGGAAGATGATGTGACTTTAACTCGTGTCTTTCTTGAGAACAAATATGGGATACCAGAAGATCTTTGACCACCATGAGTGGATGAACTACTTTCATAAGCACTATCACTCAGGGGAGTTAAATCATTGTAGAAATCTGATGTTACATCATCCTCTTCCTCTATTACCTGGAGATTCAGCAAAGCAAAATGCATTTGCCCAGATAATAATCTGAAACAGACACCTAATAAGCAATGAATTTTTTGATGTATTTTTTTCATTGGTAAAAACATGCCTGATTATTTGATACATAGCAGTAGGCAACAAAACCTGTTCTTAACAAAAAAGATGAGTCTGAGGAGGGTTAACAGCAAGATGACTACTGGATAGGAAGTAGATTTACTCATAGGCATTTATACAAGGGAAAAAAAAAAAGACTTTTACCATTCCGATTCTCTCCATCCCTTTGTGGGGGTGGTGAGTGAGTGGTTGTATGGTGCTTAGTTGCTGGTTGGGGTTAAACTACAACAGCATGTAACACTTTCTTCTAAAATTCCCCACCCCCATGCCCCAAATCTTAGGAATAAATTTCAACAAATGTTTCAAGAGTTTTCAAAGACTCTCAGGCCTTCATGATATGTCCACATGACAAAAAAGTCCCAGTCCTATGGCTTCTGTATTGTGTCTGACTGAGCTGGAATTCCTTTTCCCCATAGCAGCTCTCCCAGTGCTGTGCTTTGCACTGGGAGCTGGAAAGGTGCTGGTAACACACCTGTGTTGTGGCTGCTGCTGGGCAGGGCTCGCACAGCACCAAGGCTGGCTTTCCAACATTCCCCCCACAGTGGGATGGGGTGGGCGAGATACTGGGAGGGGACACAACTGGGACATCTGACCCAAACTGACCAAAGAGATATTCCAAACCACATGATGTCCATCAGCTGAACTATAAAAGCTAGGAAAAGGAAGACAAGGAGGGGAGGGGATGACATCGGCTTGTCCTCTGGAGCAACTGCTACATGTTTGGAGCCCTATTTCCCAAAAAGGGCCAGACATCATGTGCTGATGGGAAGCAGAGAATAAATATTTTCTTTTGCTTCCACACATGGCATTGCTTTGCATCTTCATTAAACTGCTTTTTTCTTAGCCCACAAATTCAATCTTATTTTCTTGCCCCTGGTCCAGGTGAGAAAAGAGGTGGAAGTGATAGATTGTCTTGGTAGGCATGTGGTGTCCAACCAAGGTCAAACTACCACAAAGGCAAAGAGCTCGAAGTTTTCTGCTCTTTCCTCTTAATTTTCTAATGGAGGAATGAAGAGGTTTCCAGAGGAGAGTCTTAGGGTATACTTGCAGTGTTAGCACTCATACTACATGATGGACCAAGGTTAGGTGGAGAGGAACTGGGAACAAACCTGCCTGATTGTTTGTAAAGTTGGTAAACCTAAGTTGTGTTGTTGTATAAAGCACCAAGACCACTTTAGCATTAGTTCAGAAATGACTCATTTCCCAAAAGTCAGGCAAAACCCTGGGGGTGTTTGAAAGATGCAATTTTTTACCTCCTCTAGACTTGTTCAATGAACAGGGGTGCTAAGCACCTTGGGTGGTAAGGTGGTCCATTCCCCCAGTCCACTTCTATTCTCCAAGAAGTCATATGTTTTTGCATAAAAACACACTGGACTTGCAAGAATAAATCGTGATCCAGTGATCCTTGTGTACAAAGGCTGCTCTAAATGTTAAAACATATAGATGTACTCTCAAAAATGAGATTCACAAACCCTTAACAGTTCTGCAAATGGACATCGGTAACTTAATAAACCACAGAGCTTTAAAGGGCAAACCAAGGCTTGTTTCCTCCCATTGAATATTTCTGCACACCATAAGTTTTCACCATTACTGACAAAACCTACAGGTCCTGGACAACCCAGTTGCAGTTTCCATGGAACGTATTAGGGTGTCCTCTGTTCAGTTGCTCCTGTTAAAATAATGCTAAAACCTCACAGCGTTCTTGGCAAAAATCCAGTTTCATCCATTGGTTGAGTTTTTTTCACATCCTACATTCCTTCCTTCCCAACACAGTGTCTATTGGTTTCAGACAGGGTCTTCCAATATGTACACAGACAGATATCGTGCCCTAACCATGGTATTTCCTAAATATCAGTGCCTGAAAGTCTAAAATATCAGGTTTAAAAATATGAGTGATTCACAGATATTTTATAAGATACAAGACAGTTTCATTTTGTCCTTGGCTTATCCTGCAAGACTCCCAAGACTGTGTACATCTTGTCCTCCTGTCTGACAGACTCAGTGTCTGCCTCCCCTCCTTGTTGCTCTTTGGAGCAGCTGGGCTGGGAACAGGTAGAACTGAGGGGATGAAATGGCTTAGGGATGAAGAGTGTTCCAAGGCTGAAGGAAGCTGGAGTTAGGACAGCCATTAGTATTGTAAGGATACAGCAGTGATGCTGAAGTGAGTTTGGATTTGAATGAGCCTCTGGCCAGATTATATCAGGGTTAGGAGCAAGGCCTTGGTACCAAGTCAGAACAAAGACACATCCCTGAGGAAGCAGGAGATAAGCCCAAATCAATCATGTTGACTCTGATATATAATGCACTGAGTAAATACAGATCTGGAAGCACCTGACTGATCAATTTATTCCATTTCCACACATCACCTGAAGCATGTTCAGGCCAGTTGAGGTCTGAATTCTTGTCCTAAAATAATTACTGCCTAGGACTTGTGTGCATAACTTGGACTTTGGTTATTGCAATTGTTTTTCATCTAGGAGTTATTGCTTGAGAATACCTGAAATCTGACAGCCTCCAGGTTTGCAGGAACACGATACGTTTTCCTTGTCTCATTGCGCTTCACTGTTATGCATTGTCCTCCATTGAATGAGTTGCCAAGGACTTCCCCTCGACTCTCTCCTGCCAGAACGTGAAAGCTAGCAACAAAAAAAAAATATTTCCACAGATTAAGCAACCTAGAAAAACAACAGACTTGAAACACTTAGTGGTATATAACTTCAGTGAAGATATTTTAGGTTTGAATGAAATGATACGAGCATCTGGGTTATTTTACTCCTTTGAAAGAAATTCCTCTACAAGAACTTTTCATTCACACTGAATTCACCTGAAAAATGCTGTAGTAGTAATAATCCTGTTTCTTACTTTTCAGCAATGCTTAACCCTCTAGATAATCCAAATGTCCGCATGACACAGTCACTCTTAAGCAGAGAAACACCTGAAAATTGCCTAGGAAAACAGAACAAGCAGTTCTCCATTTCTACCAAAAGTGATGTTACCAGAGTGCAATGAGTTCAAAATGCAACTAAAAATGCAAGACTACCTGGGACGGGCATCCTATGTTTATGTTTTAAATTGCTTAAATTAGTCATCTGGAAGAGGTGATGGTTGGTATTGTGTGAAATGTACCAGAGACAAAGAAACATCTGTAGAGGAACACCCCCAGAATTTCTGAAGCACTTGGCATAACTGAGCTGTAAGACGCCAGTATGCAATGCTCTGGTTGCTGAGGCAGGAAGGGTCACTCAGACAGCAGTACTCCCTTACAGGTCTTTATTTTGTTCACCAGCAGTGCAGAGCAGGACTGGGAGATGCAGTGGGCATGCCCAGCCTGACAGTTTAGTTGTATTTTTGTAATTTCTTGTTAATTTTAATTTGAAAGATTGTATGTTCTAATAGGGTACTCTCACAAGTTAACTGAGGATTATGGTGTTTATGTAAATTTGTGAGATAACAATCTCAAGTTTAGGAAAAATAAGCAACACTGGCTTACCCACTGCCTATTAACTGCACACCTGGGATGCTTTCATACTTTCTGTTACACACAGTCTTTTTCCTCCCACAATTTCTTTCATCTGAGTTGTCACCACAGTCATTTTCTCCATTACATTCCAATTTTTTTGCAACACAGCGACCTGCACCAGAGAAACAGCAGCAGCAAGAAACTTTATGCAAAGATTTATCACATACGAATGCAGAAAAGGGCAGTCTGTCTTTTTACCTAGTAAAGGTGTGAACTTGCCATAGGAATTGACAGTGAGGCAATACAATGCCTAGGTTGTTCCAATAAGAAACAGTTGTTTCTATTCTGCCAGTTTTCCTTTACTTTGAAGCTACAAAGACTTAATTTAAGGTTTAGTGAAAGGATGTGTGGATAAAGTTATTTTGAGGCTACTCAGGTTAAATTGAAGCAAACTAGAAATATCCATAAATTTAATAAAAATACTTTGTGTTTATGTTCAGACAAACTTTATGGATATGTTTTCATAAGAAGAATTTGTATAAAGAAATATTATTGGAACAGTGCTACTGTCCAGCTACCATGGTCATACTGACATCCCAGGCTAGATATTGCACTTAATTTACTTCTAGTTACATAAGAAACTGCAAACATAAGCTGCTACTAATACATATCCTTACATAGACTTAGTTTCCCCTGGTTTTTTTATGGAATTTGTGAATGGAATATACAAGATCTGGATCACCTGAACCCTTTTTATCTGTGTCCTTTAAATATCTAATAATGCAGCAGTTGTGCAATGAAGATCATCATTACCACTTTCACACTGAAATTTATTCTTGCAATCAGTTTCCACTATGTTGCAGAGCTTAGTTGGAAAACATGGGCGGGAATGCACCAGTGGCTCAGTACAGGCCTGACCCCCAAACTGGGATGGTTGCAGGAGTGTCCGGACACGAAACTGAAAGGCAGAAGAAATAAAATCAGCATTGTTTGTGTGAGCTGTTTTTGTAGCTATGTACCTGCCCAGTCAGAGATACATACTTCAGAGCTGCTGAAGTTTTATCAAAACTAGAACCCTTAAGGAAATAATTAGTTATTTTTGTTATAGAAATGTTCCTCCTCTAAGAACATTTTCCCACTGGAAAAATAGAATTCCTTGCAGACTTCTGTTACTTCCCTGCATGTAGGCACATCCTGGAGTCAAATAATGCAGAAAGATGTCTAGTACAAATTAGTAACTGAGTGACTATGAAAGGAGAGTGTAAAGAGCAACACCAGACCATCTGAAAGCTTTTGAGTTCAAGATAACTGTCCCATATACTCCAGTAGGGATCCATAACACTTGTGTGAGCTTCCACTTCTTCATCCCTCCCCCTCACTGAGAGCTTACTTGCACTAGTCCTCCCACTTACCTTGGAAGTCACATCCTCCATTCTGATGTCTATTTACATATATAAAGGTCACAAGCAGTGAACTTTATAGCTTGGAAGGAAAAATGGATCACAATCCATAAAAAGCACCCTTGTGTTTGAAGTAGCAAATATATTGCATCGATAGTTTAAGTTAATAAAAAATGACCAATGCTTCTGTATATGAATGCATAGGTAAGAAACTCAGACATTTAAGAGAAAATCAGTTCATTTGAGAGCCAAGACCCCTTTCAGCTCCTGCAGATTGCTGTCTCCCACTCTCTCACTTCTTGCATTCTGTGCATGCCAGTTGCAGGATGGGAACCCTACAGATTAGCTCACATCTCATGCCTAGAACAGCTTCTTCACATCTTCCTCATCCTGCATGGGCATCAGAAAGTTGTATGTGTATGTAAAGATATGATATTTGACAGGTTTTTCAAGACTGATTTTCAGGCATGGGTTTCTGAAGCTGAGTAGGACATTCAGAGAGCTGTAAGCTGTGTCTGCACAGAAAGAGCTGCTATCATGGTCAGCCCACCAGTCACATAACTACTTCAGACAATCTGCACTCTGCTTACCTCCACTCCCTACAGCCTTAGATTTGCTAAGACTAGGTTTCTTTAGGCCAAATGCACTTTAACTTGACTTTTCACATCCTCCCTTTCTGCCATCTCACCTCCACATCTACCATCAGTCAACAGATACAAGCCCAACAACAAAAAACACCATCCTCTGGCTTTGTTCCACAGATGTTAAGCACATCCATCTGGTTTTTGCATAGCCTATAAAGGCTGAAGGAACGGTACTTTGGATTTCTTAACATCAACCTCAAAATTATCCTATCAGTGTAAGATATATCCCAAGCATTTATAGCCAGTGCTGGTTAGGATTTGCCTGTTAACATGGGCAAAGAGATTATTGGATAATTAACAGATTATTTGATCCTATTTTTCTTTTCTTTAGAACATATAGAGTTCTATGGATAAGCTGAAGTTGCTGTTACTTTCTCCTGCTTAAACAGACATGCAAACTCTACAGCTTCTTTTATCCCTTATGTGGAAAACTCATCTTTAATTGTGAAAGTGGAAATTTCAAAATAAGTTCTCATAAATGGATTTACACTACTAAATCATGCTTTTCTGATTTGGTCTGCTTATTTTAACTTATTCTCTTCATCTTCTACGGATATAATTCATAACTAATTTCCCTTGTTAACTTAAACTGTCATTTTGCAAATCAATTGCCATAAAGTCAAATGTCTTAAGCCTCATTTCTTGCACTTAACCCAAGTAATACATTTTTAACGTACTTGTTTTTTAATGCATGGGTCACAATCTGACCAAGGGCTGAAGTCTCCAAGCTGACAGTTGAGAGGACATGTCTGCTGGTTGCATGCACGAGATTCGTGCTTTGTGCACAGCTGGTCACAGAAGTTTTGGCTGTAATATTCATCCATTCTTATTTGCCTAAAAAAAATTAACAAGGAATCGTAAACAGGTTGAAGATGTTCTCTGGCTGTTGCAAAGGCTGATAAAAAAAAATCATAAGAAAAAATTGTAAGAAAAAAAAATTGAGAGATAATATGTAGTTGAAGAAGGTTGATTAAAAGAAAAATCCAAATATGCTTGAAGTCTACAAATCAATTCTTTTTGATTCATATCTCTTCAAATGTCCCAGAGAATAGCTTATGAAAGAGCCAGGATGAAAAGAGGGGATTTCTAACAAATTTAGCAAATATCACTGAATTGCATCTAATTCAGTGCTTCTGAATATTGATTTGGCTTTAACTGTTGTCATAAAATTAATCATACAGGGAGGGAGTTCCTGTAGGCTTGCCAAGCTAGATGGAGCTCACCCCTTCCATGGCATTGCTCTGCACTGGGCAGAGCTCCCGAAGCAAGGCACTGAGCACTGACCCCGTGTGCTCACAGGGGCTGGTTGCTCAATGCACGCTGCTGGCAAGGCTGTCATAGGACCTGGCTTTTCCCTCCTTACTACATGTGTTGGCAGATTTAGGTTTGTTTGGAGGCATTATAACAATCTATATACATAATTTCATAACTTTTAAGTTTTGCAATTAAAATATAATCTATTCACCTGGTGAACACTTGGATATGACTATTTTTCTCAGTATATTATTATGTAAGCTGGGACTGAAGACACAGGTATACCTCCCCAGAAGCGGTATTTTCTCAGGGAATAAATAGAAGAAGTAGTGAGATAATTTGGCCCTACCTGTTCCTGGTCTGTGTGCCATGATTGCAGGTTTGTGAACAGGCAGACCATGGCCCCCATGGGTAATGTTCACAATAGCAACCCTGGCTGCTCCCAATCACCAGGCTCAGCAGGATCAGGTGCATTAACATAGTCTTGTCCTTAGTGAAGTTGTCCATCTACAACACATGGACAGGTAACAAAAACTCAAGAAACTATCACTTACATTTGTGCCTGTTTCATTAGAGAGACATCTCTTCTAATTTGCAGAATGTATGAATCTGCTTCACAATACAAAGATTCTAAGCAGAGTGCCTTGAAACGGGAAATAATGCATAATATACATTTATCAGAAATTTAAGGACCAGAAGTCACAATGCCTTTTTTGGCCACTTATTTATCAGGAGTACTAATCATGACTATGTATTATTTCTTTTTAAGAAGTTGATTATAAATCATTTTGAACGTTACAAATAAGGCCTGTTGTTGCTCTCCATTACTTAGAAGTATTCTTAAAAATATTTTCCAGGAATAAGAATAAAAGCATGATACAGATCTTCCTATAGGACATGTAAAACAACAAACAGGCCCTTAAGAGTAAGCAGCTCCATCAATCACTTTGTAGTCAATTCATTTTCACATGCCTATAAACCCCTTTTGGATAAGTGTTTTGCTGCAGTGAATGCTTCCTTCAGTTCTTTGTTGCTCTTAGTTTTGACTGGGCTGTCTAAACCTCAAACTGTCACTATTCAAAGCTCATCTGAATTTTCTACCAACAGCAGAAGACAGAACAGTTAACCTATTCTTCATTGCCATGCTCCAGTGGTCAATCAAACTTTATTTGATGAGGCAGGAGGGTATAGACAGTCTTTAGGAAGTAATAAAGCTTAATAAACTTGAAAAACATTTTCCAGATAAACTATTTATTCATCAAAAAATTCAAGCTACTTTTTCCCCTCATCGTAAGACTGAAAACACTAAATTTGATTGGCTGTTACAGAAGGACATTATCATTTTGTTTCACCTCAAAAAAAAGAAGAAAAGCTAATAGCAAGTTTTAAAAGTAATGTATTTATTTAAAAAAATATTCCAAAAGATATAACTTTGAAAAATTTGAAATGAAATGTGCAATTGTTTTCCATTGTATTTTTTTAGCTACATATGTTATTATGATTTTTATACCTTACTGAGAAAAATGAAATTGCATCAAGTCAAAACATGGATTCATCCTTTAGTAAAGAAAAGTAGTAAGTCTTAACACAGCTGTTGTGAGAACTTGGAGCACTTTTACACAATAATTCATTAATGAACAATCCTTTCAAATAAATTTAAGTATAATCAAACCCAAAATATGGTAAAACTGAAGACAGAGAAATCAGCAGTCATTGCCAATGAATCAAGAGGAGAACAGGTATTACATTGTTTTCCTTACCTCAGTTTCTGGCTCCTTGCAATAATGGTGCTGGCTTAGAAAAGAGATGAAGCACTACTTTGTTCATTCCTTCACTGCAGTATACATAGAAAAACACTGTTTATTCCCATCTGTGAGAAAAACAATCAATCAATACATCAGGAGCATATCAACAGCCACATAAATGTAAGAGCATGAGAGGTTAGTTCAACATTTTAAAGAAAAGAACCCACAAAACATTTCTCCATGTCTTGTAATCTGTGTGCATTGAAGCCAACAAAAATGCTTCCGTATTAACTTACTGTAAGACTGTTAGCTGCAGAGACAGTCAGCTTTGCAGAGTGGTGTGGCCTTGGCATGTTTTGCTGCCATCTATCAAATGAAAGGTTGGAGGTTTTGTTTGATTTAGTTATCCATTAATGACAGTGGATCTGGTCTGGTGACAGAAATGCTCAGAAGAAAATGGCCTCTCCACCAGCTCCTGCAGAGACATGTTCTAGAGAGTTGTGGAGAGACAGCTTTTTCTACAAATGTAACTGCCCAGCACAAGCTGGGAAGAATAAAAATACCTTTGCATTAAGGCATAATGGCTCAATGCACTGCAGGTCTCCTTGTGCTAACTGATAGAGCTGCACAACATCTTTGCTCTCAGTTTGAGGAGAGTAAGAATCTGGTACTATGGCACGTGCTCACAGTTCATTAATGCCTTCACTAGGAAACCAGAAATGGAGACCAGGCCAGGGCAAACCATCCCTCTGCTGCTGTGCCCTCTCTGCAAAAGTGGGGCTCCCAGAGGAAAAATCCAAATACACTTAAGGTTATTTACAGCTCTTTGCCTTTTGCCCTCCATGGTGAGCCCTGGGCACACAGTGACCTGCAACCAGCAGACAAGAGCTGCTGAGATCCTCTGCCCTGCAACATGAGACTGAGGTGCAAGGGCAGGAGTTAAAATGGAAAGCAAGAGAATACACCTGTGCAGAACAGAAGCAGCAATGACACGCACAAACCAAGGAAGAAGTTTGCCCTAAAAAAATAATCAAAGTCTGGAACAGAACTCAAAACCTCCAACTACCTGGCATGTGTCCCAACAAGAGGGAAATACTGTATTGAACACCCCTTCACTCCAGCAGACTGGCAGAAACATGTCAAGATGTCAGAGTCCTCAAAATATATTTCCCAACTTGTTGGAACCCAAGGTCATATATCCTAAAAAAGAAAAACATCTCAGAGCTTCACGATTAGCTTCATTTGCCAGTTGCTGTTGCAGTTGTTTTTTTTTAAATTTTGCGTTTGTCCAAGGAAGCGTTTTTACACAACCTGAGGACACAATTAGCAAACTGATATTCAGCCAGGTCCTTATTATATTGAGTAAACCTGTCACAAGAAATGAAAACAGTCATCACTCTGGCTCCATAGTTGCTGCTGGGTGAGATTTGTAAAGTTTTGTGAAAAATACTAGATTCTACCTTTCAGAGAGCATCTCCTAACCATCAGGAGTTCCAACTGACTGAGGGCAGTCCCTCTGGCCTCAGTGGGATGCCAAACAAGAGGTGCCTAGCTTCTTCCAGGCTTGTAGAAACAAATCACAGCTGTGAGCAGGTAGTGTTTATGGCAGTATAATGCAGATACCTAAAAGCTTCTAGCTGAGAAACTTCTTCTACACTTTTTCTTAACAGGAAAACAAGGACTTACTAAAAAAAAATTGTAAATTATAAAATTATTACAGTTAAAGCATGCTTCACACACTCTACAAGCAGTCTGTGCCTTTCATAATCAGAGAACAACTTAGCAGACAAGCACTACAGGTATCATTAACAGAAATGTTAGGTGGAGTTTGGCACTGGTAGACTTCACACCAAAGTAAGGGCTTGAGGACAGCATGAGGACATCCACATGGAATCTTTAGCTGGAGGTTTATGTGAGTTTAACTCAATTGCCTGAAACTGTTGGGCCACAGCAGCAAAAAGCACTGCTTTGTCTACCTCACATTTTGGCAAAACTGCATGCAACTTCTGATGTGCCCCAGGAGGCTGTCAGCTCCCCTGCAAGCAGGCAACCTGACCAGAGGAATGAGGTGTCTGGACCAGGACAACAAAGCTGGACAACAAAGTCACGTAACTGAAGTTGCTGGAGAAAGGAGTTTTTCCCAAGTGTGGCGGCTTACCTCATGGCACGGCAGGACTGCTTTCAATATATATACCTCTGTTCCTCTCAGGCTTTGTCTGCAGGATATCCTCAGAGCAATCGCATTCTGCCCTGGCTAGAGATCAGCACTTGCTTATGTGCATCCTTCCCTTATACTATAGGAAGTGTTAGGGCATCTGAACAGCCCACAATACACTAGTTCTGACACTTCATGTACACTTTCTGTCCTCACTGTCAGCTACTTGCAAAGTTTCCTCATGACATTTAAGAGCATGAAAAATAAAAAAAAGTCTGCTTAGAGATATGAGCACTTAGGAATTTAGTCATAAAACAAGGGTGCCTTCTTGGACAGATTTTCACATGGAAAAGCATCAGCACCAAAAGATGCTCTTCAGCTGGACTGTAGTCCTGCAGGTTTTCATACCCATATGATGTTGCACCTTCCCCAAAGACCAAATTACTACCACTGGATAGCTGGGAGCAAGACAGAGAGGTCAGTGTATAGACAGATGCATGCCATTTTACAATACCCAGACTTTGGGAGTGTTTACACACATATTCATGTCCTCAATTTCATTATTTCTACAAGAAATATTTCTTCACCAAAACAAACATAACAACCCTTCAACTCTGCTGGAATGTGTTTATGTACGATCATTTTTCCATGAAATGTTATCTCAAAGGGAGTGGAGAAATCCAATGAGTATTCTGCCTAAGATTGTAGCTTTTCTAGATGGGTCTCACAAGGTCATGCCTCATCTATTTCATCCCATATCTAATTCCTCCTGCTCAGACTAAAACATATTATCCCCCCCAAGTCAGCCTCTAACCTCAGTCTGAGAGCAGACTGTGTTCTCACCCCAAAGCTCCTCTCAAGGGAGAAGCTCTGGAACTGTAAAGGGTAAAAGAGCTGTAAAGGGGTAAAGGGTAACAAAAACTGTAAAAGAGCAGAAGGAAGAGGTCAAACACCACAATATTTTCTGGGAGGTAAGAAAATCATACGCAACAGTTCTTCAGTTTAAGTGACATCCCCTGGTGCTTTCCAGATCCCCTAGATGCAGAGACAGGAAAGCCCATTAATTCTGTCCCATAATATTCACGACTGTGGACTGTTACCACCTACCTCCAGTTCTTTGGAAGATGAATGCCAAGAGTTTACAGAACTGCACCTCTAATCTTACACAGATTTTGCAGACATGGCTTCAGCTGTCTGCTCTCTGGCAAAGTTTGGAGTTTTAAGAGCATAAACTGATGCTATTTACCAGCCATTTTTTTTCCTTCTCAAAACCTTCCTGAAAACAAACTACAAGAAAAATCTCTAATCCTTCCATGGAAGATTAAAATTTAGTATCAGGCTGAACTGGGAGGAAAATAAACTTTGCATTTTGTTCAATAATTCAGTGACACATTCTTCCTCCTCTTTAAATTTTTATCACACTATATGTCTGCCACAAGAAGGGATATATTGAGACAAAGAAATGAAGGAACATTTAAGCACAAAAGGCCATCTGAATGGCTTCGGTACTGAGCTGTTTTGTCATGTCCTTTGGCAATAAGAAAAGTGAACCATAAAATATCTTATTTACTCTGCCCATTACTGGGCTGACTGATAGGGATGGCACTGCCCCTGGCATGGCATAGCAGGGGTGGGTAGCCATGTCTGCACTCAGGCACCCATTGCTTGTCCTCTGTTTTACCCAGAAACCTGCACTGCTGTCTACACCCTGGATGCCACCACTGACCTGAAGGAGTACCTGTGGAGAAAAACAATTTCTGTCCAGGATTCTGTTAGCAGATTCAGACTTTATGATGCAGGATTTGAAAGCATTGAGTGGCAGCTGCCCTTTCTGGCTGCTTTGCTGGATGAAGAGTCAGGTATTCCATCTCTTGTACAGAATTCCTCCTCCTTAACTTTGATGCACAAGCTGAAAGTATTTGGGGCACCAGTAGTAACCTGGGACTCAGGACTTCACTGTGGTGGGTGTCAGCACCAAAGTGACTCTGGGGCAAGAAGCAAGAAGAAACTGTCACTGCTTCTGAAAATGTTTTCAGGTACATTTGCTCCATAAGATACAGTTCAGGTTGTTCAGCTCTGAAAAGCACATTCACTGCTTACATCAGCAGGAAGACCCAGCATCAGCCTTGTTTGCGGAGCCTCAGCCTTGTTGCTTGCACTTCAGAGCATTGGGTGGGCTGGAGCCAAGGAAGAAAACCACAGCTTAGCATCTTCCTTCATTCCCATTCTTTCATGCTACTGTTTTGTCATTTCTTCATCCCAGAGATCACCTGGAAATTAAATTAAGACTTCTCGCCTTCAAAGACCACATTGGATTTCATCCCCATTAAGACCCAGTGACTGCTTTGATGTACTGAAGCAGACTACCTGAGCACAACTACAGCACAGGCTCATTCCTCCAAAGCAGCACAAGCACCCCTTTTGACAGGGACTGAAATGCTTAAAAGTGGGGTTTATCTACCACATAGTGGAAAACCAAAATTCTGGGGAAACTAAAGCCCAGTTTCCATGCTTGCAAGGAACCTTACCAGCACAGGAGAAGACAGAAAACCAATAAAAAAGGTTGCATGAAGGCATTCACTCAGCACTTAGACAGCCCACCTCCTTGTGAAAGGTGGATAGAAAGTCACCCTCCTTGACAATTCAGCCACGAATGAAGGAGGAAGCGGTATCTGAATGAAGAGAGTCTGAGTTGGCATCCTAGTTTGAGTGAGAACAGAACTAATTCTGTTCAGTGATTTTATTTTTCAGCCAAGTTCTTCTAACTGCACTGCCTGAAGTTAACAACATGTTTTCACAGACAGTGTCTGCTGCTAGCAGTGATAACACCCCATGGTTAGAGTTGCTACCAAGGATTGTTGTGCAGACCAAGGCCACTGCTGGATCTTGTGTACCACATTGGGGGGTGCAGAAAGTGAAAGGCTGCACCTGCAGGGAGGAGCAGACAGGATGGGTGACCCTACCCTGACCAGCAGGCAATTCCATCCCATATACATCATATTCAGTATAAAGTTGAGGGATCAGGAGGGTCAAGCTATCTCTGCTCTTCTTCTTCCTCTCTCCTTCAATGTCCAGCATCCAAGAAGGACTCTGTCTGTTCTGCCTTCAATAACAATCCACGTATTCTTGAATCCAGAACCAGAATCCAGCTCCTGAACATGGTTCCTGTCTGCCGCTGAGTCCAGGCAGTGCCTGCTCCACAGCATCAGTGGTGATGGTGACATAATTGCAATCAAGGGTCTGGCTTTGATACTGGTTTTGTATATATTTGTATGTATTTCATTTTTATTATTATTATTTTCATTAAAGCTGTTCTAGCTTTCTTTTCTAATCGCTAAGTCTCTCTCCCCTATTCCCTTTCTCTTTGCCTCTGGGGAGGTTGGGGGGTTAATAGAGAGTATCTGTTATAGGTCTAGTGAGCTGCCCTTGCCCTAAATCTTGACAGCTGGTCTGTCTTAGAAGAGAATCATGTAACCTTCATTGCATGAGATGCAACACAGCAAGGAGCCTGCAGCAGACACCACTGAAAGTTTTTTGGGTAAGGAAAGAGGTCAGAATATGTCTGGCGCAAGCTAATGATCCAGGTGCACAGCTGGAAGGAGTGTGCAAGAGCTGTGTATAAGGCCATGTGAATGTGACCTTGCCTTATCACATTTTTCAGAATAAATAACTGCTATCATTAAGTAGATTGTATTCAAGCTGCTTGGATGTTGAAGAATTTTCATGTAAAGCATGAAAAAAAATGATTCATTAAGTATTTTGTTTCCTGGTTAACACTTCACAAGTACTAATGAGATGGCACCATTAGTGACCAAGAAAACATTATTTTATAAGTTACCAGTTGAATTGTTTGACAAAATTTTAATGGAAGTTGCATTTTTAACATTTTTCATAAAAAATGCCTACTTCTCTCCATTTTTTTATAAATGTGAAAATATGCATTTATGGTGGCTGACAGTTACAAAAGATGAGGAGTGGTTTTCCTTTTTATGCTCCTGAAAAAAAATAAAAGCAGAAATATTGCTGTGGATGTCTGCTACAGACCTCCCAACCAGAGCAATGAGGTAGGTGAAATATTCTGTAAACCCTTAGGAGAAATCTTGAGGTCACTTGCTGTTGTTCTTAGGAGGGACTTCAGCTTGCCAGGTATGTGCTGGAAATACAACACAGCAGAGAGGGAACAATCCAGGAGGTTCCTTGAATGTGTAGGGGAAAACTTCCTCACACAGCTGGTACGTGAACCGACCAGGGAAGGTGCCCTGCTGGACCTCTTGTTTGTGAACAGAGAAGGACTGGTGGAAGATGTGGCAGTTAGAGGCTGTCTAGGGAATAGTTACCATGAGATTACTAAGTTCTCTGTTCCTAGAGACGTTATGAGGGGGGACATCAATACTGACACCCTGGACTTTCGGAGGGCAGACTTTGACTTGTTTTGGAGGTCACTTGATAGAATCCCTTGGGAGTCAGTTTTGAAAGATGCAGGAGTCCAGGAAGGCTGGACATTTTTTAAGAAGGAAATCTTAAAGGTGCAAGAGCAGGCCATCCCCACTTGCTGTAGAACAAGTCGGTGGAGAAGAAGACTGTCCTGGCTGAATAGGGAGGGGGAAAAAAGGAGTGTTTGTGGCCTCTGCAAGAAGGGGCAGATGACTCATAATGAATATAAGAATGTTGTCAGGTCATGCAGAGAAATAATTAGAAGGTCAAAAGCTGAACTAGAAGTTAATCTGGCTTTAGAGGTGAAGAGCAATAAGAAAAATTTCTATAAATACATTAATAATAAAAGAAAGTCCAGGGAGGGCCTGAATCCCCTACTAGATCCAGGAGGAAATATGGTAACAAAAGATGAGAAGGCTGATGTGCTTAATGCCTTTTTTGCCCCAGTCTTTAGTAATGGGAACACTTGCCCTGGGGAAAGCCACTCCCCCCAAGCAAAGAGACAGAGGCAGGGAACACAATGTGACCCCTACAATTCAGGAGGAGATGGTCCATGACCTGCTGCTCAGCATCAGTGTGCATAAATCTATGGGGCTGGATGGTTACATCCTAGAGTGCTGAGAGAACTGGCAGGGGTGCTCACCAGGCCACTGTCCATCATTTATCAGCAGTCCTGGCTGACTGGGGAGGCACCAGCAGGTGGGAGGTCAGCCAATATAACATCCCTATATAAGATGGGATGGAAGGATGATCCAGGGAACTACAGACCTGTCAGTTTGACTTCAGTTCCAGAGAAGCTGATGGATCAGATCATCCTGGGTTCTACTATGCAGCACATGAAGGACAACCAGGTGATCAGGCCCAGTCAGCATGGGTTTATGAATGGCAGGTCCTGTTTAACAAACCTGATATCCTTCTATGACAGGGTGACCTGCTTGTTGGATGAAGGCTGTGGGTGTTGTCTATCTTGACTTTAGTAAGGCATTTGACACTGTTTCCCACAGTGTTCTATTAGAGAAACTTACTGCTCTTGGCTTGGATGGGCATACGTTTTCCTGGGTGAAAAGCTGGTTAGATGGACGAGTCCAAAGAGTAGTGGTCAATGGAGTTAAATCCAGTTGTCTGCCAGTCACGAGTGGTGTCCCCCAGGGCTCAGTACTGGGCCCACTCCTGTTTAACATCTTCATCAATGATTTGGATGAGGGGATGGAGAGCACCCTTAGTAAGTTTGCAGATGACACCAAGCTGGGTGGAAGTGTTGATCTGCTTGAGGATAGGGAAGCTCTACAAAAGGATCTAGATAGGCTGGATTGCTGAGCCAAGGCCAATTCCATGAGTTTCAGTAAGGCCAAATGCCAGGTCCTGCACTTGGGCCACAACCCCCAGCAGCGCTACAGCTTGGGGAGGAGTGGCTGGAGAGCTGCCAGGCAGAGAAGGACCTGGGGGTGTTGACTGACAGCTGCCTGAACATGAGCCAGCAGTGTGCCCAGGTGGCCAAGAAGGCCAATGGCATCCTGGCCTGGGTCAGGAATAGTGTGGTCAGCAGGAGCAGGGAGGGGATCATTCCTCTGTACTTGGCTTTGGTGAGGCCACACCTCAAATACTGGGTCCAGTTTTGGGGCCCTCTCTACAGGAAGGACGTTGAGGTGCTGGAGAGGGTACAGAGGCGGGCTACAAAGCTAGTAAGGGGTTTGGAGCATGTCTCTTATGAGGAGAGGCTGAGGGATCTGGGGCTGTTTAGCCTTGAGAAGAGAAGGCTGAGGGGAGACCTTATTGCCCTCTACCTCTACCTGAAGGGAGGCAGGAGTAGGTCTGTTCTCCCTGGTGACAAGCAATAGAACAAGAGCAAATGGCCTGAAGTTGAACCAGGGGAGGTTCAGGCTGGAAATTAGGAAGCATTTCTTTACGGAAAGGGTTGTCAGGCATTGGAATGGCCTGCCCAGGGAGGTGGTGGAGTCACCATCCCTGGAGGTGTTTAAGAGCCAGGCAGATGCTGTGCTTAGGGACATGGTTTATCAAAAAAACCCAGTTTTTGATAGGACTAGGAATAAGGTTGGACTTGATGATCTTGAAGGTCTCTTCCAGCTGAAACTATTCTATGATTCTAACCTTATGAGTGCTTAAATCAAGGTCATTAAGCTTGACAAGTATAAATCACAGTACTGTTATCACTATGCATCCAAATCAAATAAAAATTGAAACAAACCTGCAACAACCTTGAGAAAAAATCATCTTCTAAAATGTGCACCCAGAAAGGTTTCTTCTTGCCTTGAATGGGTTGCAAATCAGCTGGCAGTGTCAAAACTGAAACCTATGAAACCTATTAGCTTCTTCCAATGCTAAAAACGTGCCCCTTCCCCATACCAGTTGTAATAGTCAGCTGCTAGCGCTGGGGCTCCCTGCTCTTGGACCAGGCAGTCTGCAATGCTGCTTTTCCCTCCTGCAATCAGAAACCTAAGCACACCCATTGCCCATGTGGAGTAAAAGCATTTTCTATTCCTGGTAACCCTATTTTATGTGCAGAGTAGGCACCTGAGGACAGATTGAGCCCACAGACCATATCTTGGGGCAGTCCCTTTTGACAGCCCCTGCACAGGCTGTGTGGGCCGCTCTATGATTTTTATTTATTATATTTTATATATATTATAATAAATATTTTGTATTATTTCTCATTTCTATAAGCACATTTCTGGGTTGGATTTCTTTGTGGAGAACAAGTCCAAGAAGGGTTTATGTCCCACAGAATAATACAAGTTACAAAATGTGTCTCTGTGCCCTTTTTTGGAGAGGAGGAGCTGTAAAGGCCAAGTTTCACCCATGCAAACCAAACAAGATACATGATCTCCACTTTGACAGAGCTGAGTGGGTTTTTCTCCATTTAGGCTTCTAAGAACCACCCAGATTACAACAGGAGCCCTCAGGCTGGAGCAGGAGAGGAATGGCAGGTTTTCATCCGCAAGCTCTTGTTCTGCTTGACCAACTCGTTGCCAAAGGCCTGACCCATGGTGCATGACTGGACCATGGACATCACTGCATATGATCTGGCACCACCACTGTGTCCTTCAGGGGTCATTTTATCATATCATATTGCAATATGAGACCATGGTCTCTCAGTTCACAGTCACTTCCTTAATTACTCCTAGTCACTGTTTTAGTCATTGGACAAATTAACACTCTCTTGGTACCCACAGGCACTGGAGCACTGCAGTGAGAGATGGATGCTGAGGTCTGAGATAGTGCATACGGCTGGACATTTAAGATCCCTGAAACATCACCCAGCAAGTCATGCTAGAAGCTGCATCTGCACTTAGTCCCTCTATGAGAAATTATAGTACTTCTGGAGTGCTAGCAAACAGGAGGGACAAGAGAGCTGTGAGGCTTTTGTACCCCATAGCTGAGCAGGTATTCTAGACAAGAGACAGCAGAAAATACCTCTCATTTCATGTAACAAATCAATGCAGATAGCAGTACCATGATTACCTCTGACCATACTTAGAGTTCAGGAGACAGTATCTTGTGCCACAGCTGATTTCCCTGATATTTATCACTGCAACTGCTCCTCATTTGCAGTGAAGAAGCCACGGTGTGCATCAACTGCTTACAAGTTTTGGAAACTCCCAGGGAACCAACTCCCAAAAGCTGACCCAAGTGGTGGAAAGTACAAGGGGAAAAGGGTCTGCTCCAGGACACTGGAAATAGACTGCAATTCCATCTGCTTTTCTTGCATTGGGATGGAGTGTCTTGTCATGTGCATACATAAGGCAAACCCTAGAAACTGAAATTTTCCTTTACAGGTTCCACAGACTGATTTCAGTTTGCTTCCAGACAGTTTGCTGGTAGGTCTTAACTTCCTAAACCAGATAACATGGTGCTGTAAACACTGAATGTAGGAAGATAAGATCCTGTCCGACAGAAAAAAAGGATAGAAAAAAGGTCCAAAAGGAACAATGTGAAGAAAGAAGGGTCCCTGTGAAATAGTATTTACTGAAAAAGAAAAAAGGTGCTATAATGATCAAAGCACCTGGTAATCACTTATTTTAACTAAAGCGGCACCTAAAAGCCACCCCACAGGAAAGAGGTGAAGGGAACTTGGTGCATCTGCAGTCACCACTCCTGTCCCAGTGCTCCCATTCCCTGCTCAGACTCACTGCCTCTGTGCAAAAAAGACGATCCTTTGACTGTGTTGTTTTCTCTGGGGGCTTTCAAAATCCTGGGACAACATCTCTTTCTTAGTAGAATATAAACTATCACAGTCAGCCTGTCGTTTACCGGATCAGGATTAGTGCCCGTTTCCTTGGAGTAGCAACATCCCAGTGACTCTGCATATGTGGTGCTGTGGTCCTCCCTTTACTGCAAGTACAGCCTCGGTGACCCTTCACATAAATGAACCTGAGCCAACATTATTGTGATGGGCTTGAGTATTTGAGAGTAGCGTAATTTAAAAGGTATATACATGTTTTATATGCTTATATATAGATTACATACATGTATTTAAGATATCAGATCTGGATATATAGATTGCACCAACTTCTTTTTTTCCTTCATTTGCCTGTTTAGACTTAAGTCCCAGTGCGTGCTGGGGAAATCCAAAGGCTTTAGGGGGTTCGTGCCGGAGGAGATTGACACAATGAAGATTTACCAGTGCAAATCCAGTTTGCAAGGCTTTATGCAACAGCTCAGAGCTCGTCCTGTAGCACTGTTGGTAGTGGATATAGGCAGAAGTGACTTTTTTTGGCTTAAGTGCCATTGTTCAGGGTCAAGATACTTATGCTCTGCTCCTGTTACACTAGGGAGCTGTGGCACTTGTCTGTGTAAAGCTATTTTGCAGGCAAGGGTAGACTTATGGTTGTGGGATTTCCTGGTCTCACCTCTCACAAGTATTTCTCAAGTTGATAAAATTCAGTCCAAGAGAGGAATGTGTTGATGCCAATTTGGTTTTCATCAAGGTCCTTTTTGCCAGTGCTTTGTCCCCATCCTGGCACATTTATGGGGATGCAGCCATGGACCCCAGCACAGGAATGACCAACCTACTGGGAGCTTCAACACTTGCTGCTGGAAACAGACCCCAGGGATGGGTTTAAGAGCAGAAATATTCTCCGTGCCTATGTGTGTATGTGTGTGTGTGTGTCTTCCTGACTACATTGCTGCCTGTCTTTCTGTCTGATACAGAATGAGAAGACAAACGAGTGGCACATCTTGTCTTGTTTAGGGAAGTTTGCATAGCACATGACACTAAGTACAGAAATGAACAAAGCCTGGAAAGGAAAAAGGATTTTCTTTGCTTCTGTGTACATTTTTGACATCATAAAGGCTCTGTGCTACATGAAAGCGCAGTCCTGCAAGCACTGATATTTATGAATGACTTCATACCCCAAACAGGCTGTTTGAGGGACTTAAATTTAAAGCAATTAAGATACAGAATAGCACAACCATTAGCAAAATTCTTGTGGCCTTACAGCAGACAAACTTCACCACTGGGGAGCACCAACAGACAGTTTTTTAGAGCTTTTCTGTATTAAACTACAAATACAAAATACAGAATGCATTTAACACTGACATAATAAGTATTTTAAACTGTGATTTTTTAAAACTGCCCACTGAGAAACTAGATGAATTGGGAGTAATGGGGCAAGGTCTGTAAATTGATACCAATCAAGAGCTCTGCTGATTCATCTCTGCAACTTGTGGCTAATTTTTTTGGAGTTTCTGTATGATTGGTAAGTTTATAATGATTAAAAAAAAGAAGACATTAAAAAAAATATCAGACACTGAAGGAGTCTTTCTCCACCAGATACCAACCTTCAAATCCGAAGTACCTTACAGAGCTGAGAGAACAAACATCTTGGTTTTTTTTCCTATGGTAATTCAAGATCAGGGGTTTCTGGTGCTATTTGGCAGTGGCTCAGAAGCAGACAGAAAATCCAGAGCTGTAGCTCAAATCCCAGTTTTATCTGTATGCCCATCAGATGGGTTCCATGGAAATGTTCAGAAGCCTCAGGACATTAAAATAAAGGCAAGGCTCAAGTCAACACAACCTTGACTCTTAAATGGCTTTGTGGATACAAATCAAAGTGTATAATAAAATCATCATTAATGTAAGATTTCATGTCTTACATTCTTCTTCTAACACTGGAAGTTGGGATTAGCTTTGACTATTCAGTGATGCAGGAGCTACCCAAGTTGCAGCTCTTCCTAGTCTTCATTTTCCTCAGCAACTAGGATGGGCACTCATGATGGTGGCATCCATTTAGAAAGCAGCACTGGCATACCTTACACAATTCCTACAAAATAGAGGAGGCTTCATGAGAGACTGATCTATAGCCACTGCTCATAGGGTCCCTCCTCCATGGCTAGAGATGTGACTGCAAGGAAGCTCTTCAAGCAAACATGAACGTGCTGTAGCTGTCGAAAGACACAAGATGCAAAGCTCTACAAATGTGATGCAGTGGTTAATGACACACTAAGCACTCTTATGAAAATCCTTTGGGTTATTGTATGAAAACTAAACTGCATGCATCTAGCCTGCTATGGTAGCCCATTTCCAGTTGGATTGCCCCTTCCACAATGGCACATTATTTCATATCTAGTTCTTCCCAATAGACATATCACTGTAGTGAATGTGCTGTAAGTATAAAGAGGAGGTGCAATTGAATTCAGTAGGAAAGCTCCTGTTCACTTACACATTTCAAAGACATTTAGGGTGACATTCCTGACCATGTGCAGAGGGCTGGTTTCTGTGCTGAGGTGCTACTAAGCCAGACAGGGATGCAAATCCCCAGCTGGGGACTCCTTAGTCCATCCAGGCACTGTGTTCAAGGGCAATGGAGATCGGAGCAAAAGTGGGACAGCTGAGATGAAATTGAATTGAGAACAGTTAAGTGTGTACCTGAGTTAATACTTGATATGCTCTACAAAGCTTGATAGGAGAAGAGGGTTGTTGGGAATTGTATAGGCTGTACAATGCAGTACAGAAATACTGCCCTATGCAGGTAGAAGCTGATTCCCCTTTACTATCCTAAATATCATGTCTGACCTTCCTTTACAGTCATACCACCCACCTAAACGTTGGCTTTCCAAAATACTATGCAAGCCACACACACAGTGGAACAGCTGAAGTTTTACTGGGGGGCACGGATGTGTGAAAATGGCCCTGAGCTGTAAGGTGTCCCAAGGTTTCTGCTGCAACTCTGCTGTGCTTTGACCATTGATATTTCTTAGCATACCTAAAAAATAAAACCATGGCTCTTGCCAGCTGAAATGCAAATGCTTAACCTCAGGGCTCATGAAAAATGTCAGTCTGGAAAGCTTTTCCCTTGGCTAGCTGGTACATACCCAACCCAGCCTCTTTGCCTCATCATTGCAGGGCAATGCTGACTACTATAGAGATGAAGATCAGCCTCAGCTTTGCAGAGAGCCCATATCTATCTTGCAGGACTGCTTGCCCTGCAAGGTCTCAGAGCCAGCAAAGCCAGCTTCAGCAAACCAGGGAGTGATCTGCAAGGTGCATATGCAGGATAGCTTGCCTCTAATCGTTTGGACTCATGTCCCAAAATATCCATGCATGCGCTAATATATCTACTTGCGGTGAAGCTACTACCTTCTGCTAACAGTCAGTCTTCTCCAAAGGAAGCATTGGGCAAATCCTGCTACATCTTCCCAAGGACACAGACTCCCTTATCCTGCAACCATCTCCATGGAAAGCATGGAGGTGGGATCAGTTGAAGCTTTTGGCTTGCCTAGGCCACTCATGCCCCCATCTCAGCAGCAGCAACAGAAGCTCATCCTGGAGGCACCAGCTGCAGCAGGTCCTGAATTTTGGAAAGGTATAGAACACGAGGCAGCCCTGACCTGATGCTGATGAATTCAGTCACAATCCTTCAGCTCAGATGAGATTTTTGTTCCATGCTAGTGCAAGTGGGAAATGTTGAACTTTAATGTGCATGCAGTGATTTACAGGCTTATGAGGTGAGACAGAGATATTCCACGATCTATCTGAGACAGCTTAAAAAACTGAGTTTACAGTAGTCAATCCTTCTATACAGACCTAATGAATTTAATGATCATACCAGTAGGCCAATGTTTACTTTACAAAAGTAAACTCAGTGGACAGAGAATGAATTCATGTAGGTTTCAGCCCCTTAAGCTAGCCCCACTGAAGACAAAAGATGATTTATGGTGTACCTGTTCTGCAGACAAGCAGGAGACCTGAGGCACTTCTGTAATTATGCATGTGCCCGCCTCTGGAAGAAGTGGCTATTTTCATACCACAGCCCAATAAAGGAAATTTGAGAAGCATCTGTGCTTTGTTTATAGCTCCATTAGCCTTTCTTGAACTGTAAATTACTTGGCATCTGCTGAGACAAAAAGGAAAGACAGGGCTGGATTCCAAACAGAAAGTTTGAAGTTCACAGTTAATTCAAGTCTTTCAGATTTTAGTGCCTGAAGTTACAGTCCCTTTGAATAGTTACTCCATAATTATAAAACTCATTAATGGAAACTGACACATTTAGTACATGTTTAATTGTAGAACAGACTACTGTAAAAATATATTTTATGTAAGTGCTTTATAACATTTCAATTAAGACCATTTTCGGTGTCAGTCTTCACCCATGTCTCCTTACTCTTCATCAATCAGTGAACAGAAAAGAGAATAGACAAATAGGTTTGAGGTCTGCCTAGAACACTTGAAAATTTCAGAATGAGGGGAGTTAGAAACAATAAATTGTACTTTTCTCCTGTTTCGAGCCCCCTGGTTTAACCACAATGACAACACTAGAAGAACAGAAAGGCACAGCCTGTGAGGGCTAGTAGCAGGAAGCACAGTGCCGTAATAGCATCTGAAGCATTATCAGTAGCACGGTTGTGAGTAATTGCATTAATTGCCTTTAATTACACTCAGTGACCTGAAACAGACTGCTTCCAAGAAACACGACACACTACCAGTCACGACAAATTTAGAAAGTAACTTGAACAAGTATACAGCTAGATATTTCTAATCATAGCCACAGCTGGAATGAGAGCTGCACATGCGTATTTGTGTTCTTGTTTTACAGTTCACCCACAACAGAAGTAGAGGAGTAAGCAGCAGGTCCTTCTTCACATAGCAAATCCAATACAAAGCATTCCCAGAAAAAAAGGGAGATCTGGAAATGGTGCTTTGGTTTCCTTCCCCCAGGACTAAACATGACCTCTATCTTCTGTCATTAGTGTCCCTACCCCTGTAGAAAGGCTTTAGGTATTTTAGGCTACAACACAGACCCTGCTACATGGTAACATCTTTGCCATGGGCATGATAAGAGTTTTAAGTTACCACAGCTTTCCAAAAATTCTGAAAGGAATTTTGTCTCAAAGTCAGCTCCATCCCCTTTTTAGTTACAGTTCTGCAAACATGAATAAACATTTACATGTCTGCATTTCTGTGGTGAGGCATTCTGTCCAATGCTGAACAAAACAAGGATAAAATCAAGTAACTGAATGGAGAAGTTGCTACAAAGGCATACTCTCAGGTCTCTGACCAAGTCGTGGGATGGACCTAAACTCAAGATCCAGCATCCCAGCAGCAGAGTCAGGAGCTGTGTAGATTTATCCAATAATGCGTTGCAGGTGCACACATGCCCCTGTGTCAGGCTCCTGAGACAGCTCTGCTGATAGAGCAGTCGGCACATAGACACAGAGTGTCCTACATAGACACAGAGTTGGTGGTGTTGCCATGCCATCTTTACATTGCTCACCTGCAATTATGGGAGCTGTGCTCTTCTCCATGACTCAGAATGTTTTATTCATGATCCATTTACAGCAAAGACAAAGACAGGGGACTCTGATGATACTGAAATTCCTTTTCATACTAATGGTTAGGTTTTCATCTGTAGGTCTCTAATTCTCATGCCTTATGCTGACATTTGTGTGTCCAAAGGAGAGTTCACACCAAACTTACTGCATGTACATTTACCTACATGTGACCTGCATGTAGAGTCCAGATCGCTGTGCAGATTTAATGTGTGCGCTCTGTAGCCAAGGATAACTGCATGTATGACTCCTTGAACAGCTGTATGAAGATGGGAGCCAAATGATATATACTATGTTGTATGCGTCATGCAGTCATTCTGACAGTCCTGACCAAAGTCCCAGCTCAGCCACATCTGGGAGCCTTAGTCTCCTGAGCTACACTCTAAAGCCTTGCATACCCAGGAAAATAAAGGGGCATCTCCACTATGCCTCCTCCATCTACTCACACTGCTAAGTCCTCCATAGCAGACATGAGTGGAAACTCACACAATTAGACTACTGAAAAGGGAAAACTGATTCCTTCCTTGCTGCCCACTGTGGATGTCCATGCAGTCACAGGATGTCCCTTCCCCTGCGCAAGTCTCATTAGGTCCTCAATGAGTCATTTTTGAGTCTGAGATCTTCAGCCTTACCTGTATTAACACATTTTGAGGCATTCAAGAGGTGGTTCCACTAGGTCATAATGTGATTTTGGTGTTGTAAGTCTATTTGTTCACAACTATTAGTTATGTTTTTTTGAATTGTCTTAAAATGTACAAATTAAAACCACACCAATCAGCTGACAACTCTATGAGGGTCCTCCTTTGCAAGCAGGAGCTGAATAAAGGAACTTCAAATTTCCTATGTGAACATTTACAAGTAACTAAGATCTTGGCTTTGCAGTAGGTTTTAAAAACAACAGAATAGCTCTAGAAACCATCAGTGAGTCTCTGACTCTCTCAATTGTTCTTGAAAATCCCAGCCTAAGGTCTTGGTCCTGTTCTCACTGAAGTAATTAATGAAATTTGAGATAGGGCAGCAGAGGGAAGTGTATCCTTCTTTCATGTTTTATATATTTACTTTTTGTGTCCTTTCCCTCATCTACTTATAGACTGAGAAGTTTATTCACTTACTTTAAAAAAAAAAAAAAAAAGATTTGTTCACCACTGGAACCACTACATGATCTTAAAATTATTAATTTTATTGGATAAAGACATCACTGACAATCACCTCTGCTTCTCATCACACATTGCAGCACAGCTGAGTAGCGCAGCCTGGACTCCCCTCTCTGCTCCCTGTCTGCTGCATGAACTCACCTTGGAGAGAGAAGATGGCACTGTGCAAACCAGAAGGGTTTTTGTTCTGTGCTTGTGAGCCACAATGATGCAGGATGCGATGAGGCTGCTAATGGAAGGAGCTGGTTAAGATGCAAGCCCACACGGCCCTCCAGGATTTAACTCCGCAAGGAGGTGGTCTCATGACTAAGACACCGCACTTGAGGCTCTGATGCCTCAACATTTTTAACTGCAGGCATTTTGAGGCTTGCTTTCCCATCTACATTTTCCTTCAAATCTTCCTATTCCCAGTGCTTGGATGCAAACAGCCCTGGCTCCCAGCTTCTGTATATGTTGCCAGTACATAACCACCCCAGTTGTGACACTGATCTTTGCTTGTCCAATCCACAGTGCAGCAATGACCTGCTGCCACTGTCCTCCAATTGTCCTGTTCTCTCTCCCTCTACTCACCTACTCTGTTTGCATAAAGGCCTGGTGGTACCCTAGGCTGCCCTGGTTTATAGTTTATTTTCTACAGCCACTATATCCTTGTCTTCTGAGGCACCACAAGCTGCTTCCCAGCCAACAGAAGGGCCATGTTCACCTTCTGGTGACTATGAAATCGATATTCCAAGATACCATTTCTGACTATACAATTTCCCATTTGTCAGTCTCGGCAGAAACAACCTGGAATAAGCTGAACACTTAGGGCAGCATCACCATATTGCAAGCACCAAGCCCATGGCACATTACACAAACACTTACTTAACATCACCTCTGCCCTGTAAAGTTACTCTCAGTATGAATTAAGAGTTTTATCAGCAGTGATGATGATAGTGGGCCTTGTGAAGAAAGCTGACTGCACCACTGAAGTAATTTAGCCCAAGGGAAAATGTAGATACAAATTAAGCAACATGTATCAGACATTTGCCTTCTTTTTTCTGCAATTCACAACAGCCAAGAAGGTCATGCAAAATACCATTCATTTCATTAAAAGCAATATAAGTCATTAAGGTCCTGCTGACACTGTAGTGTTAATTCTGCTCTGCAGAAATAAGAAAATGTCCAGTGACCTGAATTTTTAAAGCTGCATAAACCCAGCATGGTACAATTGCAATACTACAGCCAACTCCACCTACAGGTATAAACAGGCCATTCCTTCAGACAAAAAGTAGAAAAGGTCAAACTTAAAAGCAAGGTCATAAGCAGAGCATTAGGAAGAACAGTAAAGGACTCTTTCTTTAGAAATTCTTTTCATATTTTGTGATCATAGTGGCTGGAGATTTTTTAAATTAAAGAAAAAATATGAGCAAGTCAGGAAAGAAGCTTCTCTTAGAAGAAATCTTAAGAGATACACAATGAGTATAACAAAATGTGAGTACGCAGAGGAGGGATTAGTACAGTGTCTAGAGCTGGAAGTTTGGAGAAGATGATGATAGAAAAGAGAACCATGTTCTGTATGATGAAACCCATTAAAGAATTTAAACTGATTTTGAACCAGATACTTAAATTAAAAAATCAGGGTTTTGGTATCACCACATTAGCTCAGCTTCATTTTTCTTATGAATGAGCAAGATGATATTCATCTTCACTGACAGGAATTTGGTTTTATTATTTTGATAATCATAAAGGTCTTCTGTGACAATTAGAAGAGTTGAGGAAAAGAAGGATCCATTGCCTAAAAAAAAAAAAACCTACTTACCCATAGCATGCACTAATTAGACATGATCCATCTGATATCTCATAGTAGTTGTACATAAAGACTTCCCATTTCTAGAATCATCACAATCTGACTACAGTGAAAGATGATGTGATCCAGAGGCAGTTTTCAGGGTTAGTAAATTAAATAAAGCAAAACAGCACTGGAACTATACACAGTGGATTTGTAGAACACATTCAGCTACAGGTGAAGCAAGAAAACAGTGCTGTACAACAGAAAGCTTGTGCTGAATACTCTCCCAAGAGAAATCACAACTTATTTAATACAAATATTGCCTCGTGTATATGTGAATGCAAGTGTGTTTATTATAGATAGGCTTACTGCTTTCTAACATAAAGCAAGAATATGTTACTAAAATATTGACTGAATTTTTAAATATCACTTGAAGTCTAATTGCACTGTTCACCTGAGATTTTATAAACATGAGCAATAGTGGATATTCTTTCAAGTCCTCAGGGATAACTGAAAACCAGATCTGTATTAATTAAGTCACAGCAGAAGCTTTTTGTCAGCATTCAGGTGAGTGGTTTGCAGCCACACCATCACCCCTTGTAATGGGAAGCAAACATTGTCATTTAATATCTTAGTATTCAGCACTAAGTACAGGGCTAACATATGCTGAGACTCTATGGATCAGTGTTCTGGTAAGAATTACTGTGCTTTACAATTCATGAGAATATAGATCACAATGCTGCTAAATTAAGCAACAGAGACTTAAAAAAGTCATGCCACCCTTAACAGTGACTGGCACTGGAAGTAATACACTGAGCACTTGCATAGCAACAGCTATGAAGTTCAGGACATAACCTCCTTCTTGTAGGATTTTGTGGGTTGCTAAGCTGCTCTAAAGCACTCATCTTGATTTAAGTCTTGATTTGTACCACACAAACATATCTGAATATTTGGCTGGTGGGACTAAGGTAAATTGTCCATGAAGCCTCACAGCTGCCCACACTGCATATTCATTGTTTGTTTTCCAACAGACCACTTTCACCTGATTTGGTCCTTGAGCAACACTGTGAAAGGACTCGTAACAGACTGATGCAACCCAGATCCTCTAAATCCTATAAACCTCCAGGTTTCACAGGCACATTTTTGGGCACAGAGGGATGACAAAGGGAGGGTGTGCTGGAAGTGGATGTTTTCTTGTACTTCTTGATACCAAAAAAGGTCAATGCTAGACTTTTGAGTTTTGAAGAGAAGGACCAGTAGAGGTGCCTGGGTAGCTTACTTCACAATTAGCCTCTGAAAATTTCCTGTAAAGCCCTCAATATCCATGCAACATTCTTTGCATGGGGCTTGCCAGTCATCTGAGTGGCAGCATTTTGAACTCTTGGTGATTCCCAGGAGAATGGATTCTGTGTGATGAAACATGAATGAGACATAAACATAGGTGAGAGCCAGGCAATAAACTGGTACGTATCCTGTGTTAGTAACTGCTGTGGGACCACATGAATTTGTAGTAACAAAGAACTGGGTCCTTAAAGGCCCAGATTTATCCAATCCCCAGGTTTGGTCTGAAGAAGCAGCTCATTTCAGAGTCAGATATCTCTCTCCCATTTCCTGAAAATTCTTCTTTCTTTCATCAATAGACAAATACCCTCAGAACTGCACAGTTCATCACCTTCAAAGCAACAGGATTAGTGTAGCTTGCAGATAGTGTTTTAAAGAAAGTATTCTATCTACCACCTGGACACACAGCAGCAACACAGAGGGACCAAGAGGTGTAACTGAGCCAAAGTTATATTCTGACACGCTCAGGAACTATAGAGTGGTGTTACCCATGCAGGAGAGCCAGCTGTACCTTTGAAGGCAGACTTTGAGATAGAGAAAGAAATTTCCATCTATCATAAAAATGCAATTAATGGGATCTCAAATAACAGTCAGACAGATAAAGAAAATGCTGTCATTTAAGAAAAGTTTGAAGGTATAGAAACTGTCTGTCCTATTGTAGTTTAAAAGAGAATCCTTTGCAACGTGATGTAGCAGAGGTTTTCTTCCCCAGTGGATCAAAGGCTGCTTCTACTCCCCCATAGGCACCTAGGCACATGTCAGACTCCACCACCACTGTCCCTGGCTACCTGAAAAAGCCACAGAGAGTCCATTCCCAAGGCTTTATGTTTTTGCCAAGGAAATATGATCTACTAGCAAATCAGAGTATTAATATATTACCCTCACTTTGTAAAGGTAATGTCAGGCAAGCTCCTTCAAATAAACAGAGCAGGCAAAACAGAGCAAAACCTGGGCATGTGCTCACATCGGCAATGCTGTGAGATGTAGATGTAGTGCTTAGGGACATGGCTTAGTTGTGACCTGGCAGTGCTGGGTTAATGGCTGGATTTGTTTACCTTAAAGGTCTCTTCCAACTAAAATGATTCCAAGAGGCAGGCACAAAGTAATCCCATGTTAAAAGATGGCATCTTACCCCCAAGAAGCTGCACGTATGCAAATACATATAATACAGATGGGGAGAATCAACACCTGGTTTTACTCAGAAAGGAAAAGATTTTTCTGTTTGGAAGGTCAATGTGCTCTGAACCATCCACCACAGAGATTTTCTATAGCAAGTTGAGAAAAGATGCATGAGAAACAACAGGAGACAAACATGTTTTGTCTTCTCCTTTACTCTTCTAAAGCTACCCATTCCCTTTAAAATCACAAAAAAAGTAGCAACAGAAAAGTCCCCAAACCATTCTGTCCCCATCCATCTTATCCAGTTATTAGGAGAGTATGGACTTGAATCATCAAGATCCTCTATTTTACACATCTCTGGGTTTTCAAATGCTCTATGAAACATATTGCTCCACGAGAAGACAATGGAAGAGCTGCAGACCAACTGGCACATGAACCTGCTCCTGGGAAGCTGGCTGGAGCCCAGAGCTCCTGCACTACCAAAATATTTGTCTAACATGATAGAGATTAGCAATTTTGGTTTGAAAACCTGTATGTTTCAGGAAACAAACTTCAGAAAGGAAAAAAAAAAAACCAAAACAAAAAACCCAAACAACTGCAAACCCATAGACAAGCTTGTAAAATATAAAAACACAGGACAATTCCTCTTCGGAGGAGGCCACCTCTCTCCCCTCTAAGTGCGTGCTTACAGGTTAGTGCTCACACATATGCACATACAATGTTTATAGGGCAGAATCGCTGTCTCTTTTTTCTTAGATAAAAATACATAGATTTACTGACAAATCATTGTAAACATAGTTTGGCTCAGCTCCTTCATGTGACCTTTCAAAAAGCCTGACAAAGATCTTGCAATTCAGGATCATAAATCCTCAATGCATCAAAGTAACACTCAGATCACTAATGCTACAGTATTTACCACTTGCTTTGAAGTACGAGAGAACCTGTGCAGATCTGTAAATACATCCCATTTATATTTATTAACAAACTATTTCTGAGCATGCTTTGGGTCCCACAAGACACACAAGACCAGAATTTACCACTGATATTTTGCTCTAACAAAGATTCCACTAAACCACTTCCTTCCACTCACCTAATCCCACTGATGCAGCAAAGGCTGTAATAGGAGGAGCAGGGAATTAAACATGACAGGTTTTTGTCCTGGATTTGTCCATGGTGCCAAAAAAAAAAAAAAAAGATATATATATATATAAAATTGTTTCTTGCTGCAGTAGCAGTTTGAGCATTTGCTTTGATATTTGAAGGGAGACATTCCAGTCCCAGTTCTCTGTTCTTCTGCTCAACGATATGGGACTAAAAGTTACTACAAAACTGTCAACTTAATTCACCACACTATTTATTTTTTCTAGACAGTCAAGAGATTTTTCTGAATGTCTGGGAAAAGGGCAACTTAAAAAAAAAACCCAAACAAAACAAACAAACAAAACCAAAAAACCAACCAAACAAAAAAACAACACACACCCCAACAAACTAGCAGTAAGTTCACTGAATAATTAATTTAGTAAAATACATGCAAAGGCTCTCATCAGTAACTTGATCTTTTAATTTCAGCTCCTTTTACTTTTAAAGGTGTATTTTTTCCAAAATCAAACCGTGTCTGCACAGAGAACATCAGGTAAACTCCTCAGAGCTTTACTCTGTTAAACGTTACGATTACATGCAAATTAACACACTTTACACTTACTTGTTAACTGCAGCCTTAGCACAACTGACACTTTCAATGTACAGGAAGAGCAGCACTGAAGGTTGAAAAGCGTCTTCACCATAAATTGTTGGTTTACATTTCTCTCTATCAAGTTCTTCTAGCAAGCTCTAATTTAGGACATGGACTTTATTAAAAAAAAAAGCAGAGGAAAGATATCAGACATTTCCAAGCAACAGCAGCATATTTACTCCCCTCACCAGCAAACAACCTTCTTTCACAAGGCGCCAGGAAGGGTGGGGTTGCAGTTGCTTTCACCTGCTCCTGTTTTGGTTTTAAAACACCAATTTGTCATCATCAGGCTAAACTGCAGTCAAATTTTGTAAGACTAGAATAATTTAGTTGAACTCTTAGAAAGGTGAGATCCTACCCAGTGTGATTTCCTATGGACAGAGCAGTGGGGGAACACAGGGTACAAGCTCTGGATAAATGATTGTCAATGCAATCCAAAGCCTAAATTTCTTGTATTTTAAGTAATCTATAGTGGTTGGATGGTCCATGCTCCTTTTCTGCAGTAAATTCAAGGAGCCTCAGTTGTCACTGAAGAACCCAAGTGTACTTCCCAGCACCAGCTGGCAACGTGTGATATGATAGCCTCCATTAATTTTCACTAGCCTTGAGAAACACCAGCTTTGACTTGGTGCATTTCAAAGGGGACACAGCTAATTGCCCAAACCGTTCCCTCACTTTCAACTTTGATTTTGCTATACACAAGTTAAAATCCCAGAGTTCAAACTATGTAGCTCATGCTTATGGTAGTGCTGCTGGATTCTGCAAGCAGCTTTTTGAATGCAGTTCCCCCTTCTTTCTCTGTCACATGCAGGCCTATTATGCACAAGTACAAAAAGGTTTATCCAGGTTTAGCTTGCACATTTACCTGTTCTAATAAGAATACAGATCACCCAGTTTTCTTGCTGAGTACATTGTCTGCACAAATAGATGTAGAGTAATAATCCTCATATTATAGAAAAGCACCTGATCTGACCATATCAGAGCTTTAGGAATGCAGTAATTCAAGCAGATGACAAACTCATCTCTAAAAGGTGTGATTAATTGGAACACTGCTATTTTATGCAAGTCCATGAATTGTGGTTATGATTACCCATTTTTATAAGTAAACAGTCAGTCATCCCAAAGCATTCAATGTAGAAGCTCGCTTTTTGTCTGGAAAAGGTTGTTGTGGTCTTTCATTGAACATGGATCATCAAGACACAATAGCGTGTTAGACTGGACTATGGAGACAAGGCAGGCAGGTTGGTTTGACACTAGGTTCTGTGAAAAGCTGTGACTACAGGCAATTACTCCTCGCTCTCCACTCTGCAGTAAATCATATGCACAGATCCTTAGTTCATAAAAATACTATTACAGAAATGTAGGTTGGTTTTATATGGAGATAGATGAAACTGAATTACTTTTTGTCACTAGGGTAACAATCAGTGGGGTGCTCAAGGGTGAGCTATCCAAGGAGAGTTTATCTTCACATCCATATAACATGAATTAACTTTTTTTCCTATTCACCACTAGACAAGTGCTATTGGATTTTGATTTGTGTGAAAGACTATTCTTTCTTCAACATCAATGCTACTCTTTCTTTAACATGAAAAGTAATATATTTTCTTTCTGTTATGAAATAACAGCTCCTAAGCACCCTCCCAGCCCCCAGCTACTTGCAGCTTAGGAACTCCTTGAGATGAATACACTGTCTTCTGTATTTACTAACCTTCAATAAGTTCATTTTTCATAACTTGCCTAGACTCCCTTTGGGCTGATGAAAACATTCAACAGCACCTGCAACAAAGAGCTCCCCACAGCAGGTGAAAGAAACCCCCTCATTTTGTTTGCTCTTAACATGCCTCCAAAAAGATTCATCTGATGCCTCATCCTGCTAATAGGCAACCAGTTGTAGTCCACTCTTTCCATGATAGTCATGGTTTCATAGCCATCCATCATACCCCCTCGTATCAGTGACTTCTCCAATCTGAAGAATCCTGACCTAATCTTTCCTGAGGTGGAAGTTATCCTCTAATATGCTCATCCTTGTTGCCCTTCTCTGAGCCTTTTTGAGGTCTGTCACATGCTTGGACTTGATGAACTTAAAGGTCTTTTTCAATCTTCATGACTCTATGATTCTATGATTCTATGTTCCTTAAGACTGGCTAACCAAACTGTACTCGACACTTGACATGCAGATGCTGCTTAAATGGACACATAATGATGTGCTCTGGTTTATTGCTATTTCTTTCCTCATGACTCCTCCTGTAATTTGCTTTATGACTGCTAAAGTAAAAGAATTTTATTGTCCATTATTTACAGTTTGTTTCAGTGGTGATGCTAAAAGACATTAAAGGGAAAGGCAGACAGATGACAAATACATGTTTCTCAATAGCCCAGAGAACAGGCTACAGTCCTATGCTATATGTATTCCCTGCTAATTGCATATTTAATTTCAGTTAAAATATAAAACCAGACACTTATTCTTGAAACAATCCAATGCCAATATGACTATTAAAATGTATTGTCCACTTTGGGAAGCACACAGTGACTCTATATGAGCTACAAGGCTTGAGCATGTAAAAGTGCATCCAGTATGCTTTATTTCTGACAGCTTCTCATGCTTTCTATTTTTTAATGCTGTAATTAAGAGGATGAGCAGAGGTGAATTTTGTGGGGTAATAGATCAATGACACAGTGGAAAAGGAGTTCACTCAAATTTTGTGTCAAGTGTTTTAATGAACATGGGAAAATCTTCCCATTAATGCAGGGAAATAAATGATCATTTGCTATCAAGAAACCAACCCTCAAAAACCTTTTGCAAGATCTGTAATGACTCTGGTCAGACAACTGCCAGGTTGACAAGTACAGCACTAGAGAAAAATGAAAGTGCTAAACCCTGGCTGGCGTCAGTACCCTCACCCACAGTCCCTTGTCTAGAGGCTAGATACGCACCATAGGAATCTCAGGAATAAGCAGTTTGTTCAGCTGTCACCCAGTAACATAATACACCATCCTCCTGGATTTGAATGCAAGCTGAGAGATGGGTTTCATGTTTTTTCTGAGTTACTACAAAAGCAAAGTCAAAGGATTCAGGCAATTGGCTAATTATAGGCTTTTGGACTTTAGTGTAAGACCTTTTCTGGATGTTTTTTCCATGTGGTACCCTATATATCTATAATACACCCTAGCTCATGCCCTCCAATTCTTCCTTGCAAACTGTACAAGTTTGATTTTAAGAAGTGTATGAGTTTCAGAAATGTAATGGCTACTTGGGGAATGGAAGTAGTTTGGTCAGACAATAGTTTTGCTAATGAGGATGATGCTTCCTCACCTTTGCATGTATCTACATAAATTGCATGGTGTTATTGAGCAAGGATCACATGCATAGCAAATCAAGCACAGGAATTTCCTTCCTTTTGAATGGATGCTGCGTGGAAGCAATGGCTCTTCTGAAGCCCAGTGAGCTCTTGGCTACCTGCAGCTCATTGTTAAGTCTTAATGGTTTTTTCTGTTTCCATGGCTTACTCTGGCTTGAATATGCTTATTTGAAGGTGAAGGTGCTCAGGCATGTCTTTCAGGCCATACTGGCTGGGCTGAATCTGTGTGATCAACCAGGCAAGGTACTTACATCTGCGTCTCCCAGTGAAGCAAAGCACCTGGAGCATTTCCTATTGCATTTTATGAAGTAGCAAACCCAGTCCTTTCCCATGTGCTCCCATATCAGGAAATAATTCCCCTTTCAGGTGAACAAAGCCCCCTGTTCTTGGATTTTTCACACTTTCTCACTGGGGACAGCCAGTGAGAAAATTCAACACTATGTTTGGGTCCCTTCCAGCTGTTCAGCTCCTTTTGCAGTTTGTGCCACCCCCACTGCTCTCCTCTCCACCAGCAAAAGAGTCAAATTCTCCCTCTCTCCCAAGAACTGCAGATTTTATTCCACATGCCCTCTTTTCTGGGCAGGTTTGCTAGTTATTAACGACTGTATGAAAATCTGGTATCACTTCCACCATTTTAAGTGAGAGATGGAAGCATTGTTGATTGATATGGATCTAAATTAAAGCTTGGATTTACTGTTTAGTATTATGAAATAATTTCCACTTTGTTCACACTAAAACATGAACAAATGCAAAAAAGCTGAAATTGGTAAGGTCCCCAGCTCTAAGCACCGAGAAATAAAGATTCCTGAAGTGACTGACTTCTTTGGAATGTGGGATCTCTGCAGCAAATGTCAAGATTTCCTCTCTTTAATGCAGTAATTACCTTTTTCACTGTGGAAAGAGAAAAAAAAGAATTAAAAGCCAGGAAGACTTCCCTGTTCTGCTCATCTATGAACAAAAGGTATATGCAGGTTTTTTAGGGCCTTTTGGTCCTAAAAAAAATAAGATAGTTTGATAATTATGAAACAAAGAAGTGCGAGTCAAATCCCTAACTCTAGATCAACCTTTTTTCATTTAGTAAAGGATTTACCATAGATTTCAGTGTTGATGTAGACATTCTTTGGGGTCCAGTGTATTTAGCTACATTTTAATTGCAACACTTTATTAGCCATAATGCTGACTTTATATTTCTTAATTCACTCTAGTCATCTTGAGGACACAGCATGAAAATAGCTCAAGGAAATTTATTTTATAAATAAGATATGCTTTTTTGCTGTTTCCTCACAAAATAAAAGACGAAATAACAACCTACATGAAAGTATATTAAAATGGCTACTTGTTTACCCTATGTATAGCTTACCCTCCTGTTTTGCAGTCTACCATGTCTACCAAGTCTAGTGTGCTATTCCAACTTAGCTGCTAAATCACGTCTTAATAGTTATCTGTAAGGATTAACCTCTCTTTAGACAACAAAAATCTATAATGGAAAAAAGGAAAGCAAGGCTAAAACTCATTACATAAATCACTGTTTTGTAGGTGAAGTTTTAACCTGGTTAAGACCAGTTATTTAAGCTACTTTTATTTCAGTCAAGACATTTCCAATGCAATTATTTTTTCCTCAAAAATTCCAGTTCCTGGAGGAAAAAATAATCTCAGCTGGATGTGTTCTCACGTATCATCAGACGACTATATTAAGAGTTAAGACGGAGGCAACTGGTATAATAAAATATATAAAGTAGCTTTTGCAACAGCAGGATAAAGTTGACCTGATGATTTCTTTATTGGGAGTCTTTTAGGGAAAAAAAATGGAGAGAAGAGAACCACTGTTGCAGAGAGGAAAATTACTTCTGTGTACTGAGCAACTTATACACTCCTGTTAGACAGTACCTGTGGGCTAAGAAGAGGAGGGAAGACATTTTAAGCAGCAGGTAAATTTAATTCATGGGTTTCTGCAGGAAGGCACTGACAGAGGGGCCTCCTTGGCATTGCTCATCTTTCATAGAATCTTATCCTGCAATCCTGCAGCCTGCGCCTGCCTCCTTGGCTTCAAACTGGGACAAGTGAGAGGTCATGAAGAGTGCAGAAGTAGAGCACTTAGGTTGCTTTTGCCTGTGACTTGGTAGAAGAGGTGAGCAAAAGAGGTCCATCCCAGAAAACAACACTTTTAGCCTTGCTAGAAAGAAAATATGGTATGAACCTTAAAATGCAAACTGTTGCCATGCAGGAAGGCTTTAACTTCTAACATGCCATATTTCACCTTTGAAGGACACAGCAAAGACCAGCCTTGCCAGCTGTGCTCCTGGGTGCAAAAATATCTTCTTGCTGGGGGCCTGTCCATGTTCCCCTTCAAGCAACAGATCCCTGAACCCCACTGGAGGCACCAGGGAGATGATGGAGGGAACTCACCTGCTGGCTTGCATGTCCTGAAGCCAGGCTTAAGGCAGTGGATAGTTTGCTCCGCCAGCACCTGCTGGCAATCTGAGTTTGCATCAGTGGTGGGCACTCCTCAGTGTTCCTATGTGAGCTGCAGGCAACTATGTTGAGAGGACCCAGGGGAGCAATGAGACAGACTAACATTTCAGGGGTATAGTCCCTGATTTCCATGTCCCTCCTTCTTCCAGGAAGACAATGGCAAGAGTAGCAGCATGTGCTCGTGCAGGCTACAGAGATGGATTGGCTGGAGAGCCCTTCTGGGGGAAGAAGTAGCTGCTGTGTACCTGACAGCATGAACACATTGCTGTGTCTTGTGGTATTCAAGGGTCCCACAGCAACCAGGTGGAAATGGTACTCCCACTGTAATGCCCTCATGGGGAAGTCCACATACGCCCCTAACACAATAGCACAGGCTGGGTCCAACATCCAACTCTGCCCCATATCACAAAACTGTGTTTAAGAAGCCTCCTACATGTAAAGTCTTGAATGCAGCAATGAAGTCATAAACCAACAATACAGGTACCAGAGCTTTATTAGATGTTTCACTGGATACAAAGAAACTCGATTTTATATTACTCTTTTTATACATTAAATACACATTCTTGTCATAAAAATTCACATTTGCTATACAGAACTGTAGGCATTTTTTTCACAACAAGTACAACTGAATAGATCCTAAAAAGAGAAGGTGCAGCTCTGTGAACCTTTGTGGGCACAACAAACAGGGAGCTCCATGTCCTCATTGTTACACTATCAACCTTCCCACCAAAATGCAGAAAGGTCAATCAAATGCATTAATGCTCATTGGGAATAATAACCATTCTGGCAGAGACCCTGAACAGGAGGCAGTGTGGCAATAACATCGTAATCATCACCTACATGATCCTAAACTACTGATGACTGAGGGAGTCAAAAGCTTAGTAACTGCCCTGGCAAGCCCAGGTATTTCTTTGTTTTCTTCTTAAAACTGTATTTTTAACTGCGTACTTTTATTTTCAAAAAACAATAATTACACATAAACCCAGGATTCTGCTTTAAGGATCTCTGATTCACAGCAAAACTGATTTCAGCTACTCAAGGGATCTCTCCCAATCAAATTGACTTTTGTGGGACCCAGACCTGAGGGAAGAGACTAGTACGTTATCTCACTGCAGAAAAAAAGGCCTACGTGTACCTCAATCCTAGGAGATACTTACTGGCATATCATTCAAACTGGTTTTAGTTTGGAGGGAGAAAGATTATAACTGAATTATCATCAGGCAAGCTGAGGTCCATCTACAGGACATGTATACATAACTTGGAGTGTGAAGATAAACCATCCTGGGACATCAGATGTGGGACACTGCCATCTCTTAGCCCTGTACTTAGTATCTAATAAAATGTGGATTACTATGGTGTACTGAGAATGACAAATACTCACTTTGAGCACTGGTGCTCACAGCTGGCAGCTAAAGGGATGCATATGTAGAAGGGGAGATAAGAAGCACTGAGCAGAGGGAAAGGAGAAAAGTGGGAAGTTGCTGCATTTTAACTAGACAAAGATAACAGAAGAGTGTCTGACATCAGACTTTTGCCTTCCCTCAATCACTGTGCAGGTGGATCTAACTGAAGCTGACCTCACAGAAAGCATACCTTAGGGCAGGCACGCTCTGCCTACTCCTGTCCAACAGGCCAGGCATGAGGTGGACCCTCTCTGTGTTCACAAAGTCTTTCAGAATTATCCTTGGCATCAGGCAGAGGCGTCTTTGACAGAATCCATGACGAGAAAGCAAGACCTTGTTGTGGGAATGGTAGAGGGGTCATATCTGTGGGCAATGTAAAGATTCCTAAATAAAGCACTAGGTCCTGTGAGCCACTGGGAAATTATTATAGCCTTTTTAATTAAAGCTGCCACAGCTTCTGAAAGCAGAATGCTGTATGTGGGCAGGCCAGGTGAGGTTGCTCAGCTTCTGACATTTATCATTTTTACATAAGGATTTTTACAGTCCCTAGACTGGAGCAGAGTTCAAAGCTCTTCTCTGAAATTTACAGCTATGTTGCAGCATGGGACATAAGCAGTACTGGGTAGCAACCAAAGCTGTGGTATCACCACACTCCCTATCATGACTGTATCCCAGAAGATTAGTTTTAGATCATTCATTTACATGATCACAATTCCCACTGTCATCAGCGCGAGTTGTGTGTGCACAGAAGGGATCTGTCGCACAATAGAAACCATGTCTTTGCCACCTTGCACAAATGAAGTAGTTGATCAGGCACACACTATGTTCTTTCTTTAGCAATATATAAGTGAGCTCCAAGTACTTTCAAGTTTAACTCCTTTGTGCCAAAAAGCGAGAGAGTCAGTCCTATGGACAAATTGCTAACATTTGAAATCAGAACTGATAATTATGAGATTTAAACAATATTATGTGAATGCATTAAGGCAGGTTACATAACTGCCCTTTTCCTTTAGGATTAATTATTATTTCATCAGACATTGTAGACAATCCATACTGTCATACACAAACATATTTACAAAACAGCAGCACAGTAAAAACTAAATAGATCACTGAACTCCAACATACTTGTCATCAATACATTGCACATACTATACAGCGTATTGTAACCTCACCACTGGGTAAACATATACAATTCAGAACAACATTTACTGTATGTAACACAGAAGCTACCACTGAGATATGGCAAATACATCATATACACTATTAGCTTTTACTTCACAGAAAAGGAGTACAGAAGTTTAAAAAGGTGTTACCTGAACTCTTGAAATCCCCAAATAGTTTGCACAGTTGCTAATATCTAGTGCTTCATATACTATATTCAGGATAAACAGCACTGGAGCTGTGTTTTCAGGGCACTCCACTTCCTTGATATGGTGAAGTTAAGCTCTGTAATTTTCGGTTGCCTTTGCAACACAGCTTTACACACTGATTATCTGCTCCCTGTCATGCCACGGTAAAGGTTTAGTAACTATTCTGAAGTTAGTAGAAATGGTATAGATTTGTATCAGTATGACAGAAAGGCTCAGCCTAGAATACAGGGTCATAAGTTCCCTGTCACTCACATATGTGCATCTACACATACATGTGTATGTATAAAAGAATTGTTTGAAATGACAGGACCTACACAACCAGTAATGTCACCAACAGCAAAGGAATGCAAATAACCCACTGATTTTAAAACTCCAGACTGATTGTGATCTTACCACTCTCCACACAAGGCAGGAATCAGACCCCCGGACCAGCTGGTGTTTGGTCCAAATTGCTGCAGGTGGGATCAATACCAAAGGAAGACATCTCAGCTTGTGTAAACTAAAAAATGGAGCCAGGCAGGTTTACACCAGCTGAGACAGTGCTACTGTTGTGCAGCACAGTCACAATTTTTCAAGTATGACTGAAAAGAAAGGATCAAGTAACCACATGAAAAGGTCAGAAAACAACACTACTTGATGCGTATGCAACAAATATAGTGAGGGGGGAAATGAGCACAGGAAAAATGTTTTGGCAGAGAATGACATGACAATTTCAGTAAATAGATGCTTATGAAGATCAATAGTGTAGACAGGTATTTTTCCTACAATAGGCTGATTACAGTTATCTAATTTCCCATGCAAGAGTCATCACAATACAGGTGTAGAAACCTCCCAAACAAATGAGGTGAGAACAATTCATCTGACCCACCACCATGAGCACATTTCTGGTTGAAATCAAAGTTTTATGCTGCATATGGGTGGCAAAACTGGGCTTTTGAATGGTCCAGTTGTGCTGCATAGTCCCTTCTGGCTTGTTCTTTTCTGGTGAGATCTCCCTAACAACATCAGCGGGGAGTGCATCCCTATCAGAACTTACAGGTCTGAGGCCTCGCAGATGAAATCTCCAGAAAAGTATGGATAGTATGCCCCAAAACACACTCTTTTGTTTTAATAATTAAGGCAAGCTTGTTTACCTGTCCCTAACATAAAGTGCTGTGCTTCTCCAGCAGAAAGGAGATGGACAGCTAAACGAAAATGTAGTTTTTATGACCAAAATCTAACACTTAGCAAAGATTTTTTTTCCCCGCTAATGGAGAAACTATATGATTTGTCTATTATCCTTCTTGTCAGAGGATTATTTTTTTGCTTTGCTTTTATTTTCCAGCACCCAAATCACAATTAGAATAAAACTGACACTAAGCAAACATTTCATAACAATGCTAACAAGCTCAAGATAGCTCTATATTTATTCACATATATAGGCACACACACACACACACATACTTTTCTTAAATACTGCAGAACATTTGGTTTGGGTACATCTCTGCATAAAGTGAAAAGCTTGGTGTGTCTAGTATTTGTTTGAGTGGGGGTCTTTGAAGGAACTCGGTGTTGTTGACGTTCTCAGATTCAAAAGAATTTCACTCAGAGTCCAAAAAAGTAACCTAGTTTTTGATCCACCTAAGGATTCAAATTACTATATTAAAAGGACAGGTTAACTCTCCTGACTGTATTTTAGCAGCTGAGGGATGACAGGAAGAGTCTGGAAGCAAATAAATCCACATAAATGGAAAAATGAGAAGAGCATTTCACACCACATAGCCAAAAAATAAGCAAATATTTTCGAGTTTCTATGTGGGTCACGCATACAGGGCGGGTTAAAAAGCCCTATATGCTCCTTATTCAGTTTATGTCTGTTACATGAATTTTGCTTGGAGAGTCTGTGGAAACTGGAAATAAAGTGCGTCAACCCACCCCATATTGTGCTTAGCTGGGGGTGAAAGCACTAGAGTCCCATGCCTTGCTCAATGCAAAGATGGGCTGTGACTTTTGGTAAATTTTTGAGGCAGTTTGGGTAAAGTTTAACACTGTAAAAAACCTAACTGGCTTAGATCACAGATTTCACTGGGGATGAATCTTACAGTCCTAACCTATACAGAAAAAAATGCTATTGAAGGAGGCATCATAACTTTGTAACAGCTGCACAGTTTTTTTCAATCAAATTTATTATGCTCCTGTCCAGAAACACAAATATCATTATGCAAGTGTGCATGGATGTCTTTGTGTCATATACATAGACTGAAATAGGTCTTTACATTACACATACACTTAAATATTTCTTTATAGTACACACACGCACACTTTTTCCAAGGCACCCTCTCAGTACAAAATAGCAGCAAATGTTCATTTTATTCCATTTCTTCCTAAACTAAAAGAAAGCAACAAAAATCCTATAACCCCCCCATAACCCACCTGTTTGATAAGTCCTTTTTTTTTTCCTAAACTCTGGTGGTAGATGGCTCTTCTTATCATCTGACAGAAGACAGCAAAAGACCCTGTGATGACACTTTCTTTTCTCACTCAACTGAAAGTTCTAGTAATATCAACAGAAACTTGACCTTAGTCTTATCCCATAAAGCCCTGCAATATTTCAAACAGCATTTTCCTTGCTTGAAAGACATTAAAGTATCTATTGTTTTGCGCACATGAAATGTTTTGCTTTCCCAAGTTGTGTGCCTATGCATTGATGGGTCCAGGAGACATGACTGACTGCACTGTATCCAGCTAGCTGTCATCCAGTGGCAATGCTCTCATTTTAAATCACCAAGTTTTCCATATATTTGAGTTTTGTATATGTTTCATTAAAAATAGGATGATCAGCAATTCTGTTGCTAGCACAGTGCCATTAAGTAGACTTCCAACCTTGTGTTATGCAGAATTATATCCCACAAACAATTTACGGACTATAGACTATTGTTATTAGCTAGAAATTTAACCACTACACTTTTTAGTACAGCAGTTTTTCACTGATGAAACTGGCACTGTCTTTTTTGTAATCAGCAGAGAATTGTTGTGTTCATAGCTGCCTTACAGAGAAGCTTACACTGCACCTATTTTTTTAAATGCAGGTTTAGTCCTGTGGAAAGCATGTTGCTATTATGGGACAAAATCCTGCCCACCTTACAGTATACATAATTTAATGATCCTATGTCCAATCCATCCTAAACACAGGAAATTTTCCTATTAAATTCAGTGGATGTTGGATAAGGGTCTTCAGTAAAATTAATCCTGGGAGGAAATGGCGCTCCAGGATGGCCTAACTTTGTTCCTACTAGAACCATGGAAAATATGCTCTGGTAGATCCCAGTAGAGAGTCAAGCCAGCATCACATATCTGCTGATTTGACCTGGAGCAGAGACATGTAAAACCCCATTTTGAGAATGAAAAGCAAGCAGGATTTAGTCTGTGCTCTATGCAAGCTGCATAATACATCATGTTCACTGTCCACTGATTACATGTGTGTTAGAGGCATGACTTTGGATTTACTTCACAAAGGCATTTAAACCTGTAGAGATCACTGATAAATACAATCAAACAATGTAATAGATGAAGTGTAGCAGCTTAAAATGTTTGGGTCAGATATACTGTCCTCAGTGTCCTGGTGTAATGCTCACACCATTGGGAATCCTGCTGTGGGCAGGCAGAGGGCAATATACATCCCATTTCTCCAAAAGCAGCAAATTTCTTGGCACAGTTCATAACCATAGAAGACACATGAATCACATATGGTACCCATGGAAAACATGTAGATGGCTGCCTTCTACCAAACACCGTAGACATGTTTAGTTTTGCTCTTCACATGAAACACAAATGTAAAAAATGATAATGGATTAAAACATTTCCCCTACATCCACCCACTAAAGCCCTAAACACCTCAGCGTGTTAGAGGAAGATTAGTGTTTTACAAGATAATTCTTTCAAAACTGAAATTGTTTTTTTTGTTGTTTTTTTTTTTTTTGTAGGTTTTTTTTTGGGTTTTTTTTTAAGTGCTAAATAATGCAACAACACACATATTATAGTACTATCAAGTAGTGTCATCTTCACCTTCATCCAGGGCATAGTTGAGCTTTATGACTGTGCTGATAAAGTCACCAAGTTCTACAAAATCTGCAGTGATAATATTCACACCACTTTCTCCTGGTTTCTGAGTTCGGACCCACTGCATCATTGCAGGAAGAGCCCTATGGAGAAAACAGGAACAACAATTACTCATAAAGCAGTGAGACAAATGCATCAAGGCAGGATTTGCCAGTAGTGACACCCACTGATCTTACTCGATTTCTAATGGAACCATGTGAGAAAGGACACATGTTACTGCTTGGGCTTCCTGAAAAACCCTTCTTTTTATTGTTTTCACTCTCTATGGAAATAATATGTTGATATAATTTCAACTTCCCAGTAGTAAAGAACGTAAGGAAGTTCATGCAGGCTCACAGTAATTATTGATCTTGCCTAGGGGCAAGTGCATGGACAAGATACCTTTTGGATATCATCCAGCCATATGAGTCCATGGGAATTGTTTATGGAAAAAGAAATAATAGAGAACTCAAGCCATTTGCGAAGAATATTCGACACACTCAAGAAAATACTGAAAATTCACAGAATCACAGAATGTTAGGGCTTGGAGGGGACCTCCGAAGATTACTGAGTCCAACCCCCCTGTCAGAGCAGGACAGATCAGACACAGAGCACATCACCCAGAAATGCATCCAGACAGGTCTTGAAAGTCTCCAGAGAAGGAGACTTCACAACCTCACTGGGGAGTCTGTTCCACTGCTCTGTAATCCTTAAAGAAGTTCTTCCTCACGTTGAGGTGGAACTTCTGTATTCATGCTTGAATCTATTGCCCCTCGTCCTATCACAAGGCATGAGTGAAAAGAGGTTGTCCCTGCCTTCTTGACACCCAGCCCTTATGTATTTAGATCCTCTCTCAGTCTTCTCCTCTCCAGACTAAAACGCTCCAGTTCCCTCAGCCTTTCCTCGTAAGTCAGGTGTTCCAGACCCTTAATCATCCTTGTAGCCCTCCTTTGGACTCTCTGCAGTAGATCTCTGTCTCTCTTGAATTTTGAGGGATACAGGAGCAACCATGAATTCTATAGTATAAATAAAGCATATATTGAATACCCTTTCTTTCCTAGTATTAATACCCTAGCCATGAATTATATTCAATCATAAAACAGTGGTTAGTAACTGTAATAAAAAGCACCACAGTTATATGGACTCTTTTCTATCATGGGAATACTGGGGTGTAAAAGATGTCTAACTGGGTTTGTGAGCATAAAGGAATTTTTCTTTCATGACACCATGAAAGTATACACTAATGATCACACGAAATATCTTGTGGAAAATAAAGGGCTTCTCAGTCCTGCTGAGAAAGTCAAACACCATAATCCAGTTTTCAGAAGGCAGAATTCCAAAAAAGTAAGGTACAGATTTTTCAGAGAAAGGCTAATTGACCATTGGAACAAACTCCTGATGACTGTGACAACCTCTGTAGTACTTGGAGTCTTTAAATCAAGACTGGATGTCATTCCAAAAATACACTCTCGGTCAACCTCAAGCTGCTGAGTTAAATAAAAGAATCTACAGTCTGGGCAGGGCCACAGTCAGTTTAGATGAACGTCTTGTTCTCCCATTGCTCTAAAATCTATAAATCTGTGATTCTCCCTCAGCCAGCATGTACATCCTTTTTCACAGAGGCAAGGTACATGTAAAATGTTGGTGTGACAGTAATTTAAAACAAACTGAACAGGCTGAACCTAAATCTGCTCTCAAAAGCTTCAGGAAAATAAATCTAAGAAAACAGAACTATTAGCAGACACAGAGTGTACTTGTCAGTTGCCATCAGAACCAGACATTTTAAAAAACAATCTAGTGCAGAAAAAACCCCCAAGTTACAATTAGTCCCTTCTATGATTTTATAGGAGAATGCAAAACACTAAGGTTTTGATTTAGGAGAATGTACTTAAATTCATGGTAAGATCCATGTTTAAGCCCAGCATCACATTTTATTTCACTCATTAATTGATTCAGTATGACTGAAACATAACGTATGTACGCACATCAGCTCACAAAACTGAGCTTAAGCACTCTGATACATAAAGCCATCATCTTTAGATTTATGTAATCCTGAAAAGCTGTACTCCATGGAACTGTAACAGGCAAGGGTCAAGTGTTAACTATCCAGCAATACTGACTGTTTGAAAAGATCTGTGAGCAGTAAGAACCAGAACAGATCTCAGCAGAACAACATGAATGACCAAGGTGATAACAGGCTGCTCATAGCAGCTGAAAACTCTACTGCATCTTCACATGCAAGAGATACTGCTGAACACTGGACAAAGACACAGGGCTGAACTTCTAAGATGGCAGTATGTTGCCTTTGGTTTTAATACCACCCTAAGCTCAATGACTTTCATGTTTAAAGGTGAACTGATTGATTGTAGGCAGACACAGATTTTTTTTTTTTCCTTCTTTCTGAGTAAGTTGATACCCTTGATATTTTACTCCCCCTTAAGGCATAATTAACTTCTTTTCATGACCTTTATTTGTTCTGAAGCTGGTTCTGATGTAATTCCATCTCCAAACCATAGAGTTTGCTGTCTACACACTTAGCCATATAGACTGAAATACTGTTTTCTTTTTCCTACTGTGCTCTTATTAAGCCAGCCTTTAAAAGATAGTCATGCCTCCTTCTCATTAGTACTCTATCTTGAACTGTTGAACTGCCATTTCATCTCCAGTTAGGCTTGGTAGTTAAATGGGTTATTTACATTTAACTGATATTTCATACAGGACATAGTTGCTAGACCCCTTGCTCATATGCAAATTATTAAATAAAACCACAGAAATCTTTTGCTTATAAAACTACAGAGCATTCAGAGATAAGTCAAAAAGTGAATCAGATGATCCAACAAACTCTCATTTGAATAGCAGAGCCAAAGAACATGATCCTGTAAAAAAAACAATAAAAAAAGGAACAAAAGATTCCACTGACCTTGAAGATTTGATCTAAGCTATGCAACTCTGATTATAATAGAAATTCACAGGAAAAAAACCATACAAATCATCTTACTCCCATAGTGCCATCTTTACAGTGGATTACATCAATGAATATAAGAAACCACATGTTGCTCAGTTTCAGTACAAATATCTCACATGCTCACAATAATTACTAGAACAAGCCTGCTTTAACATTCCTCAGGGTGCCTTTGTGATAGCAGCACAAACCTTGTTCACCCTTCCTTGTAATTTCCAGTCTCTGCATGCCTCAAACTAGTAATTGTTCTCATTAAGGGTTTTAGTCAGAGGAATACAAACCACACTGTGTAGCAGCCACCTACATAACTGTGCTTACAGAAACCCAGTATGTAACATGGTTTTCATACATATTCTTGCAATGTTGATAAGAAATTACTTTGCATGTGTGAGCATATGCAAGCCTCTCAGCTTGCAAACCCTGACACCATCATTGCCTCTGTGTTAGGCAGGTCCTGGCTCTGTCGTCTCCTGTGAAGGACGTTTATGTCTGTGCTTAAGGGTTTCACTGGCACCAGTGGTACAGATCCCAGTCCTTCAAGAGCTGAGGGAGATCAGCCATGTGAGTAAAGGCTGCACTTGCAGATACTCAAGGTTTGTCATCTCTGCTGTTAACTCACTAAGCACAGCAGTGTAGTCATACTGTAACTACATCCACAGCTCCATTAGGCTACTGTAATGAGTTTTCCTAATAAAACTGTCATGGTGGTAATACTGGCATCAATGCCCCTATTGAAACTGCATGTAAGACAGGCTCCAGCTCTCCTGAGAGCAACCTCAAGTCTTCCAGCCCTCCTTTGCCTCAGCTGCCTCCACTGTAAATGATGCAGTGAAAGCTGGATGAGTCATCAGGAGTCCTACTGGCCTCAGAGTTGTGTTGTGAGGTTTCAGCACCATGAGTAAATGTTCTAAAGGGCATACATAATGAAAAGTCTTACATTAACACGTTAAAGAGCCAGGCAGCTGTAAAAGCTGAGAGATGCAGAATAATGTCATCGCTTAAACTTACTGAAGTTGGGTGTGTCCCACAGCTGTGTGGTCCAGACACAATCCCAGTTCTTGGAAGGAATACCTTTTATCAGTGCCAAAGCCACTGTGTAATTCTTGACACAGAAGGGTGCTGCTTGCCTAGCCTAGAGCCAGCGAGGAGAAAAGGTGTCCTCTCCAACAAAACCTGCATGAGGAGAAAGAGCGGCTTCTCGCCTTCTCACTCCACCACCTGGGGCATTGTTTTAATCCTGCTGCATCTCCACCGACCTGGGATGGGGCTGGCCACATCTGACCTGGTCAGTCCAGTGCAGCACTGCCTAAAAAAACCAGGATCTGAAGTCAGACAGCTTTTTCCACACCCCTGTCAGGAGATGCAGGCTAGTGGCATAAGCAGGGCAGGGAGGGGAGAGCCACAGTACTGAGGGGTTTGAGCAATGGCAAGGAAGGATGTGAACACCGTATTACTTGGGTTTGACTATGGATTGGTTTAAGTAATCTTGAAAAAATTTCTGTCCTGAAGGAATATGTAGACTCTATAATTTTTTTTTCAAGGAACAGGAACTGGATGGTGCCTGACTGTTGCCCCTCACACCCAGAAAGGCAAGAGAGCAGGCTGATGAAAGCTATGTGACTGGATGCTGAGTGGAAGGACAATGTGAGAGATGCAATGTGGCCAAGTCCCAGCCCACCACTGCTGCACCTTGGCACCAGGGGCCTGATCCGCCCCTCCACCCATGCTGTCCAGCACCCTCCTTCATGGGCTCTCGGACATGACAAAAAGTCTGTATGAGAAGATGGAGAGGGGAGGAGATGTGAGCAGTAAGGGTCTACCTATGCTGGATAACATAGTTATGCAGACGTATTTAATGTGGCTATATTTCCTTTGAGACTACAGGTTTTATCTCTAGGTGGCATCTCACTAGGTCAGTCAGAGGTACTAATCATTTGGGCATGGCTTGGGTATCAGAATGGTTTACATCACACATTCAAACATTCCCTACATCACTGTTACCATCCTTTTTTTTTGTAGAGGAGCTATGCACTTTCTCATATAGCATTGCTAGAGTGATTTTCATTTAAACCCCAGTAAAATCTAGGCTCAGCTTTGACAGTTATTTTATAACCTCTATTTTCCCTGTTCTGTTTGCTTGCTCCTATAAACAGAATGTGCACAGATTTCTTTAGAAGTTTTTCAGTTCTTTCAGGAATTATTTTCTGAGGCATTAGAGAACTCAGCTAAGAAACACTGCCCTCAAATACAAGACATGCATAGCCCTTTTCAAAGCTATTGAATATTCAAGACTCCTTATTTTTCTTCCTTTTCAAAAATTTTTTAATCTATTAAAGATTTAAAGTGGACTTCAATGGTATGGAATTTTGTTTCAAAAAATAGTAATTAAATTTACAGGTAGCTTCAGTTCAAGCAGAAAAACCGAGTCCCATTATGAACTTTCAGAAATTATGACCTAACTAACTGCATTAAAATTTGCTTTTCAAATTTTCTCTTAAACTACTTTAGTTCAGAAACAGCAGCAGTTACTTTGGTGGTTTTTTTGAATGCCTGACTCATCAAAGCCTGAGAATGTGACAGAAGACTAATGACAGCAGTGCTCTAAGACAGGACCTCCCATTGTGAAACGGCCGTTCCTCTCTGACGAGCTTTCAAGGGAGAGGAGGAGGAAAAGCGATTTCACAAACACAAAACAAAAGGGCTGTTCACTGTTTAGTGACAGTTTGATCACTAAAGGCAGAGAACAGGTTTTCTTCTGGAGAGTAAGGAGCCAGTACAACCTAATCTAGAATGAGAAACTGGTCTCATTTACAGGGTGTGACAATGCCCAGCATTAAGTGCCCATTTCCAGTAACACCAGGGAGAACTGAATCAGGTCCACTTGCTCAAGGCAAAGTGACATGTGACATTTCTTCTATCTCCAATAAAGCATGCACCCTGCCTCCTTGCAGGCTGTTGTACATAGGTATTACTGTTCCATAAAAACAGTACTCCTTTGCAGGAGGATGTACTCTCATGAACCTGAATCTGAATTTGTATACTCTTTTAACTTCTCCACTCTTGATCCAGTTTTGCCCATGTCTGCAAGAACACTGATTAATTCTGGAGCCGTAATTCAGCAATGCTGACTTCGGCTTTTCAAGGATGCTAGGAATTCATTGCTCCAGTGGGACCAGTGGATGTGTTATGTGTCACTGAATCATAAAAATCACAACTGGAAAGAACTCTGAAAAGTCATTCAAGTTCACCTAGTTCACCCTGGGCAGTATCAACTACACAAAGATCAATGATAGAAAACACTCCTGGTAGATGACTGTTCAATTTAATCAGTACTTACAAGCCCCCAGTGATGGAGATGTCAACACTTTCCTTTGTGTTAGAGCATCCCTACGTAAATATACTTATACAGCCTCATTAGCTTTATCTGGAGTACCCACACATAGATGCCACCAAAAATTAAGCATTAATTAGCATTAAGGTGTGCTGCTCAGGAGTGTTCACCATGTCGTCACTCTGCTCCCACTAAAGAATTACTGTTCATCAGCAAATAACCTTTGCTGCAGAACATGAACCTTAGGTACCATTCCACAACACATCATTCTACCACAATTTCCTTTGTGGCAAAACTCATTCAAAGGCTCCTCTTCTTTTACATGACAGCTGTTTGTTTCTGCTCCCTAATTAAAATTTACCATTTTCTCAGGTGTGCTAACAGACCTGTAGGGACAAAATAAAACCAAACACATGGAAATTGAATGGATTAATAGAAACCAACTGGTTTTGCTCTCTCTGTACCAAATGGCTCAGTTCATTGAAAAGATTTGATTTATAACAGGACTTTCCAAATTGCTGAATTGACACAACTGAGGAAAAAAAGAACCGACACACAGAGATTTACGAGGTCAGCACAAATGGACTGGGAAGGAACTCCTCTGATTCACTTCCTTACATCTCAGACCCTCTCTAGGTAGCAGTAGTGTGGCCATAAAATTTGCACTACCAAGGCTAGACTGACTAGAACCAGAAAATTCAGGCAATGCTGAGTGAAATTTTTTTACTAATAGTCTCAAGGGCACAGAGATGGGAATTCCTTTCCCTGGATCCTGAATGGACTTCACATTGCCCATGGGCTTTCACATTGCAAGAACCAACCACACTGATGCTGGAGCGAGTTCAGAGAAGAGCAACCAAGCTGGTGAAGGGTCTGGAGAACAAGTCATATGAGGAGAGGCAGAGGTAACTGGGATTCTTCAGTTTGGTGAAGAGGAGGCTGAAGGGAGACCTTATCACTCTCTACAACTACCTGAAAAAAGACTGTAATGAGGTGGGTGTGGCCTCTTCTCTCAACTAAATAATGACAGAACTAGAGGAAATGGCCTGAACTTGCACCAGGGGAGGTTTAGACTAGGTATTAGGAAGAATTTCTTTACTGAAAGAGCAGTCGGGCGCTGGAACAGGCTGCCCAGGGAGGTGGTGGAGCCACCACCCCTGGAGGCGTTCAAAAAACATGTAGATGAGGCATTACAAGACATGCTGCAGAGGGATAGTGATGGTCAGGTGGTTTTTTAATGGGTTTGTTTTGGTTTTCTTTATTTTTTTGTTTCTTTGATTGTTTTTTCTGACAGTTGGATGTGGTGATCTTAGAGTTCTTTTCCAACTGTGTCAATTCTGCGATTCTTTAATGTTCAACAGCCCTGAATTTATTATTCTGAAACGCTTCTCTGTAATTCAGTCACCTCCAGTTGCTTTATACAGTATCTAATCAGATGACATAGACTACTGTGCTGGTATCAAATGAATATTTTAACATAATTGATCCTACTACTATACTCTACAGGGTCACTAGGGGACAGATGTCTTCATTCTCCTATTGAGCTGTTGTTGGCTTCCAGGGTTTCATTTTTAAGGGGAGGCAGAAATGAACTCAAAAGGGCCCTTCTAGCCCTCCCTTCAAAAAAATATTTCAACTGAATTTATTGAACCTACACCTAGCATTTAACATCGTCCCACATGACATCCTTGTCTCTAAATTGCAGAGACATGGATTTGATAGATGGGACCACTCAGTCTAATGACCACCAGACCGCTCAGCCAATAAGGAATTGGCTGGATGTTCACAGAGTTGCAGTCAACATCTCAATGTCTGAACGGAGACAGCTGACAAGTGGCGTTCCTCAGGAGTCTGTACTGGAACCAACACTGTTTACATCTTTGTTGGCAACATGGATGGTAGGATTGAGTGCGCCCTCAGCAAGTTTGCCAAGGATATCAAGCTGTGTGGTGCAGTCAACAGGCTGGAGGGAAGGAATGACATCCAGAGGCTTAGAGATGGGCCTCTGTGTGAACCTCATGAAGTTCAACACGGCCAAGTGCAAGGTCCTGACATATGCGGGGGCAATCCTCTGTACCAATACCACCTGGGGGATGAAGGGATTAAGAGTTTCCCTGTGCAGAAGTACTTGGGGGTACTAGTAGATGAAAGCTGGACAAAATCCATTAATATGTACTGACAGACCAGAAAGTCAACCATATACTGGTCTGCACCAAAAGAAACATGGCCAGAAGGTCCAGGCAGGTGATTCTGTCCCTCTACTCTGCACTGGTGAGACCTCACCTGGAGTACTGTATCCAGCTCTGGAATCCTTAGGACAGGAAAACACAGACCTGTTGAAACAGGTCCAAAGAAGGGCCACAAAGATGATCAGAGGGCTGGAGCATCTCTCTTATGAGGACAGGCTGAGAGACTTGGGATTTTTCAGCCTGAAGAACCAAAGGTTCCGGAGAGACCTTATAGCTGTCTTTCAGCACTTAAAGGGGGAATACAGGAGAGATGGGGAGAGGCCCTTTATCAAGGAATGCAGTGACAGGACAAGGGGTAATGTTCAAACCGAAAGAAGGTAGACTTATATTATATTAAATATTAGGAAGAAGTTCTTCACTATGAGGATGGTGACACACTGAAACAGGTTGCCCAGAGAAGTTGTGGATAGCCCATCCCTGAAGTGTTTCAGGCCAGGTTAGATGGGGCTTTGAGCAACCTGGTCTAGTGGAAGGTGTCCCTGCCATAGGCACTGTTGGAGGTTGGAACTAGATGGTCTTTAAGGTCCTATCCAACCCAAACCATTCTATGATTCTATGATAATCAGTTCGATCACATAGGGGAGAAACATCTCCCATTTTCATAGCAGTGGTGAAAGACTTAAAGTATGAAAATGGAGGGGTACAGAGTGATCTGAGTGCTGTTTAGACATTATTCCTTTCAACCTTTTGTGGCCCAAACAGAGATAATCCTGAATGCTCATTTACACAGAGGTCTGCACATGACACAGCTGATCTGCTTGGGACAGTCAATACTGGTCCCAGTTCCATACAGAAATCTGACTATTGAAGAAATGACAAGAAATTGACGTAAATGACAATAATTGTGGACCTTACTTCACTGCTTGTGAAACAGAGAAAATCCCTGCTTTACATAAGAAAGTATGTCACCAATCAAGGGAAGAGCTATAGGTTTGTCTGGCTTTTTCCCCCCCTAACTTCTAGTTCTTTAAAAAACAATTTATGATTTATTCGTATACTCATTACACTTGAAACACTGTATTAAACCATTCAAATCCAGAGTTGACAGCAAAGCAGGAACTGCTTTGACACAAATGTATGTTGTAGCTGGTACTAGACCATTCATGGCCAAGGTTTCCTCCACCAGACTCAGTCAAGGGCTTCATATTCTCCAAGAATTGCTCTCAAGTGTTTCCTGGGACCTTTCAACAAGGTGTCCGGCTGTGGAACTTCTTAAGACACTCCAGATACAGAGCTGCTCAGCTATTTCCCAGTGTGCAATTTCACCTGCTGCTGCTGGCTCAGCACCTCACTACAAAACATACTTCCTTGAGCATGTAAAATATGAATGATATAAGAAAGGAGAGATTAAAAAGCAATGAATTAAAAAAAAAAAAAAAAAAAGGCTGTGCATGGAGGAAATACCCTGAAATCTAACATAAAGAACAATGCAATGGGGTCTACAAGAGCCAACAAGAACAGGTGATTTTTACCAGTGTTCAGACATGCCCAGAACCTGGGACTGACTACAGCTGAATTAGGAGAGTGTTTCTGAAAATGCCACTTTTGAGTCATTGGAAAAGTTAATATAAAGGTATCACTACTGGGGGAAGCAGAGCAGCTAGGTGGAAGCTAGAATCTATTAAAGAAACTTCTGGCTGTCAGCACTATCACTCTGCTGTGTGACCTGTAACAGAATTCCACACGCTGCACAGTTTCCACTGAAACAGATACTACAATAAATCTAAATTACTTAATTAAATAGGTGAACTATGTTGTTTTTTTTTTTTTTATTTTAGCCTAATAGCATAGCCTGCAAAACTAATGCGATTTTTTTTTTTCCCTGCAGATAATTTAAAATTAAACTAAATCCCACCTATATTTGAATCCTTTGCTACTGAATATGGAACAAAGCAATTTTCATTTACTTTCAGATAAGCAGATCTAAATGGTTCTAATTTATTTCATCAAGTGGAGATATAAAGTCAGTCTGTAGAGGCAGGGAATAGACAATCAAAGTATACAAAACTGCACTCAGCTGTTTGCCATAATGCCTTTTTCAGTGTATTCCACAATACATTGTTCAGACAGATGTAATGTGAAATAATTCATATTGAATCTAAAGTTGAAAATGTAAGGAAAATAACCATACTCAAATCAGAGAAAGCTGAAGTAAAGAGATGGGTCTTGTAGTATTCCCAGAAATTTAACACTTTCTGATTCTTCAGAGAAAGTGAAAATCTGCTTCATTTGTGAAACATCAGTTAGTAGACCACAATGAAGCAATATACCCGATAAAGTTTAAATGGAAAATTCTAACTAAAATAATTGCCTTTGAAAAAATGCAAAGGGAAATAGTAATTTTTCATTACTGCTGCTATCTGGACAGCACGAAGAAGAGCTAAGAGCTTCAGGCTGCACATCCAAGTAGCAGAAATTTGGCATAATTACAGCTCTGAGTTGAATGATGTTGAAAAAAGTATCACTAAAAAGTGATTGAAAAAAGTCAGGAAATGAGATGGTGGGGGACAAAATTCTATAGGAACATACAATTTCTCAATTAATTAAAAAAACCCGCCTAGTTAATATTCAATATTGTCAATTAAACATTCTTTTCTTACTTTTTGATCTTTTAAAATGTAAAAAAATTTATATTAGGTGTCATTTTAAAATAAAGTTATTTTGAAATTGTCAAAACACTTCAATATTTCTAAAACACTATATTAGAAAATATCAAGATTAAATGTTTTCCAACATATTTTCCCCAAATACAGTTAGTCATCAAGTTTGATCTAATTTCATAAATAGCTATCTATGGTGCTCATAAATCTGTTTTTTCAGCAAAATTCTCTTTAGCATAAAACTCCTCCCTGCTCTTCTACTTCCTGATGTCATTTCCTTTGTTATATTAGCAACATTCTTTTTGTGTGGACTGAACTTCCTCTACCTCTTTCTCCACCAAGCCTTCATGTTCAACGTTAGCTGCATCACCATCCCTGGATGTGTTTAAACATCGCCTGGATGTGGTGTTGGGGGACATGGTCTAGGGGTGAACTTGTAGAGTAGGGCTAATGGTTGGACACGATGATCCCAAGGGTCTTTTCCAACCTTAGTGATTCTGTGTGATTCTGTGATTTCCCTTGCCAAGTGTGTATCAAATAGATACACAGCACCAACCATCCTTATTACATGGCTGTCATTGCCACCTAGGGCTCTGACACCCAGCATCCCAGACCAGCACCTGGACCTCAGGCTGCATGGCTCTAGAGTTGTCACACACCCACTAGCTCCTCTGCAACTAATACTTCATCTCACCAGGGAGGGAGAATAAGCTGATTATTATCCTTTATACATTTTCTGGCTTCTAGCTCTGGCCTCACACAGCTAAACCAGCTTTGCTAATCAGCTGGATCCCAGAGGCAATATCCTCCTAAATAGCATCCTGGGCATTGATGTTAATCATTTACCAAAAGCAGCCTTTCTTGAGTTATTCCTCATTCCTTCCACTTACTTCCCTCAAAACCCGGTGTTAACAAGCCCAAAGCATTCATATCATAAGCCCTGTATTATACCAACTAAAATGATGCCAAATACAATACCCAGGAGATATTACAGAATAGCCACTCTTCTTCCACAGTGAGAATTGTTTGTTCTGGCTACATCCAGGGGAGACATGTTCACCAGGCTATGCTCCTGCCATGGTGGTCCCACACCAGCAGGATTTGTCCCCCTAACACATACTTCTCCAGCTCCTCAATAAACAGTGAATAAATACTGCAAGAGTGCCTGCTTCCTCATCCCTGCTTAGTGGCTTCTCATATGGCTCAAGAACAGACAGCTCTGCAAACAACAGGGAGCAAGGAGAGGAACACTGCAGCCATGCGGTCCTCCCATCTCCAGTGACAACGTAAGTGGCATGGACAACATGATGGAAAACATGGGCTACCAGCTGTGATGTTCTCCTGTAACAGGGGGCCTGGGAGGAACCTGGTAATCATCTCTGTTGCTCTTTCAAAATCTGACAGAGCAAATCGTAAAAGCAGTCAGCTTTCTCACTTCCACTTTTCCAGATGTAAGATTGTTGGAAAACTTTACTGCTCTGATGGCATGGAGCCCTTCTCTCACTTCCAGCCCGAATTTATTTAGTCAGTGTATAACTGTTGCTCTTGTGAGAACACTGGCCTTTAGACTAAACTGTTCTTTTCCCTTCTTGGTATTTGTTCCCCTGTGATGTTTATAGACAATAATCACATAGCTTCTCAGGCTTCATTCTTATAGAATAAACAAGACAAGCTCTCTTGATATCTTCAGCCATTCATTTCCTGATTATCCTAGTTAGTTGCACCTCTCCGCATCTGTGCCAATTTAAATCTATTCCCCAGAACGTGAATGATCGGAACTCCACAGGATATCCAAGAAGATATCCTACTCACACGTTGGGCAGTAATATCACAACCTTTCTGCGCATGCTAGAAATGCCTCAGTGAGTATCAAGAGGATACCACTCTTCTTCCCAGATGCTTTCCACCAAGGGCTCAGCTTGAGCCAGCCGTGGTTGACAATCCAGAGTCTTCCTTGCCTGGCTTCCCCATGTGATGAGATCCCACCTTACCAGAGCATGCTTCCATCATTATGACATATCATGTCATACCACTGAATTCCAGCACATTTGTAAATACTGCAGGCATCCAAATGTTGCTGTGCTCTATTACAATGATAGCCTTACTTTGGGTTATCATGGAAGCCTATTAGCAATCTTCTCCAGCTGAATCCAAGGTCCCTCATGGAAATATTAAAGACAATTAGGTTCTTTCAGGAATGCTACCACTACCTTCTCTTCAGTCTGGTACTTCCAACCAGTCCCAACTCTATTTCTGGTTCACAAATTCCGTTATGATTGATAGTATCCTGCTAAACACTTTAATAGATACATTACTGAAATCCCAAAATTTTCTCGTAAAATTTGCATAGTAACAGTTGCAAAACCAGATTAAGTCCATTCAACAGCACCCACCTATGGCTAAACCTTATCAACATTTATCCTACTTTCCAGTAACCTTTGTATCTTTAATTATCACTTCTTTCCGGTTATGCTCCTCAGTCCTGCCCTCTCCTGAAAGCTTGGGGGTCTCAGTTCATTTCCCTCCCATTTTTAGATAAAGGCGTTATGTTTGCTGCTCTCCACTCTAAAGCATTGTTTTCGCAGGTCTGCTTTAATATGTGCAATGCTCATGCTAGTCATTCAATTCAGTGATTCTGCTAAGGAGATTAGACAGATCACTCTCTTTTGCTTTAATGTATTCACTTCTTACAGCTTTTGTAACAACATCTTCCCCAGTAATATCAGGAGTCACAAAAAAGGCTCCAAACAGTGGATGAAAAACTAACTTCCAAGATCCACACTGAATATAGCAGAACTTAACATGAAGATAAGCAGGATTAATACAGTTATTTAAATCAACTCACAAGGGCCTATCATTAAGGTACCAGTCGTAGAATTTACTTACTGAACTGTGCAAAGGAATCCCCTGGAAGGAATGAAATCTGCTTGTTTTGATCTAGTAGGTATTTCTGCTGCTCTTTGAGCCATCCTTTTTAATATACATCACTGGCAGATTTTATAATCATGTGCTAATAGTCATCTCTCCTTTTATCTCAAACTTATAGCCAACAGTGTTGCAATGTCTCAATGATGCAATCAATGGCAACATAACGTAAGTGACAGAAAAATTCAGATCAGTCACAAAGCTGAGTCAGACTCTTTTGACATTTCACAGTCCCAAATCACTAACTCTAGACCACATCTACAATCATGCTGTCTGCATTGTCTTCAAATTATTTTAAATTTTAAAGAAAGCAGTTGGGCTAGTTCACCTTTAGCTAAAATAATGAAGCTGAACTTTCTTAGAGAAAAATTAAAAACAAGCTCTGACTTATTTTTCCTGTAAAAAAAAAAAAAGAAGTCCTAGAAATGTGCCACAGTATAACCTAGATGATAGTATCTCCCTGAAGAATTCTATCCTTCTACATTATTACCGTGCAGCAGGTGAATTATTATTGTTAATAATCCTTCTGCTTTGCCTGACCAGTGGTATTCACCCCATAGCTAGAGGATAAAACCATGATTTCCAATAGTCATAAGCAAAATTAAAATGCACATTAGGAATGTGAGAAACAGTATGATACTGTCTGCAGACTGTCACTTGATCAACAGTGATATCTAGAGGCAAATGAAGGCAGGGTACTTTGGTACTAGACACCCATGTGGTACTAAATAGATCTGTTCTGAAACCAAGAACTGCTGTTCTGTGAGAAACTCCAGGATTTCAAAATGTGCTTTTGTTTTGAATTAGAAAGCAAATAAAAATGTTGCCTTTTCCTATCAAATAAGTACAAGACCTACTTCTTAATACAAAAAAATGAAAAGCTGTGAATAATAAAAAAAAAAAGCATTAAATATTGCAATTAACACTGTAACATAAATCTGAAGACAAGACAGAACTAACAGAAGAACAAAGTTGAAATGCTTTGACATAAATTATTTTGCTATAATAGACTGGAGAAAAACACTGAAAGATGTATTCTTGAAAAAAAAAAAGAGCAGACTTTACCTGCAGTTTTCAATAAAAAACTGCAACAATAGCAAAAAGAACAAATGGGTTTGTAATTGCTGGGTTGAAACACTTTACATAAACACGCACTTGCTGCCACAGCTAACTAACAACTGTAGATCAAACTCTTAAAAAAGGAAATAAAATATTAAGCAATGCACCACTGATGTGATTTCAAATGAGCTTTAAAATAAAAATGTTTTGATGATTTGGAGAGCTCTCACTGGTTCTAATCATCACTAAAACCAGGCAGATATTGTGAGAAGTTTCATATTTCCAGTAATACTGGTAACTTCTGAATTGATCTCATGTTTTATTTAATGAGAACTCCACATAGATGAACTAGGCTTGCTATACCACAAATGAAACAAAACGTATCACAGACCATCAGGGAAAAGGTAGACTAAAAAAACCATTAAAAATGCAGCTTGTAAAAATACAGGATGGGATTGCAGAGGATGCAGCAACAATAAACCAAAATCCTCCTGGAGTGAAGCCAGGATAGATATTTGGATAAGTCTGTCCCCATCTTTCGTGTAGGCCCCCTTAAAGTATTGAAAGGCCACTATACGGTCTCCCTGGAGCCTTCTGTTCCCCAGGCTGAACAGCCCCACCTGTTTCAGCCTGACCTCACAGGGGAGGCGCTCCAGCACACTGATAATTTTTGTGGCCTTCCTCTGGACCGACTGCAACAGGTCCATGTCTTTCCCAGAGCTGGACACAGTACTCCACGTGGGGTTGCACCAGCAGAACAGAGGGGCAGAATCACCTCCCTTCTCCTGCTGGCCATGCTTCTTTTGATGCAGCCCAGGATATGGTTGGCCTTCTGGGCTGTAGGCAAACATAACCAGCCCACATCCAGCTCTTCATCCACCAGTAACCCTATGTCCTTTTCCACAAGGCTGCTCTCAATCCCTTCATCCCCCAGCCAGTGCTGGTACCAGGAGCTGCCCCAACCCATGTGCAGGGCCTTGCACTTGGCCTTACTGAACCTCATGAGGTTCACATGGGCCCACTTCTTGAGCTTGTGCAGGTTGGTGCCATCTGCAAACTTGCTGAGGGTACACTCGATCCCACTGTCTATGTCCTTAATGAAAATATTGAACAGCACTGATCCCAATATGTACCCCTGAGGAACACCATATATCACTGATCTCCATCTGGACATTGAGGTGCTGACCACTACCCTGTGGATGTGATTAGCCAGTCAACTCCTTATCTATCACATGGCACGCCCATTAAATCCACACCTCCCCAATTTAGAATGAAGGACGTTGTGGGGGACCATGTCAAAGGCTTTACAGAAGCCAAGGTAGATGACATCCAAGCTCTTCCCTTGCCCACTGACACAGTCACTCTATCACAGTAGGCCACTAGGTTGATCAGGCAAGACTTGCCCTTGGTGAAACCACCACACTGTCTGTCTCACCTCCCTGTCCTCCATGAGCCTTATCAGAGCTTCCAGGAGCATCTGTTCCATGATCTTCCCAGGTACAGAGGGGAAGCTGACAAGTCAGTAGTTCCCAGGGTCCTCCTTTCTACCCTTTGTAAAAATGGGCACAATGTTTCCCATTTTCCATTCTTCAGGCTGTGACTTTTCAAATATCATGGAGAGTGGCTTGTCAACTACACCAGACAAATCCCTCAGGACTCTGGGATGCATCTCATCAGGTCCCATATACTTAATTATGTTCAGGTTCCTCAGACGGTCCTGAACTAAATCTTACAGTGTGAAGGACTTTGCTCCCCTAGTGCCTGCCTTGCTCGTGAGCCAAAGGAAGAGAGGTTGCAAAGAGAGGTCATTCTTTCCTCCTTCACTGTGACATGCAGTCATGCTGGATACCCTCTGCTCCATCAGCACAAGAAAATGCAGACATGTTGCATGAGCCAGGCACTGAGCATGAGAATCCCTGTGGTGGCTCATGCTTCTCTTGTGGGACACGGACCAAGCTGCACATTCACCATACAGCTACTGCAGTCTCCTTCCTCCTACAGAGCTCTGATACCAGATGCTGGTGGTGGTCAGCCTTAGCTAAGCATTTCCCTCATATGAAGTGTAAAAGTATAGCCAGAGAGACCTAGCACACCTCTACCCAGCAGCAACTCAAGGGGAGATCTGCTAGACAGCACAGCCTCTGTCAGTGTGACCCAATGCACTGGTATATTGTGCATCAGTGGACAGGTTATTTAAGAGATTACAGGAGTTCACAAGCATAGGCTTGGCAAAAAATACACACCACTTAAAAATCCAGCAGAAGTGAGCCTGCATCTCACAAGATCTGAGAAAAGCCGCACAGCCAGTGCAGTCAATGCTGGCTTTTAGCAGGAGAGAAGTCTAGAAGGTTACTGAGAGGGAGTTACAGCAACTGAGCCTTGTGGTCAGTCTATCCAGTGCATTATTTCCAGTTTCTAAAGAAAAGTCCTGCCGGAGTTGCACAACATTTTTCAACCAACAGCCCACCTATAATTCACATGAGAAACAGCATAAAGAAAAAACACCCTAAGATGTTCATCATGTGGATTACTACTTCCACAAATGTTCCTCAGACTGCAGAGCTCAAAGGAGGGAGATTTCCAACAAAATAAAACAGTTCAGTTGGATTTATGTCTCTTCTGTTCTAGGGCAGCCAGACAGTATAGCACTAAAATGCTTTTTGATGGAGTGAGGGAGCCAGCATATGCCACTAGATGAAACAGGTCATTATCAGCCAAATGCTCTCTGAGCTGAGATTAGTAACAGGCTCAGAAGAACCTGCTGTGCATGGTGTGAGAGCGGGGTGAGAGCATGGCTCGCATTTCCTGTGCTGCAGCAGTGACCATACTCACCCCTCTCATCTGAGTGCTGTCCTCTACCTTCTGCAGAAGGATGGTTAACAGATGGACCAAACCAGGCACACACTCGCCATGTCACATGCTCATGCTCTTTGGAGAAAGAACACCAGTCTTATGGCAACACACAGCTATCTTGATGACCCTCCAGAAATGAGCTTCAGGACCACCTGCCTAGCACCCTATAATAGTATCTTCTGGGTACATCCTTTGCTAGTTCCTCCCAGTGGCAACTTTAAAGGCTCATGGTAACACTCTGGTTTCAAATTTAATGATTTCATCTTAATTGTCTAAATCCTAACCATAACTGTGTATGCAGCTGAAATAGAGACAATACTTGCTCGGCTGACTGTTTTCAACAGCCCAGAGGAAGAAAAGAAAACCAAGTAAAAAGAATGTATGTGAGAGGAGAGAGGTGGTGAAGGCAGTCAAGAGCCCTGTATAGTTGATAACTCAGTTGAGACAGCAGGGAAGAGTAGTGAGGAGTCGAGTCCTCACTGATTCAGTATTTCCCTCAATCAAAATCAGGGAACAGAGGGGTGGCCCTATTGTTGCTTTCCTCTGGTAAGCAGCAAAACCAAGGCAAACTGTAATGAACTTAGCTCAGAGAAAAAACCTGCTTACAAGGGGGAAAGTTTCTTTGCAATATCCACTCAAACCTTGGGAATCAAGGCTGTGAATGCACTGGCTGTAATGATCCTTTCCCAGCTACTCGAGCAACACAGTACACTACCATGCCTGTAGAAATTATATGGATTACGTATTGTCTCAGAGCTGTAATTTACAGATCTCATTGGAAAAGGAGAGATGCCATTTTCATACTTCAGAGTGTGTAAATTGAAGTAGGAAGGGAATAAATGTCCATGGCTGTCCCCTTTCACTGTCCAGCAGCAAAAATTGAGGAACCCAGCACCCAAGATCTGATTTCATTCTTGATTTACTACACAAGTTGTGCATGCTGACAGAACTGAGAGCACCATGGCACTGTTTGAAATACATAGATAAGCAGGTTTCAATACCTCACGTAATGAAACAAATGATAGTAAGGTTCCTCCTTTGTGCTATACCACAGAAAACAAAATTTTCAGTGGGGAAGTGCCTGCATCTCACCATGGCTCCTATTCCACTCTAACCAATCAATCTCCTTCATACTTTAATACTACTGTATGATATAATACATTCTGGATGACAGTTGCTTAGTTACAAAAACTCTCAGATCAACAGCTACAATATTAAAATCTTGCCAAAGGTCAAATCCCACTGCGTGATCATTCGGTGTCTTAAAGACATGCCTCTTATTATTTTTCTTAGTGTCTGAGATAAGTACTGAAAGGCATTTTACTACAATAGGCCGTGCTCTGCTGAAGCCACTGTACAGCATGGGACAATATATGCAATGTTATCATTATAATTATGGACAAACTCCTATAATCTCTGACTACATGAAGTTTGTATCTCAGGCCCTGACACACACGAAAAAAAAAACCACCAAAAACAAAAAACAGTAAAAATTCAATCCTGGAAGAAAATGGAATTACGAAACATTTACCTAGGAGTAAAACTGTAGAGAAAAGATCAATACAATGGGGTTAAACATTACCAAGCTTTAAGAATAAAAGAAATAAAAATGACCTTTATATTGTATCAAAACAGCATCTTTCACAATGACAGTGGCTCCATAAGAAAGAAAGAACTGCATTGCATTCCACAAACATTACTGAATTCCTAGGGAGTAAATTTTACCATCTCTTCTAAGAGAAGAAAAACATGGGCATTTTTATATCCTACCAAAGTTCTGCATCATACAGAAGGCAGTACATCAGCAAGACCTTTGGCCATGGTGCCTTCCCTTGTAAATACAAGTCCTTTTCCACTCTCTCTGTTCCAGCTGTTTTCTTTTGCACAAACGTGGCACCAGGTTGCCAGGATCCTTACTGCTTCCTCTGCATGCTTTGCCCCAGCAGAACTCTGGCTGTAGTCTTTGTGCCTTACTGCTCATTCAGTCCATGAAGGATACCTGTTTGTAAGCACAGGGAAGCATTTAATGAAATTAATTGAAGGTTCAGTGTACATTCTGACAGTGGATCCCAGGAGCTTTCTGTAGCTAAGGCATCTTTAGTCTATCCTGCAATCAGAGACAGCCACTGCAGAAGTTGAGGATATACAGGTGACTTCTCTAAGGACCGTGTGGATGTATTCTCTTAAGATTACAATTGAAAGCCTTCTAAGGCTTTTGAGGATGCTGAGAATTGCCCAAATCCATCAGGTACAATACAGCATTGGGCAACAGGGTTTTAAGAGCTGGCAGGAATTTTTGACAATTTCTATCCACATCCCACCACACCAGGCATGAAGCAGTTCCAGCAGATTAATAATTCAAACTTTCAAACATACAGTGACTGCATATTAGGTAGTCCAGAACTGCACAGTTCTCTGCTTAGAAACTGATAAGGATGTGCTCATAGACCTACTTACTCATATAGTCCTGAAGCAATGGTTTGCAGCATGCAAGTGCAAATACAGAGACATGTATGTTGTCATACCTTCTAAGTCTGTATTTGTTTGAATTTCTATTAAATGTCTTTGTATTACAACAGGTCATTAAGCTTGAAAGCCACCTTGTGAATAAATCTGGTAAGGCTTGTTTACGTAAATCTCTTTGCTGATTTTGTACCTTAGAAATGAAGAGGAGAAGGACCAATCAATCAAGGAACTTCTCCCTTTATAATGAGGTAAAAGCAATGAGGCAGACCCAGTCCCAGCATCAACAAATACCCTTCCCCTGAGGTCAGCACTTGTTAGCATCTATTAGCTGTACAGTTTTCTTAGTGATCTAAGTAATATCAGAAAGATCAAAGAAAACGCAACTGACTTAATGAGCCATTTGCAATTTTACTACAGCAGCCGTGCAGATTAAAGCATGAAATCTTAGAGACAAGCAGACATTTGTGACAGCATGCAGCAGCAGTGCTGAAGGAATGAACATCTCCTTTTCATGATGAAAAACACTTGCTGATTTCTGTACATGCAGGGTCAGACTGTGCTTGGTGTGTTGATGGGATTATATAAAAAATATTTATAAATAGCCACACAGCATATACTGTAACTGCAAATAGGTGTTTTGGCACATAACATGATAAAAGTTAAAAGCAGGCCAAACAGAGGAAAATATTATGATCCATCCCCATCCCTCACAAGCCACCTATCCCAAACAAACACCTCAAGGCTCAGCTGGTGGTCACAGAGCTGGTGATCTTCATGCTGACTTCCTTTCTAGACTAAATCCCACGGGCTGCTAAGCGTGTCCCTAAAAAAGTTATTAAAAATCCTTTGCTCTTGTATTCGGTGGCATTTGAATATTATTCCAGCTATCAGACACAACCACCCAGCACTTTCCAAGTGAACACTATACTAATGTCCTTGCACAGACATATGCTCCAAAGATGAAATGCCACTAAAACACCTGCCAGCAAAATCAGCCTGAACATACACCACCCATTTGGGATTTTACCGTGCTCGTCTACTGACATGGCAGGTAGATGATTCAAATGAAACCAAGGTCTCCCTGTGCGCAAATATGGAGATTACCTTTTTGTGTGGAAAGAACAGAAAAGTAATTAAGCATAGGGTGAGAAAGATTAGAAAAACTAGGGATTTGGCTGAATTGTATAGAGTACTTTAAAGTTCTGTAGTAGTATGCCAGAGTGATAGTTTGTGCCTTCTGGGGTCAAAAAAATAAACAACATCTCCTGCAAAACCACACGCAGTGAGGGACAAGGGACAGAGCCTACACTTGTGTCTCAGCAATTAAAGAGCTCAAACAGCACCTGTGCTGCTGTGGCGTCAGCAAATCCTAAATGCAAACCAGCTCACTGGACCCTACTGCTCTCCTGAAGCACATACTGGAGACATACATCAAGGTTTCAAGGAGGAAGAATGCCCAGACAATTAGCAAAACACAGTTGCCACAGTCGCCTGTTCTGCTGGTGCGTTTCTTTTTCATGTTAAATAGTTTGAGAATGGCATCTGTACCAAGTGTGGAATAACACCACACACCAGTACAGCTTACAGGTAGACCTGCTGGAAAGCAGCTCCATGGAGAAGGACTTTGGAGTCCTGGTGGACAGTAAGTTATCCATGCCCTTGTGGCCAAGAAGGCCAATGCTATCCTGGGGTGCATCAAAAGCAGTGTGACTAGCAGGCTGAGGGAGGTTCTCCTCCCCCTTTACTCTGTGCTAGTGACACCACATCTGGTCTCCCCAGTTCAAGAGAGTCAGGGAAATACTAGACAGAGTCCAAAGGAGGCTACAAGGATGATGAAGGGGCTGGAACATCTCTCTCATGAGGAAAGGCTGAGAGCCCTGGGACTGTTAGCCTGGAGAAAAGAAGACTGAGAGGGGATCTTATTAATGTTTACAAGTATCTGAAAGGTAGATATCAAATAGAAGGGGCCAGTCTCTTCTCAGTGGTGCCCTGTGACGAGAGGTGGTGGTCACAAACAACACAGGAAGTTCCACCTCAATATGAGGAAAAATGTCTTTACTGTGGTAGTGATGGAGCCCTGGAACAGGCTGCCCAGAGAGGCTGTGGAGTCTCCTTCCCTAGAGACTTTCAAAACCTGCCTGGACATGTTCCTGTGTAGCCTGCTCTGGGTGATCCTGCTCTGGCATGCTTGGACTTGATGATCTCCAGATGCCCCTTCCAATCTCTACCATTTCTATGAAAATATCATCAAACCCCACTCTTCCAGAAACACAGAAACTCTCAAAAACTCAACTGGCTGGAATGTGGCTTGGAGAAGGAGTGCACCCACTGTAAATGACCCAAAAAAATCCCACTTTTTGCAACTTCAGAGATTATTTTCCATGTAATAGCCACCTATTTGCTAGCTAAATCTGACCTTGTTTAGTTTATGACTCCACCCAGAGATGGCTTTTCTCAAGACAGCTTTTGTGGCCTAGTTACCATCCTTTTTGTTAATAGTGTGACTGCTTTGCCTCCACTTCAAAGTTTCATTCTCATTTGCAGTATTTTTTTTTTTTTCTTATTTGCTTTTTTCTTATTTGCTTTGGTTGCTAAGAGGAAAGATTTAGTACTGTAGGCAAGGACTTAGTCACATGTTAGCTACAGGGAACATTATCCTTAGAGATTAATTTGGAAATCAAGTGACTATCAGCTGGATATGTGCTTATTCTCTATCTCTCAAAAGGTTTAAAAGTACCACAGGATTCTTGCATCCTCTGAAGGATTATCTATTCTTCTATATTATTCAACTTCAGTGACAATAAAGAGAATATCATGCTTGTCTCCAGTGTGAGAGATAAAATTAGTAATTTAATTGCAAATAAGAAGACAAACTAGATTAATGCGAAGAACAGCTCCATACTCATCAAAAGGTTGTTTCACAACTGCCTTTGAGATGTACTAAAGGCAGCTGCCTCACTTGGAAGTTAATTCAATAAGCAGAAGGAACCCAATTCATTTGGCATGTACTGTTTGCTAATCAAAGAGTGTTTCTTTCCATCTAAACTGTGCATGACAGAATGTTAAGCCTGAAAACATATTGTTAGTCCTCAAAGTTTTTCATCAAATCCAAAAAACATAATGTGCATGCAAGTGAATGATTCTCCTCATTCAAATAATGAAAAAAAAAGCTGTGTTATAAAGTTTTGTAATGTTGAGCTCTGGTCCTAGGAAGAGCTTACAAGAAATGGCTTTTCCCTCTTGTATGTGTAGAGGATAGAAAACTTGATGAGTTTATAATTCTTCCTGCTTTCAAATTATTGTCCCACAGAGTGTTACTGTGATGACAGCGAAGTTTGTTAGCAAGAATCAGTAAAAACCAGTCCTGGTATATCTTCTATGGAATTCAGTCTTAGAAGCACAAAACTTTTTTTTTAAAATTTCTTTAAAATCAAGGTTACCATTTACCTTCCATCATTCATATCTGTGCTGCAGAGAACAGGTTGAGGAGTAATATCACTTCTGAAATGTATCAGTGTATCACCTTCAGAGACTACTGTACTGCAGCTTGAACATGTGGACCTCCACAAGCAGCTGCAATGGAAAGCTATTATACCAACTATTTCACTGTGCTCTTTCACAACATGAGCTACAGAGCAGCAGAAAGGAGCATGGACTCTTGCATGGTGTCTGCCTGCAGTTTTCCTGGTGTGACTGATGCAACTAAGGGAAACCTGGTTCTCCCTTAAGGTGACCACTGATCTACAAATTGTAAATAATCTCTTGAGTAACAAACAAATTCAGAGATAAAAACCTGGTATGTTTTACTGGATGTGAAAGGACCTATACTTTGCTCTATTTTCAGAATTAAGTGAATTTCTAAATGAAAATGGCCAGTGTACAGAGGTGGGAAAAAAATACAGGTTTTATCTGAAAATGGCAAAGGAACATTTCTTAAATGTATAATTTAATTTAGGGAATGAGAATTATTTGAAAAAGATTGAAAAATTCAACCTTATTCCACATTCACATTCAGAACTTTTAAAATTCAACGTGACTAAAAAACCCCACTCAAGTGTGGTTGCAAAACTGCTGCCAAAAGTAAGATAGTGCATTCTTAACATAAAGCTCTTCATGATAATTTATTAATAAGCAGAAAATAACATAAAACATATAAAGCTATACAGCGGCTGGCAAGAAAGGACATATGTTATTTACCTGGACACAAAAATGGAATTTGTTCTGTGTATTTATTCTGGAAAGGACAGAATAATCTTTTTACATAAAATTATGATACAGTTCAAAGTAGCAAATATAGTGTAGCTGGAACATATACCCTGACTCCCTTAGTATGGATTACATACTTTTACATTACTGAAACATTAATGCATTGAAATTAAAGAGAATTCTGTAAATTCATCTAATTTTGCTGCATCCTTTAATTGCTCATCTATTTATTTTTTAACAAGATCATCATCAAATGAGGAGCAGTTTCGAGTATACTTGATGTTTACTTCCAAAGCAGTTTCTTTGTAGATCAATACAAATTCCAAGCCTGTGTCTTCCTGCAGTGTATTTTTGTAATAAAGATACAAATAAAAAATCAAAATGAAATGCCAAGCCTGGAAGAATAAATAATATTATAAAGATCTGTTTCTTTTGCAATGGCTAAGAAGTTATGCAAAGAAGAAAAAAAGTACTCATGAAGCAGACGACATTACATGTGTGTGGCTCGTGACAAAAAAAATCTCAGTTTAAATTTGAAAAAGGAGCATTTCCAAGTATTCCAGACCAATTATTTACTGACATTTCAAGGTAGTTATAATCTCAAAATTTGCTGTAGAGAAAGGTATACTAAGAGCTCATCGGCTCAAGTAGTTCAGAGCTCAGCCAAACATATCCAGAATCCATTAGAAGTCTTTATTTTTCCAAACAGATTCAAGGAAGCACATTATGAGACAGAAAAGAAGAAAAGGGTTTTTTAATGGCTACTTTATTGATGCAGCAAATTTTAAGAAGAACCTGGTAGTTTCTTCATTGTGCTACTTCATGTTCTAAAGAACTCTCAGAAATATGTTTACCAGGGAAAACAAATCCCTGGACAAGAGGGTGAGTACTTAACAGTAAAATCCATCAACAAAGTAGTATTTCAGGACAGATAAGTGTTCTTCAGACTCAGCAGAAAGGGAGATCCAATGCAGCCTTTAAAAATATATGTGGAGGATATACAAACAGCTGCAAGTGCAGTCACAGAAGCACTTCTGAATCATATTCCACCACTTATAAAACCTTCTGTGTCACTGTTTTACCATTTCAGGTAAAGATTTTCCCTGTTTTTTTGAAGTTAACAGTCACTTGGGAAAGCTGCTATAAAAGCGGCTCGATCTTTCTCTAAAATAAAGCATGTTTTCTTTGCAGATTGTAGAGTCACAGATGCTGCATCATTCATCTCATAGAAAGGGACAGTGTTCCCAGTAGACCTTCCTGGCACAGGCACATCCATGCAGAGAGCGGAATGTGAGCAGGCCACTGACCCCCATTATAAATTTTTTACATTCTGCAACTCTTCTGCTCTTTTCTTAAAGGGAAAAAAAGTAGCTCTTCTGTCTTGGCATTAAATTTCAGGTTTCCTACCAAGTTGTGAAGAACATAGTCACACATATATGCCTTTAAGCTGAAAATTGGCTGTGATTTATCAAAGTCAGAATGGTATAAATAATGCATGTCTTGCACAGACAGCTTTTTTTGTAACATAACAACTAATGGCCTGCCAACACAGCATTCCATGTACAGAACTTCTACAGTGGTCTGCAGTCCCTTTCCTGTATGATAAATGAAGGCCTGTTAGGAGACAAATTCACTCTAATGGTGTCCGGATTATCTCTGATATAATGTGTGATGGTATGCAGAGAAAAATGCTACACATCTTTAAAGTGCATAAAAGTAGTTACAGATGTAAATTCTACAGTGTCAGGCTTTGCTGTGAGCCAAAATGAAAAAAATTATTTGCCCGATACTTGAAGCCTGCTTCGTAAATAAGAACTTAAACGCTCTAGATCATTCAGACGGCTATGTCCCCATCCAGTAAGGCAATCTGAGGCAAGGTGTTCAGTGCTCATGGCAAGAAACCACATTTGAAAAACAAAGCAAATGGAAAGGCCTGAATTCATAAAAATGAAAAGGCTAAGCCAATTCCCTAAGATATCATCTGACTGTAGTGCCATATTTTCTTTCAAGACACAAAAGCTTCTCCTTCAATGTGTTCCTCTTTAAATATTTTAGGATTATGCCCAAGTTCTGACTAACAGTAGCATGGCAGAAACACATGTGCTGGAGCCTCTTTAAAAGGAACTAGAAAAGCAACATTACCAACACACATTCATCACAATCAGCATACCTTACCCGCCAGAAACTTACCTTTCTGTGATCGTTTCTCGGAGACCACTAGCAACCCCTTTCACCACTGTACTAGCCTTTGGTGTCAACACTACTTGAGATATGAAAAAGGAGCCCTTCTTTCTTCTTTCAGTGATTGATGCCTGGAGGAATTGAATCAGTTTTTCTGGATCTGTTGTGTTTGCCCAGGGAGCTGGCATCATCTGGCCTGGCCAAAGAAATGGTACCTCGAGAGCCACTGGACTGTGGTAGAACACCAGCACTTGGTGCTCCTTCTCCCACAGGTACTGCAGGCTGACTTCATGGGCAAATATAGCAGGACACATTTTGTTGCCATATGTTTCTTTAAGCATTTGGACAAGCTTTTCATGGTGGTATTTCTGCATCCCGTAGAAATGATTGAAGTCCAAGAAAACCACTTCTTTTGGGTGATCAGTCAGAAATGCATTGATCTCTTCCAGACCTTCCTTGACTTTGGCACTGAATAACCCATGAGCAAAGTAGAGTTCATTGTCTGGGTCTCTGGGCTTGGTGGAAATTCTGAGATCAAAATACCGTATACCTGCCCCTAGCTGGCTGGTGAAGTTCATGGTCTGTGTAGCCAACCACTTCCTCATCAGCTTTTTAGCCACAGTCCCAAAAACAGACACAAAATTCTGGACCGTCTCTGGCTGTTCAGGCCCAACTGGAGAGGCTTCATCAATGTAGAAGCTAAATGAGTCGTGAGACCCTAAAAACACAATGGAGGAAAACAATCAATATTGTATTCATGTATTAAAAGTCATTAGTGATTCTTTCTTAATAACCATAATTTTCTGACCTGCACCAGCAGACACCAACGGATTCCTCCCCTGCCCTTTTTCACAACAGACTGCATTTGTCTGGCAGCATTTACCCCAACAGCACCTCACAGGAACTTGGAGGAAAGACAGTACCCATTTCACTGCTTGTCTGAGCACTTTTCTCGCTCTTTCTTATGCATTTAAGCTCACCAAAGTCAGTGGGCTCTGCATGCCAAAGCCAGCCTGGTGAAATTCCATCAAAACTAGTCACATAATAAATACCAAGAGAGCCTGGCCCTGTGAACTGAGTTGTACACTGTCTAGCTTGCAGAACCAACGGAAAAAAAATCACCAAAACAAAGCAACATCTGACATACATCTTTATAGCCAGCTAAAATATGAGTTGAAAATTGCCAAGGACATGTAACCTTTCTGATCTTTTCTTTATTTCAAGTCTTATCTGGTCATCAACAAGGTTACCAAATGCTATTTTACTCCCTAAATTTGCCTTTAAAGTTCTTCACTTGCCTTTACTATGTAAGTACAACAGACAGAGCTGAGGATAGCATTGCATTCCACCAATAAAAAATCCACTGCATGCTCTTGACAAAAATGAGACATAATACTTAACATGCTTATGTACAAAAAATTATTTTCCACAACAGAACACAGTTGAATACACATAAGATGCTTTGCTATGCAAAATTCTCTCAGTCTCAAGGTATGACTATTAAAAAACAACCAACAACAGGACAACCAGAAATGAACAAATCAAAATTTATTTTGTTCAGTATTTAGACATTTACATGAAAACCACTGATACAGCTGAGGACATCTGCAAACATGTGGTCCCTTCTGTAAGGTCCTTTGTCTTGCTTTATGGAAAGATAAACTGACACCAAAAAACGCTTGTCATCCTTGTATACCACTATCCTTCTGAATACCTGCTGGTTAAATATGGCAGATTATACACAAATAGTTTGTTTGCAGGTAGAGACACACTCACAGTGTCCCCGCCAGAGGGGATGCTTCTGGTCAAACTGACCATAGCAAGCAGGTCTGCTCCTCAGCCTATGTCAAACTGGTTGCAGAACTTCTTCAAGGTCAGCAAGACCTTGTCTCTCTGAAATGCACGAGGCCCTCAAAATGCCAAATTCTAGCATCAAAATGAGTTCAGAGCACAAGTCTTGCCTGCTACTGATGCTTTTGTGGGTGCTTTTCAAATTTACTTTGCAAAGCATGCATGCTGTGGCAAATAAGTATCGCATTAATGAAATCCTGCTAGTCAGTCATTTCTGATCGTGATGCTATTTTATCTGAACTGGAACAAACCCTATAAACTGAAGTGACAGCTATAACATTTTCTTCTTTAACAATAGAGTCATGACAAATCGTCTTAGACTCTAGCTGGGATTTGGCTCTGTTTAATCTGAGAACTGTCTTAGAATTTTGTACAAACTGCTTTTCATGGTTGTCTCTTTGAACTGCATTTTACTTCGAATATTAGCTAAATTTTCAATTTTGATGAAGCTTTCTATTGCTAAGTGTTGAAGCAATAGCATACTCCTTGCAGGAACTGATTAGATCATGGAGTATCTGGTTATACATTGATATCCCAGGGGATCAGATCCATATATGGAATTTTAATGGTAAAACAAATGATTAGAACAGTGACTTGTGTTTCAATAGTATTACAGGAAAAATCAATGAGATACATTAAATGTTCTGTTCAATGTAACCTGCAGGTTAATCTAGAAATCAAAGTAAATCTAGTCTTGTTTAAAACAAGGCATTAGCAAATTAGCAATTAGCAAAAGATGGATCTTACAAACTCTCACTTTATCCATTGAAGTCCCTTTTATTTCAGTAGGATTTTATGTCAGAGTAAGTACATGTAGAAATATGACCAAATGATTGCAGCAGTAAACTCAAAATGGTGGTATGTTTAATGAAACCATTTGTCCTTTATTGTTTGATTTACAACCACTGGCAACCTGAAGTTGCAGAAGAGGTAGCTAAATTGAACACCACAGCAAATATGCAACGTAATACCGAACACTACATAAAACTAAGTAAGTCAAGAGAGACAGCACAGCTCTCGCAGCAGAAAACTAAGGTGAACAACTTGTCAGTGAGTAGCTTTTAGCTACTGGTAATGAAAAACAGAGAGATGAGAGTGAAGGGGGCAGAAAACACCATGGTTGGAAATGACTGAATTTTAAAACCAGGATAGTTTAGAAAAATATTTTTTCTTAATTAAGGTCTTCAGGCACATAGTTGATCCTAAAAATGTAGATTTCTATGTGGAAGGTAAAGAGAAAAACACACAGTGCACTGAGAACCTCCACATTGTGTAGCCAAACACGAAAGCCCTATTAAATACTACAGAAAAAAAATTAAGGCTTGAATTAACTTGGTTGACACTGAACAAAGCAGATGTTGCTGTTCAAGAGTATGTAAAGATTCCTCCTGACTGAAAAATACAGCAAATGTTTTGTCTTTCCACATGTATAAGTAGTTTGAACCGCTCCCTTATTTTTATCATGCAGTCATCTATATTTCATTTTGCCTTCATCCCGCGTTGTTGCCCTAACCAGCTTACTCATGTAACTCATGGAAATTCAAAATCCTTACACTTGGCAGAGCAAATTAGAGGGTTATCTTTTCCACTGTAATGCCTAAAATCACAATGCTCCTGGTAATGAGAGAATCCTGTATACACTTGTTTTTAGCAATCAGGATTCCTTGCATCCTTGTTTTGGTTCATAAGGACATTCCCATCCTACTTTGCCACTGGGAAGTGGACTTGCAGGTTCTCTGTATCACTAAATCTTAGCTCCCACAAAGACAGGATTCAGGATACATTCAGAAATACTAATGGAATGATGCCTGCAAACTTTGGAAGGCAGCAGTGTTTGCGCATCATCTACCTTTATTATAGTAGGGCAGGGGACACACTGACCTGATGCATGGGGCAGTCTCTACCACAGAGATTTCACAGGCTGAGAAGCAGGGAAGCAGAGAGGGAAAGGACCCATCCCAAGTCATGCAGAGAGGAGGATATATATTGCTCTCATGCAGAAATATATTTTCTCACCAGTTTACTAAGTGTGTAGCACTTTCTTAAGATACTGCACACTATTTTCCCACTATTTCAACAACACAACATATTGTTGATTCACGAGACAAGGATGAAGGCTCTTGGATGAGGATCAAAGGCAGGGTGAACAAGTGGCTAACGTGGTGGGCATATGCTACAGACTGCCCAGTCAAGAACAGAAAGTGGACAAATACTTCCTTAAACTCACATCTGCAGACTCACAATTACAGGGCTTGTTTTCATGGGGAATTTTGAGACATTTGCTGGAAGAGCAGAACTGCAGGGCAGAGGCAATCTGGAAAGCATCAAAGACTTTCTTCCTGCAGGCACACCTTTAAGTGGACAAGGCATACTGGGCAAGGTACCAATTAAGGAAGAAATGGCTAGGGACACGAAGGCTGACGGCAGCCTTATCCAGAGTGACTATGATGTGATACAAGAATTTAAAATACTGAGGAAAGTGAGGAAGGCAAAATAAAAATCCTGGATTTCAGAGCAGCAGTCTTAGCTTGTTCAGGAAATCGGTAAGTGGTAGCTAGTGGGAGAGTTAACTTAAATGCCAAGAGACTCAGAAGAAATGGTTGAACTTGAAAGACAACCCCTTTAAAGCATACAAATAGTGCAAGAAAACAAGCAGGTAAGGCAAGAGGCAAGTTTTGCTAAAGGCATAACTCATGAGTGAGGTCTAACTTAAAAAGCCATGTACAGAAGACGAAAGCAGGGACCAGCTCCCTGGGAGGAACAAAGGGAGAATGCAGGGAGGGAGTTAAGAAGGGCATAGCTTAGCTGGGAAACATGCAAGAGATGGAAAACCTGCAAGGGATGGGCAAGGCAACAGAGAATTTCTGCAGATATGTCAGCAGACAAAAGGGAGCAAGGAGAATGCTGGCCCACCGCTGAACAGGACAAGAGAACACATAATGCAGGACAAGGAAAACTATGGAAGTACGTGCTATGTTCCCTGCCCTAGTCTTCACTGGTAAGATCTCTCTGCCTAGTACTTTTGTAAACTGCTACTCATTAGTAAAGGGTGACTGTGTTAAGTACTACTCATAGATTAGACACGTGAGTAGACGGGACAAGACAGGATTCATATGAGCATGCAGAAGGCACAGGCCTAGATCACTGTAAGGCTGCTCTCTCTCACCTTTGATGGGACATGTTAACTGGAGGAGACATCTTCTAAACAGGAAAACAGGACAATCCAGGGACCAGCTCAGATTCATTTCAGTCCCTGGGAAGATCACAGAGCAAGTCCTCATGGAAATCAGTTCCATCTTATGAATGGTAAAAAGGTGACCGGGAATAGCTACCATTGATTTAACAAAAGCAAATCATGACTGACCAACCTGATTACCTTCTAGGATGGAATGACTGACTTTGAGGAAAACAAAATTTTCGTTTTACTTCAGCAAGGCTTTTAATATAGTCTCCCTTAATATGCTTGCAGTCTAACTGGGAAAACAGCAGTTAGACAAATGCACTGTAAGGTATGTGAAAAACTGCCTGGACCATTAAGCTCCAAAGGTTGTGGCTGAAGGCTCCGAGTCTAACTCGCAGCTGATTACAAGATAATTCTGTTTAACAGCTTCTATCAGTGACACAGACAACATGATGTGTAGCACGCTCAGCACGTCTGCAGGTGAAACCAAGTTGAGGGAGTAGGTTAATAATCTGGAGGAGAAAGTTGGTATTCAGAGAAACTTCAGCACAGCAGAGTAAGTGTATGACAGGAAGCTTTAGAAGTTGAAAGGAAAGATGGACCCAGGACAGAAAATCCCATTTAGTAGCACAGCTGGGGACCAACTGGCTAGAAAGCAGCTCTGCAGATAAAGACTTGTTAACTTGGACATAAGAAAAAAAAAAATTCCCCACAAGACCAGTTAACCCCCAGAGCAGAAGCCCAGCGAAGCTGGGCTCTGTATGCCTGATTCTCAATGCTTGGTCCAACAACCTCATCTATCTTTTATTTAGCTCTCTTTTGAGCAGGGGACAGACCAGATGACTTCTGGAGCTCCTTTCCAATGTTAATTTTTCTGTGTCTGCTTATTCCCCCCTCCCCAAGACAAACAAGATTAATTTCTTCTCTTTCAACCTTTGAAGCCTTTATCAAGAGACACTTAAAATGTCTGCAGTAGCAGATCCAAAAAACAAAAGTGTCCATTTTCAACCCCCAAGACATTAAATCTTCATGAACTTAGATGTAGCCAAATACTACTTAGATATTCAAGAGTAAAATATGCAGTATCACTTACATTGCAAGAAAACAGCTACTAGTACTTTTACGAGGGGGAATGGTCTCCTGTTTTCTTTATTGAATTACTGTAACAGGTCAATTGGGAATATACAACCCACTATAGCTCAGCTATGTACATATTTATCACTTCCCTGGATGGATAAACCCCTCATTTAAAAATAGCTGGGCTCAGTGATGGAAAAAGTCCCTCAGGGAGACTCTTCTTCAGTTCAGAATCACTTCTTCAATCCCACAGAGATTGACACAGAAGCACAGCAAAGCTACTATTTTTGGTGGCTAAGCTTTAACGTATCATTCATACAGCAGACAAGTGCAGCTGAACTTCACTTTGCCCTCCCTGTGCCTCACCATCAGCTCTGGACTCCCTTGTGACAGCCACCTGGTAAACTGCACCTAGAATAGAGGTATGGAACTGAACAGTGCTGCCCAGCATGCTCCCAACCATATCAATCACACAAGTCACAGAAAAAACCCACAAACACAAAGAAGCAAAGTTTCACGGGTTTTGCATGTTTTCATGTCCCTTCTCCCACAGATCTCCATCTCCTCTTGTCCCTGCACTGGCAGTTATCCAATAGGCTTTGGAAGTGGAGTCTCTTACTACTACTTTGGCTTTCGTTAAAAGCTTTACCTGCTATTGTCTTCCAGTATCTAGGAGATGACATTCCTTGGTGACTATTTCTGAAGTGTCACATGCCTAACATTTCTGAAAACAGCCTAACATTTTAAAAACATCCTTGTCAATGAAGGCTCTGCAATGACCAACAGTAGACCACAACATGTCTCTTAGATGTGGAGAACAGGAGGACATATTCCATGGCCTCTGGTACAGAGGAGATCAATGTAGATGTTCTTGCCATCTCATTTGGTCTGTTCTCACTATTTTGTTTGGCCTGAAAAAAACAAATCAGGAAATATCACCGTGAATCTTTACCTGTCTGCACTGCGATTTCAAACCTAGTCAGAAACACTAGAGTTGATCCACCTCAGTACTAGTTTGCACCTCCTTTTTTAGGATGGTTGAGCACTGTTCTCTCCATCAAAGCCACAGCACATCTCAGGAAGTAAAAAAGTGCTACCAAAAGCAATGCAATTCAGACTTCACAGTGAAGTTTAGCGTTCTAACTGCTTGGCTTATAGAAGTTTTGTTTGATAAAAAGATTAGCCAGAAGAGTAAAACAAAAACACTGGGGGGAAAAAAAAGAGATTATAGATAGTGCAGTGAGTCAGCTTCCCCATAGGTAATGGTTTCACTTATCAGCTGTTCTTCCAGAGTTTATCACTGGTTACATGCCACTGACATCAACCAACGATCACAGGGCTTAGCCACCTGTACACAGTCATCACTCCACAATCCAAAGGCATGGGAAGAGAGGCAGACACTACCTCAGACAATACAAAAATCCAGATAATGATCAAGTCAGGGTCAGAACAGGGGTACATGTATAACCCGTTCTTGTATACACAGGCATACTGGCTATGTATTTGATCACACTGTTATGATTTAATGTGTACAGACAATGCTCGGCTACCCATAAAACCTCTTGCCAAGGGGCTTATGCTACCCATAAACTCTGTGAAAACCCTGTGAGAAACAGCTCAGTTCACCAAGCAACATGTTGCTGTTCCTAGGTAAAATAGTTAAAGATGCACAGACAGCCTCATGCAAGTCAACTTAGATCTGGTGAAGAGGAACTCACAAGCCTAAAACTGCCCCTCTAAAGAGAAGCCAAGAAGCTTTCTCCCTGCAACCCCAAAAACTTTCATTTTGTTCCGTGTCTGATTCAAGAAGCCTGCAGAGACTAAGCTGGCTACCTCGCAGGTCTGAGCCACCCAAACCCCGCAGTCTCAACCAGCCAAACCACCATGGCTAGTTAAAGGTACAGGTGCCTGGCAAAGAAATTCATCCACAGTCTCATTCCCTAATCTCAACTTCTAAGAATCACATGGGATTTCTGCAACTCCCTATTGGTGAGTTCCTGCTCTGACCATAAATTAACCAAGCTTTTCAGGCAAGGTTGCCTGCAGCACCAGCAGAATTGTGCCTACTATTTGGCTTTCTGAAGGCTTGGGAAACATTCTCAATGGAAAATCAAAGCAGTGGGTGTTCTTCCTAAAGTCCTGGACAGTCTAACAACCATGTAGTTTTGTAACTTGGTCTCAGCATGGGAACCTTTTTTTTTTTTTTACAGGGGAGGAGTATTTTTTTAGTATGTAAGAGTATCTGGGTTTTATTCAAGTGAATTGCCTGATCAGAAAGTAAGAAAAAAAATGTATGTTATAAGCCTACATTTTGTAGGTGGTGAGCTAGCCCATACATAAATCAAAGTGAAATACCCCCTCTGAAGCAATGAAAACAGAAGAGCTATTTCACTTTTTTTTTTTTTTTTATATAAAGCCCTGAAGTTTCTATTAAAATAAAGACATAAACCAAAATGAAGACATTTTTAAAATAAGCCTATTAAACAAACCTGAAATGTCTGTGAGGTAACATGAATACAAATCATTCCACATTTTTATTCAATTCTTTTTTACAGATCATACAGCACAAACAACTTTATATACAGACAGTTAAATCTTCCAAAGTAAACGGTTTTAACCTATTAGAGTAAGCATTTTAATGCTTTCAAAGTGTAACTACAGGGAGGAATTATCCTTGTTTTTTTAAAGCACATTTAACTGTTTGAGTGGTTGTAATGATATGCACTGATGTCTGCAGGAAAGAGCCCCATTTTAGTTGAACTTCTTTCAGAAGAATAAAATTCCAATTTATTTGGAGGTACATTAACATCCAATAAACTGAAGTCATCATGTAACAGGGAGCAAGAACAGGCAGGCGGTGATAAAGAAGAAATTCTACTCTAGGTATGTTTTTGAATGTAAGCAAAAAAAAGGTGACAGGAACAACAAAGAATGGAGCTTTTATAGCAACATTTTTTTGCATTACTATTAACTTTGCAAGAATTTAAGATGCTGCGCCAAATATGGCACAATCAAAATTTTTCCATCAGAGATCCACTCCCCAGTCTGCCCACGCCTGTGCAAGTCCAATCACCTCCAACAAGCTCTTATCTTCCTCCACTTGTATCCTGCTCTGCCTTGAAGGCCTTGATGATACTGTCGGAAAGGAAACATTTAGTTCTTTCCTGCCCTGTTATTTCCCCGAACTAGTAAACTCCCCCTCAACTCCCACCCTCTTCCTGCAGCAGATAAAAGTGCATTTTCCCTCTGACACCACCTGAGTCCTGCCCAGACACCAGAATTGCACAAGACTGTAACTCAGACCTTGGTCATGTGCCTAGGGACACAGTGTAAGGAGTATGCACTGTGCTGCCTTATGGGGACTGTTACTGCAGGCAAAATTGTGCGTCAAAGGGACAATCTGAGAAACTAGGTGGGTGCACAGTAACTAATATCCAAACATTTTAACATGGCTTTCTTGCAAGGGTAAGCACAACTATTTTGTATTAAAAAAACATTTCAAAGTCATATTTTGTCAATTCTGATGTGTCTCAGCCAAAACATCTTAGCTGGAGCAGTTTAGTCCACATTGAATGTCACAGCACAACTACAACACACACGAACTACTGGATCAATGGACATAGCCTAGAGCTGCACATGGAAAAGTGTAAAACATTCAAAACCTACCACAAAGCAACTGCTCTTTCATCAATGTAATACAGAACAGAGAGTTTACCCCTCAGAGAATCACAGAATAGTTATGATTGGAAGAGACATCTGGAGATCATCTGGTCCAGACCCACCTTCTCCCAAGTCAAAAGAGCAGTAAGAAAGAAAAATGTTTGCACAGATTACTACATAACATTGAAGACCTGCCTGAATCAGCTTCTTAGCTAGGAAGAAAGAACTGGTGGTCCATGAGTCTGGAGATGTTATCCTGTTATCTAGCAGCAAACTTTCGACCTGGAATGACTACGTTTTTGTCATCCCTATAAACAAATAAAATTTTCATCCAGAAGAAAGGATTTTAATCAACTCTTGCTCCTCTGGTATTTCCTTATCACCTATGAAATACTCCTGAAGATCACTTTGTTTCGTACTTTTGAACTTGGCTACAATTTCTGCCAAAGGGAGCCTGTGACTGTGGACATTTCCAGCAATCTCCATCACCATGACGAACTGCTCTCGACTCGGACAGAAGCTGTTACCATTTTAATTTGTTTTTTAAGAGACAATTTGTGGACTACGGCGGTGCCTGCACTGGGGAAGTGTTTCTGGTCACTAGACTGAGCCAAGATCAGTCCCTCATACAAACACTACTTCTCTCCTATAAGGAACTCCTGTACTGTATTATAAAAGCTCACCACTAAGCAAATTATTAGTTTCATCAAAACCAGGTTCAAAACAAGCCAGTCTTCACACAGACAAAAACTAAATTAACGTCACTGGAAATCTGAAAAAGTGATGCAAGATCAGGCCATAGTACAGGGCAGAGCACACTAATGCTCGTATTTAATTAGTTCAGTGGAGACTTCGCCCACCACCACAATGGCAGCAGGGCAAGCTCTGGGCAACAGCAATGCTCACAACTTTTCCCCATCTCCACAGTACCTAAAGCCATACTGAGCTGTTCTGCCGAATGCAAGTCAGGCCACCAGATTTCTGCACATATCTAAATGCAAACAGTGTGGGGAACATTTCTGCATTATAGATGTAAAAGTAAAAATAATCATGTTGAGGACTGAGAGAATCAATTGGTCTGCCTTCACCACTGTATTTTCCAAATGTGATCTAAACCTCTTGGCTGCGCGCAGAAAAAAAAGGTGGAGGAGGAAGGCAGCAATATTGCCTGTGCATATAGCCCTGCTGGACACACTGGACTGAAAATTTTAAAAGCTGCAAAACCATTAAAACTTTTAAAACCTGCCCCAAAAGTTATTTTTATTTGTTGTCAGGTGAAACTGTAGACATAATGCCGTGATAGGTTGTGAGCAGACACATGGCAAAAGTTCTTTAATAGAAGACGATTCTCTTAACGTCATGATAAAACCCAGCAGGAATCATGGAACAAGAACTCCAACTCAAATATACAAAAGCTGGTAAATTAGATTTTATTTCCACCACAGAAAGAGTAACTACCAAATTTTTTAAGGGAATATTTACATCAGGATTGCCCAAGCACCTAAGCCAGATGGTTTAAGACCATGAAAAGTTGCAACTTCAACAGCAGACTGGACATGACACTGTAGCTTGCATGATGAACGTAAAGTGCTGTGATAGGCAGACTGCCATAGCCTTCTCATTTACGATTTTGACTGCATATATGAAGACCAAATAGAATATTCTATATCCCATTAATAAGCATCACATACAACCTTGTATTTTATGGACAACTAGAATCTGAAGATTAATTAGCTATCTAATCACTTAGAAATAAATTACTTTGGGGCAGACCTATAGCTACTACCACCAGCTATCCAGAAATGACAGCTCTTTCAAGTTTTTGCATTTTGGGGAACAGTGCAAACAAATCTACTATGCATTTTTTTTCTTTTTGCACTGCAAACTCACTGCCGCAAGTTCAGATGCATCAGAGATCTCTATCAGATTTGACATTTCAGTTAAATGCTAGTCTCAGAAGCACTCTATTAGCTATTTTTCTTCTTAATTCAGGCACTAACATACAACAATGTGAGCATTTCAGGAAGGAGAAAATAGCAAGAGATATATCTGATTCTAAGCACAAAATTAATGTGCCAGGAATAGTTTGGGGCGTATTTTATTCCAGTCTGACTGAGTATGTCATCAGCATCCAAGTCATACCTCCTGGGGCAATCAGCAGCATTTGAACTGTGAGTCAATAGCTTTGGGACTAGCGAGAAGCTGTGGTGACCACCGGCAGCTCTGCTGAGCATGCGAAACAGCATCTCCTCACTGTGTCTTCTGATTGTCATTCTTGTTCATTACCTTAATGCTACCATTGGCAGGACAGCCTTGCAGGGCAGTATGCAACTGAGGCAGCTTATAAAAAAGAGAGCGTGCCATTGCTCATATCTCTTCCCCCGAGTGTACACATAAAGCCCTACTTATTATGTACAGCCACAAGTAATTCAGTGTTCACACTGTAAACCAGGATCAAATCAGACAATCTCTGTTTCTTTTACTTTTATTTGATTTCTTTTCATGGAAAATGTCCTTTAAGAAGAGATATTTTCCTTAAAATACTTGCTTCTGATTACACAGGTCTCTCTCTCTTGCCACTTAATGCATCTTTTCAGCAACACAGAATGTTTTGGATACTTGATTTTCCTTTCCCCCCCATCTCTTGCCTCTCTCCTTTTGTTTGATCTACTATTCTTTTTCCTCTGGCATATACAAGATAGCCTTTTCCTAACTCATGGCTGCATTTACACATGTATAATCCTCAATACAGTTCTTACTTCAGTGTGCTCTCAGTTCCTTTTTTTTTTATTTAAAAAAACCCAAAACAAAACGAACAACAAACCACACCACAAAACCAATGAAACAACAGTGCAGTATCTTGTATTAAATCTGAGCATCATTACTGAACAGTTCCAATGGTCTTGCATCTGACAGAAATTACTTGCATGGAATATGAAGTTTCTGCATCTTTATCCATGATTTTAAGGCCAAGAAAAGGGAAAACAGGAGGTGTGGCTGGAAAACATGAGATTGCGTAGGAAATCCAGTGGAAGAATAATGCCTTAAGCCAGATTTCTGTTACTTTCCAGATACCTATAAGAAAGCCATGGCCATCTGAGATAGATATCCATGAGAACTTTAAAAGGCAAGATTTTTCAAATGTACAAGCATCAAGCTCTACTGCTGGGACACCTGCAACTCAAGAGAATAAAGATTCCTCCTGCACTGTGATGAGTTGCACTGTCAGTCAGTTTATCACTACTCCAGGATGGGCTGTCCTAGGAATGATATTGATGGAGTTTTAGATCACCATGCAAGAAATCCAGGCTAGATCCCTTTCATTTTCTCAGTCACAGAGCTTGAAAAGCTGGGGGCAAATCTGAGCAGTTCATCTAATTCTTGTGGGAGACAGCTGGGAAAGCAGATGTGAGAAATACTATTCCTTTTTCTAAGTCAGTTCACAAAGGCTTTCATGTACAAACCCTCTTAAATTACCACTTCTAATAAGCTGTCCATATAGACTTAGCTGACTGACCATGCCAAGGCTGAGAGATAACAAAAGGATGTAAAATACTTCAAAGAAAGGGGAGGAACAGAGATGCTTGTAAGGTCTTTTATTTTGACCATGTCCCTTGCTCTGCATCTTTCCTCATCCTTTGGTTGTCTCATCTTCACACTGGACATTGTTCTACTTTTGTACATTGCCTGGCACATCTGACAAACTCCTACCAAGAAAATAACTCAGCCACTATACTGAATGCAAGACATGTCTCCCGAGATGAGGTGCTCTTGAAGAAGTCTCTTGCACACAAGGTCTCATCAACTAAAAGCAAAGGCACTGTAATGTTTGACTTCATGTTCACTAGAGCGAAATCAAGTATTTTCCCTCAGATCATGAGATGTGAATGGAAAACACAAACTTTGCCAATGTATTGGGTTTTTTTCTGAAAAAGTCCAGAAAAACACCCCTAAACATTTGAAGCCTGACTCTTAAGGAAGTCACCAGCACTGCAAGCACAAATGGAGTATTCCTCCAGCCCAGGATGCCCCCAGCAGTTAGTTTGTTTTGCTGCAGTTCAACAGGCTAGAAGTGAACGAGTAACTGGAGCTGCATCACCAGGAGGAAGCACACTGGCTCATTCAGCTGGCCATAAACATAACCCCTCCACCAAGTTATCACACCATGGTGACACTGGCTTTCTCAAGCTCAGAGGTCTGCTTTGGTGTGTACAACCATTGCTTTACAACATGACTCCCTGGGAAAGTATTAAAGAGGAAAGAAATCTTTCTAGGAGGCCTCACTGTCTCCTCCACATAATCAGTATTTGACTTTTATATCCAAGTGCAGAGCAAGGAAAATAATCTCATTCTAAGATTTTGTGTGTGAGAGTTCAAGATGGTTGGGGCTTTCATAAGACATTGTATATAAGGCATCATGAACCATCAGATGATGACATGCTCTGAGCTCGATGACATGCAGAGTCTGTCACAGATGTTAGGGCATGCACTTCTCACAGCTACAGCTGACTTCACATCTTTCATCACTTTCTGGCACCATGTGTTGATGTCCAAATTCTCAGAGAAGTTCTCCACAGTCACGTGTAGCAACTGTGAATATCCTTTCTAGAAGCATGTACAGAAGGCAAAAAATGTGACTGGTTGCAGGCTGAGCGAAAAAAGCAACTACAGCACGTGTGAAACACTAGATCAGTTCCAGAATAACAGCCTGTTGCAGCAAGATAACACCAAGACTAAAGACAATGAGCCAAGAGGCTTTATAAAGGAGAACAGTGGAAAGATGCACCCAGTTGGAAAAGGGGAATTCAGGGAACAAGTTTAAATAAAACTATTCATTTGGTCAGTACTAAATGGAAACCAGCAAAGATAAGCTGCATTTTTACTCATTGACTGTGAGGTATGGATAGACAGAAGAACTCCCCAGGACAAAAGAGGCAAGTTTAAAAACAAGCCCTACCAAACAAATATGTTTGCTGCCCAGTGTGGTTCAAGTAAGCATTTTCATACCAGCATATTGTGATGAGGCAGTATCCTCTTTCTGCCAGGGTCTACTCCTCAGCAGAAGTTTAAAAGCCCTCTAGACACAGATAAGGGATAATCTGCCACTCTTTCTTCTCCACAGGTTCACAGCCTGTCTTCCGCTTAAGCTTAAACCTTAAAATATGAGGTTTAATAACAGCTCTTCCAAAATTCTTGTTCTTTTAATTATAACTCTGAATAACTCTGAATACCTCTGAATACAAAACAAGTGACATGTTTTATTTTTGAATGGTCTTGAAGACCAAGAGATATCACAAAGGAACAGGAAAGAAAGCACAGAAGCTTAAAGAGGCTTAAAGAAAGGTCTCAGTATCAAACAATAGGCAGAGACTCATGTGGACGCTACTTTGGCTGGTAGATCAAATTAAAAAATCCAACACTCTATAATACAGGTAAGCATTACAAGCGCCACTGTTGGAAGAGTCTTAGCTAGGATTGCAAAATGTGTCTATCAGCCACATCACCTGGTGCACATCCTCTCTGGTCCAGAACATACAGAGACTAGTAATTTCATTTTGCAAAAAGAATGGTGACAAGTGAAGACACACAGAGTAAGAGCAGATTCAAATTGACAATTCCTGCCTTTTCGTCAACTCTTCTATCATCACTGAACAGGCAATTTAAAGCCTCACATTGATCGATCAACCTGGAGTCCTGTCAAACACACACTGTGCCTAACAATCCAATTTCAATCCAGTTCTTCTTGCATTATTTGTTGCTAACAGTAACCCTGCTTGATTCAATACAGCAATCAAATAAGCCACTATACAATATACAGAGGACTGTAAGAAATGAATGAAACAAGTTATAAAATAGCAGTGTTCCATTTCCTAAATTCCCAGTCTGCAATACACACCAGGTTCCCACTTGGTATTATCAGTATAGCTCTAATGACCCATTAGGCCAATTTAGACTGCTGCAGATCTGGCTGTTAGTGTTTACCATTTAGCATTAAGAAGGCAATGGAAAAGCCCAGGCAGTACTGAATGAACAGTCAGCTGATCTGCACTTTGTCCAAGCTCAGGATACATCTAATTTACACTGGATATACTCATGTCCTTAAAACCAATAATTAGTTTATCTAGTGTTAGTATGAAACAGCTAAATACAACATTTCATAGCAATTTCCTAAGATGTAATTGGATTCGATCCTCATCCATCCTGTAACTGATTTCAGCTGTTTTCATCCCCCTCATTCAAAAGTTAACTTTGATCCAGTAAACCTTATAAATTATTAAATGTATTTTAAGGACATTTCAAAGCATCCAAACATGGAATGTTTTCAGTTTTGAATGTGTCCCAAAGAGCCATGTTTTCTCTGAACATCATGGCAATGACTACAGTACACTCCAGAGTGACTGTATTTTGGCTTCAACATCATACTTACAGTGCAGTAATGATGCCAGCACAAATTCTTTCATGCTTCCTTTGAATTCTCTAATAACTTCTATATCACTATTTTCTTCTTCTGGGTAGAGATTACCCTTATTACTCACACAGGAATGTCACAGACCAAACTGCCTTAACATCCCCTCTCCCTCCATTCTCTAGCTCTATGACATCATGAATATTTATTATTTCATGACATTTGCAAGGACTTGCTCAAGATGGCCCATTTCTGATCCAGTTGTAAGAGGATGTGAGTGGCTTGTGTGAAAGAAGACCATTTGCTTTAAACCATTAAGTAATTCTTTAATAAAATGGCACCAGAAGACAGTGTCTCAGTCTGATAATCCCACTCCACAGCCAAACACAAAGGCAGCTGTTCCATACTGCTCATATTGCTGTTTTTCAATGAGACTGTCAAAGCTTTATCAGAGAGCATATATATTTTTCTCTCTGACTTTCTTTCACTTACATATTATATATATGTATTTAGGAATTGGACAAAGTTTGAGTAACTGAGGTGTTTAGGAAAATAAAACCTTTGTTAGTTCTTTTAGGAAGAGCTGTACCTAGAAAATAAACTATCCAGCAAGCCACTTGTAATTATCTAAAAACAGATTAAGTTGCATAGACACCTAGACCTTCACATTTAACATTGTTTAAAAGGGTTTTTCACAAGCCAGAGAGCTGCGTGAAAGACAAATTCAGCACTCAGCATTGATGGAAATCCCTTCATGGCTCAACTGTCATTTTTGCAAGATGGGAGGATATTAATACACTTTGTTATATGGTATTTTTTTAATAGCATTATAAGTCTCCTAGTAAAAAGTGCCACATAGGAAGTAGCCATTGCTGAATTTTCAGATGAGGCAGTACTTGGTGCAAGCAGACATTCAGTCAATGGCTTAACAATATTCTTATTAATGCCTGTTATGGACAATAAGGATAGTCGACTTGCCCACAACAGCCACCTTGCTGTACTGCCACCCTTCACCCCTCAAACCCACATGCCCCAGGCAGCCTCCCGGTGCTTCTGCCAGTTCAGTGAGCTGAAGACAGCCATGACAGCAGCTACCGTGCCTGCATTTTTTCCTCGGAGGCACACACTGATCCAGATGGTGCCGTAAGGAAAACATGGTCCTCCCCTCTTGCCCTGGTAGCACTGTCACCGATCAAATAGATCCCATGTACAACGCAAGAGGACTTTTTGCAGAAGTTCAGTTTTGTGCTGTGCTCACAACCATAAAATATTCACCTGTGAATATGGTGAAAATGTTCAATATTTTAAAAAGAAAGTATCAAAATAATTGCATGGCAAATTATTTCTCACCTGTGACAATTACCTAGTCCATAATCATCTATTACTAGCAACAGCACTGACAGATAAACAAAGAATGAATACTTATCCGAGGGCATGTTTTGAAATCTAAACATATTCATCAAAAATTAAAACTTACAGGAAACCCCTAAATCTGCTGCTGCAACTGGCAATCAGACATTTTGTACATTATGTTACTGACATACTTTAATTAGCTCTAATTCACACATTATCATCACCATCTAGAAAATTTGTGATGCACTTGTTATGGAGCAGATTTGCATCTTTATCAACACAGAGTTGCTTTAATCTTACAGAAGTCACTAATGCAAGAAAAAAAGATCTCTTTTTCACAACATGAATTAAGATATAACTGTCTTCCAATTAAGTAGTTGGGTGCTTTGAAGGCCACTTGAAAACTAATAGCTAAAAGTATTAAAATCTCTCTTCACTGAACACAATAAAGACAAATGGAAGAAATCATTATGTTGCTACAGGGACCGGTATTTTACTTAATTACACTTCAACAGGACACAGAATCTTTGTTAGTTATTTCGAAAAACCCTCTGAGCATATACTTGTATATTTCTGTTCCCAAAGACCTTCGAAACTCTGACTTGCAGGAGTCTGTCTATTGCTGGGAGTCAGTGACATGTGGTTTCTCCCAAGTGAGATAGACAGTTTTAAGCCTGGAGATATTTAACTACAACATGCAGTATTATTGGTATTGAAGAGGCAGGAATTTAAAATTGAAATGAAAGCTTTCTACCCTTTATAATGGTGACAGAGCTGGTGTTACTAAAGTTCAGATCTTGTTACTTAACAGGTCTTCAGCATCCACAGTTATTTCTGCACACTGTTCCAGGCAGGTGTAATGCAGTCCAGTTATCAAGTATGGAGTTTTATGAATTTGCTGAGTTTGCTAGGTGAACTGTAATTACCCCTAACTAGTAATAATACCAAGCAAAGCTGGTGATGGTGAATAAAAGATGAGGGAATAATCGTCACAAAACCTCAAGAAGAAAAGCTTTTGAATTGCAAGTTATTTTGTGTGAGTAGGGACCAGCAATACAATGGCTTCTTTATATGCTGCAGTGCACTTCAAGCACAGATACTTCTTACTCCAAGTGCTCAGCTGTCCAAAAAAACCCTAAAAACCCAGAACAGCACCTGATCCCCAAGCAAAATATACATTCCACTTCTAGAGTTACTTCACTAAGATACCTCCTTCTGTGCAGAGGTACAAATCTACAATAAAAACTGTTTCCTTCTTACACAAGTGAGCGTTCTTTGAAGAAGTCCAGAAAAAAGATAGTTATTATTTGCATACAGAAGGACAGATTTAATGGCACTGTTTGATTTTCACCAGTCAAGCAGCAACAAAAAGGCAACAAGGGCACTGCACTCTGGACAGTAAATGAAGTGTTCAAGGATGACAAGGAGAGTGTGAATGCAGGTGCCAGGCATAGGTTTGTGTATGGTGCCACCATACATAAATAGCCCAAAAAGAGGAAAGAGAGACATATGGCAACCATCTGTGCTGGAATCCATCCCTGTCCACTGCATGCTCTATTTAGTGGCTGTGCACAGGCACATCACCCAAGAAGCTCACTCATCCTGTGCAGCAAGAGCAGCTGCGATGGAGGCAGAATCTGCCCCTCAGTGTAGGAGGAAAATGAATAGTGAGCAGAACAGCAATCCCCACCCCCATGACACGGGTTACCAGTTTTTCTGGTATGTGACCTTTTGTTTGCCATCAAATCATCTCCCTACTCACTGGATCCTCTGAACATTCAAATCACCTGTTCACATACACAAAGGCTGTTTCAATCCTTCCTGCCCTCTATTGTGGCAGCTCAATAACCAAGACAAGTAGCTCCCAGCTGGGTTTGAGCAGCAGAGAAACACTGAACAGCCAGAGGGGAAAGAGATGTCAACAGAGCACACTTATGTAGGGAGAAAATTAGAGTCTGGAAACTCAGCGACAAGTCATCCCTTTTCTTGTGAGTATCATAAAAGAAAGATTCTCAGAATAATTACTACAACAGTGATGTTAAAATGTTAATTTGTACAGTACTCTGTGGAGCATGTAGTTCTGATTGACATTTTGGCTGGAAAAAGAACCTTAGCAATCTCTGTTTGCTGAATTAAAGCACTAATAGAGGCAGTTTGATAAAATGATGTCACCCTATTTGAAGTGAAGCCAAAGGAAATAAGTGTTTTTATGGTCTCACTCCTGCAACTGTACAATGATTACTTAGACATGGAGATTTCGAAGATCTCAGTATGGGTGGATTTGAATCCTCAGCATTTAGAATAAAAAACTGTGGTAAATCTCTACAAAGTTCTAGCAGTTAAACTGGCCTCAGCTAACCACGTACCATTTGCAGGAACAGCAATGCATTGAATATTTAATTTTATCACAGAGATCACCTCACCCAATTGTAGCTGCTTAAAATTAAGCCTCTCATCTAAACTGATACTGGTCATCTAAATTGCCACAGAGATCAGACAGAAAGAGAGGAATCTCTGGTGTGTACTTAGATTGTCCAGAGTTCCAGTGTCTAAGATGACTTACATTCATTCACCAGGAGATGAGTCTTTTTGTCCACTCAATGAGACAAACAGGTCACTTCAAGCAGATACAATCAGGCGAGATGAATCCCAGTGTACATACATACACTACCAATGAATGCATCTTTAAAGGCAGGGATACATTATCCCTGTATTACTAATGGTCAAGTTAGGGTCTTGAGAGGCTGAAAGTCATACCTTAAAAGAACTTAAAGTCCATCTACGTAGAATTTAGAAGTTTAAAGTCTAAAGCCATGACTCTTAAAAGCCCTCTGTGGCAGACAGGTGAAGAGTAGAAAGTCTTATTTCTTACCACAGCATTTCGCAAGCAATGCAAGTTGCCTAGAAATGAGTCAGTCTCATTTAGGAACTAAATTGTGAGCACACAAAAGAGAACATGAGGAAGAAGTGAAGGTGCTCAGTAACTCCAGACATCAGGCCACATGGTCCAGAGGAAAAGGTACGCTGAAGATATAAGGGGTGTGTGTTGCAGAGGGGTGAACACAGTTGAGAGTGAAAGTAGTCTGTAAAATCCAGGCCCACTATATACTAAACTGAGAACAACAAATGTTCAGTCTGTTGTGTTTGGTTGGTAGGTTGGTTTTTAAATTTTAAATGTACTTTCCCATATTTAGCACTCCCTTTTCGGTCTGCGGTAGGAATAGCTTGAAGACGTCCTCACCAAGGAGCACGGCTGCCTTGCTCAAGACACAAGTCAGAAGAAGTTCTAGAGAGACACATCACAGACAGCCTATATTACTGCAAGAATCTAATCATATAAGGATAAAAAGAAATGCATGAACTAGAAATAAAAATCAGAAGAGGAGAGCCAAAAGAAACACTAAGATAATAACTAACATCATAAAAAAAGTCACAGCTCAATTGCTTGTTAAGTGCTTCATGCTTTTACATCAAAGTACAACTCAATTTTAGGGAAAGAGTGGAATAAGACTTCCATTCTGAAACAGTTTCTCCTCCACAGAAATACAGAAAAAAGGAATAAGAGAAAAGCTGATGGTGCTTGCAGGAAATGCTGACTCAAGATCAAGAGAAGTGGCCATTACAACAGGAACGCAGTCAAGAATCAACCCTCCATGACTCCTAGAACTCACTATTTGGCTGAGATGAGCTGGGCTGTGAAACCAGGAGTGAGCACCCTGTGTCTGATGGGATGTATAGAAAGACGCGGACAAGGACAAAAGGAAGGAGAGCTCCAAGACCACTATTGCTGTTATGAGCGCTGCAGAAACATCCACGGGGATGTCTCTTTGAGCATGTGCTCTATATGAGTTGTGTTGAGAGAAAGGTACATAGCCACAGACAGTGCAGAAAGAACCTTACCTAAGCACTCACTGTAAGCTCAGACGTGACGTCTGTAAGACAGACATCCTATGAGGGGAGAAACAGCATATCACCAGTTATACTTTGTGTCGCATAAACTACAATTACGCAAGCCGGGCTGGTATTTTCTCTGTGCAACATGAGAACAGTGCCCAGATGGTCCATCCTTGGCGGTCCAAGGGAAAGCATCTTTTGGTATATGCTCAGCACAACCCAAACTGGACTCCATTTGATATCCAGACAGTAGCACTTTCATGATTCACAGACTGAGCTACTCAGACTGTGTTTATTCTTAGATGGCACTAGCATTAGTGTCAGTTTGTATTTTTGTACTTAGCTTGACGTCTGCTGCTTCCATTTCAGGCCTGGAGAAAGGTTTCTATGCCTTAAAAGTTTATCCAATTTTCTCCAATTATAGCCACTGGTCCTCAAAAGGTACTATCTTTTCTGCATGCCTGAGACTACCATAGCCATAAGGAAACTACTGCAATATGGGAAAATACTGAATTTGATGTTTGAATAGAGATTGCCCAAAATGAAGAAAAATGAAGCCACATTACCAGTTACTTCTCAAATTTACTCATCACACCCAGAAGACCTCTACCCCCAAACATCTAAGTATTACTCTTTTTTAACTACTATACCTCGGCAGATAATTTCAAACACTGAGAAATCATCTCTTTCACTTAGCTAATAAACTCCACAGGAAATAACTGAAACAAGAAACATGCTTCAACACACTAATAAAACTGCCCTCAAAAACAAGCAGTATGCAGAAAACCCTGCAATGATGCCAAAATAATCTGATAACAGAAAAAAACCAAAACAAAAACAGAAGGAAATCTCATTACATGATGATAACACCCACTGCCAGCAACAAATTGACCTGGAAACCCTATAAAAGCATCAAGAAAAATAACAATAGCATAAGATTGAACACCCTTTGACACAAATATGGAGTGAAATCCTTAAAAAGATTATTTATTGAACAACGTGACTAATAAAAACCCAAACCTCTTAAAACTTCTAATATTTTTGTGAATCTTAAATTTCTTCATTAAGACAGTCCCATTAGTTCCTAATCAACAGGTAACAAACTCAGCTGACAGCTCTTCATGATACAGGAAATGGCACTTGGCAATCTGTGGCAGTAATCTCTCTTTTCTTCTGCCAAGTAAATAACTATTAATCTCAGACTGCTCTAATATCTAAGGCTCCATCACTAAGATGAGAAAGAAACTACAGAAGCTGTGTGAACTGTCTTGCTGTAGAGGTGGCATTTGCTTGAAGGTGAAGCCTACTCTCACCTAGCCACCTCTGTAACCCCTTCCTGCACTTGTGCACAACTTTTCCTTTTGATATACTATTGGTATCTGGGTGAGACACACACCTTACCTGGCAGCTCATGGTCCAAGAGAAAGGAAAGCTGCCTATAAATAAAAAGCATTACACATGGGCGAATGTGCTGATATTTTGACTATGTACTTCCTTCTACCTACACAGCACTGGAAATCAGCATTTTTTAAAATCTGGTTGAATAAGGCATAGAAGGTTTGCTCAATCTTGTGCTTTCTGTGGGTTACATTACCTCACTCAACACAGTTTAATATTTCCGAATATAGCCCCTATATGTCTTTTTCTGAAGTCTCTTAGCAAAGGGCTGGTCACAAATTTGGTTGTCCCTGTTCCCAAAATCAATTATGTTCAGTGGCACATCCCCTCCCTTCCCATCCCTCTCTCCACTCCCCCAACCTTCTGTTAGCAGCAATGAAACAAGAGAAGAGGACATTATAACTAACACCAGGCACATTTAAACTGAAGCCTCTTATAGCAATTTTTCCATAAATCTATCATTTTTTTCATAATGATTATTTATTTATGTATTTGTATATAAGCAGACAACAGCTTGTGTCACAAATGGTGAAAAAAAAAAAAAAACCTGTCAGAGAACTACATGGTTTCTTAAAATGTCTGTATTCCTGCTGCAAAAGCTGGCAGCTCTAACAGGCTTTGCTTTTGCAGAAAACAATGCAGAGTACAATGGAGAAGTGAAAGGTCAATCTGACCTTCATTTTGACAAGTTTTAGACATTAAAGGTTAACACAAAAGATCTTAGCTCCACCTCAAAGACCATTCCAAGCACTCTCTCGTGTACAGAAACAATGTTTCTGAATAGGAGCACGGAACACTGTAGGTGGGAAAGACCTTTAAGATAATCAAGGCCAACAGTTAACCTAACACTGCAAAGTCTACTACAGAGTGGTGTGAATAGAAGCAACACTTAAAACAGTATTTTAACTGGCTTTAGACAAACCCATGCAAGCCTCTTGGAGGGCACTCAGGTTGATTTAAGCAGTCCAGACTGCAAAATTACTGTAAGCACACTGTGCTCCTCTCTGCCCAGCCAGAGGCTGGGGCTGACTTGGACAGTAGCCTTGCCAGGGCTGGCACCTGGCTCAGCCATTTGCAAGGGCGATGCTCCCAGGTGCCTCCCACCTCCTGCTTGTTCCCACTGCGTGACAGGAATGGCCTCGTTAATGATGCATCATAACCTTATTTGTCCTGACTAGGGTTCATCTTCTCACTATGGATGCAGTATTTAGTTAACAAGGAAGAACTGACACTGTTCAAAGACTGAGTTGTAATGCAAGGACTTGATTGGCATGAACTGGATTTCAGAACGTGAGTGGAGCCATCTAATCTGTTATTTAACGGGAGACTTTGCAGCTCACTGAAATTTCTGCATTTGATATTACAGAGTTCCTACATTTCTTCCCCTGCCTCTCCTCCCCAGTAATATACACCTCTAAGGAAATGAGAAGACGGGATCAATTTTCAAAGACAGGTGGAAATTTAATTCCACAAGTACACAGAAATTGTGAATAGAGTATTTTTATCTAGGTAGCACTCATGAGCCAGAACACTGAAAGAGGCATATTGTAAACTGCAGGCTCCAAAAAAATATTCCTACTCTAAAATAGAAGCAGCACTATTTAATTACTTCAGCAATTTTTCTTCTGGCAAAAGCATCACCTCAGTAAATAAAATATTTCAGTGTAGAGCTGTGATTCCTTATGGCTCTGGCTTTGGCCATGTTGACAAATAAAAGTAGCATAAACCTCAAAACCTGGGAGGCAAACAGTTATCTCATTGAAGTGCAGCACATTAACTTGAAGCCATCAGCTCTGCTGCATGCTGTGCTGTGAATAAATTAAATGGAAATTCAGAAGAATTCTGGCTGCCTGTGTCTGACAAGCTTTATTACCACGCATATACCAGCAATCACCTCCCCAGTTTTGATGGGGAAAAAAAAAAAACAAAAAAAAAACACGTTAAGGAGGCAAGAGCTAAAGAGTCCAAGTTTATCTTCTCTGGCAGTGCAGTGGATAAACTGGTAATGCCAAAGATGGTCTCACATAAATGCTTCAATTGCAAATATACAAAGGGAACCAATGTTTTGGGCAACCACCAGTGAAGCAGATAATTTTGGTGACCTACGATTAGCAGCTTCTCCTTGTGGCCATACCTACTGAGTGGCTGTTGCTTATGCAAACACTGTCCGTGCTCACTGAAATAGAAAATACATTTTGATCACCAACTGTGTCGTTTTTTGGCTCAGTCAGGCACATATCACAGTGGCACTCACTGAACAATACATTTTCCTGGGGCAGAAGAAAACATTTCCCCATTTTTCAGTTCTTTGCTCTTATTTCTTGTAGTGTTATTAAGCTCCTTTATTCTAGCAGCATAGAGTCTATAGTATGTTAGATTTATTTAATCTATTTCAAATGAAACAACATTTGACTATGAAACACAGGGATTAACATTTATTTTCCATTGTGCTTTAAGTCCTATCCCACTAATGAAAACCAGGATTCATGACCATCATTCTGTATTTCCAAACACAGGCATAAATGAAAATTCATTTATTTTCATTATGTAAAACCATCAGAAAACCAAAACATGAATGAGGATGGAAGTGAAACATCCATCAGTCTAGATAGTTTAGGTCTTCCAAGCCACAAGCACATATGCAGGCATTCAAGGCTGAAGAGACAGGAGGTCCGTGACCCAGCACAAGGAAGGAATGCATAAATACAAACCAGTAAGTTTTATATCTGTGCTTACAGGATACCATTTTTCAGATGGGCTCAATATAAATTTCTTAGCTCAATGGAAATGGCACTATGTGACAACACTCAAAGAATATGCAAGAACAGAATTTGGGCCATTGGCAAAACTATAAATAGAAGCACACTAAACCATTTTCTTTTATTAAACCTTGGCCTCCAAGAAAGTAAAATCCTGTAGCTCCATGCTTATTTAAATATGCAGACACATTAAGTCATATAATGTCAGAAAGTCTAGTGGACAAAAGCACACTGAATTACAATTAGTTCAGACTGATGGAGAATTAAAAATTAACCTTTTATTCATCAATATTTCAAAGCCCTATTAGGTTCCATTCAGGAGAGATCATCCTTAGCATGCATCGAGCAGCATCTTACAGAACAGTCACAGTAAAGCTGTGAAGGATGACAAGTATTTAACTAAAGAAATTAGAAGGACACGGAATTTGCTTAAAGACTCCAAAGCCAGTGCCCATTTCACTGCCAAAAGTTTAATTCTACACCTGTACTACACACTTTGAAAATTTTTTTACCTCTAATGAATCCTAGCCAACAAGGTTCCCATATCCATTTTCCTTGGTCTGCAGATGTAGAACTTTCACTTCAAAAGCAGCATCACAGTGAAATTAAGACAGACTCCTCCTTCGGTCCAACTGATGATACGTACGGTTACAGAGATAGCATCCATTTGAGCTTGAAAACACAGTCCATATATGCTTGTGGACTTCTGACCTGGCACACATTCATCACGACATTTTCCCTGGAGATGTGACTGCTCTTTTCCCAACCACCACCATTTCTGAAGACTTTCAAACAGTCCAGAAACAACATTAGAAGTAGGAACTGTGGTGGGTTGACCCTGGCACGGCACCAGGTGCCCACCAAGCCCTTCTATCACTCCCCCCGACCCCCTTCAGCACGGCACGCAGGGAGAGAATAAGACGCAAAGCACAGGGGTGTGGGTTATGATAGACAAGATGTTATTTTCTACTTCCCGTCCACAGGCGATGTCGGGCCGAGTCCAGGAAGCAGGGCTCCGGGAACACGCAGCAGCCGCTTGGAGGACAAAGCAGAATTCCCCCTCCCATCCTCCTCCTGCCCTCTCCCTTTATAGTAGAGCTGACGTCATATGGTAGGGAATATCCCACTGGTCAGCTCAGGCTGGTTGTATCTTCTCCCCCCTCCTGCCC
>JANVCC010010204.1:4178486-4361062 GCA_025345505.1 Todiramphus chloris collaris
CATGAGGGCTGGATGGGGAAAAGCAGCCCAGCCAGACCCACTACAGGAACAAAGTCTGCCATCAGGAGAATGTGGGTAATCTGACTGCATCATCTTACAAATTCCAGTCTCACTGTAGGAGCTCTCTGAATTGCTTAACTTTTACTCCATGCCTCTTTTCTCAAGAAAAGAGTGGAAATATCTCCATCTGTCCAGATCAAGTACTTACTGATCCTTGGCAATGAAGACTCCTGGCCAAAGATGACTGTCTTGCTAATGGTTTCCTAACAAATGTACCAAACACAAATATTTAGTAGCCATGGGCATTGGGGCAGTCAGGGTGGGAATACTGAAAAAAATCACAACTCATAAATGGAAAATGGAAAGGCCCCTCAGAAAAGACAGGAAGAGACAATGCAATAAGGCAGATCTTTGAAACAAGAGGAAAGAAATAGAAAGTCATAATAGCCTCATCTACAGTGCAGGAGATTTTCAGCAGAGCCATGGAAACTTAGGGTAGGTTTTGCACATAAGCATTTGTTGTTTTGCTTCAGATGACCCATGCTTAAGTCTACGGGTAAAATAGGTGTGTTCCAGGGAAGCTTCTGTGTGAAGTTACTGTTAATGGTCAGCCCACACTATGCTGATGTCCACACACAGACAAGGGCAAGCTTTAGCTACAAGATGGGTTTGAAGCAAAGAGATGGCACTTGACTTAAGTGGCACTAGCCCCTAAATCCTCTAGTTTCATAACCTTAGAGCAAATATCAACACTGAGTTACCCACAGGGAATGTGTCCCCATGTCAGGGTTACTGAGCTAAAGTGTAATCTTACAAACATGCAAGACCAATGCAGGAAGCTTCTACAAGTGCCTGGTAGCCACCTACGTTAGATGGGCCGCAGGTCTCACACAGAGGAGCTTGGGAATTGAAGCCACCCTATAAGAGAACACAAACCCCACTTCTTCAAGTTTGCTTCCCCCCAGCAGCTTTTTCCAATGAAATCAGGTAAATCATGCACAGGTTGTGTTGAGGAAAAGAAGAAAACAAAAACAACAACAACAACAAAACAAAACAAAACAAAACAAAAAAAAACAAAAACCAAAAACCAAAAACCAAACAAAGATAAAAAGGACATAACTTTTATCTTAGGAATCTCATAGATGTCCAGACACTACAGTAGAGTGTTCATTGATCTGGTAACTGAACCTAACTTTTCTGGGGTACTTTAATTTATAAGAAGTAAAAATATAAACTAACTAGAAATAAAAATAATTTGCCTTGACAAATACACTTTTTCTGAGTTAAACAATATAGCAACCACTTCTATAAAATACCTGAGCAGAAACAACTCTGTAAGTTCTCTGAGAACGCCCACATTTCCACTGTCTTGTCGGAACCAGACTGGTATTGCTGATGAAATGCTTCTGCACTGCAGTGTCGGGTGCCCCTGTGTTCAATAGTGCCACACACAGAGAAGCAGAGAACTGGAGAAGAGGGTGGCAATGTTTACTCTGAAAAATGATTGCTCAAATTTTGAAGGTATTCTACATAGATGTAAGAACTTAGAATCATAGAATGGTAGGGGCTGGAAGGAACCTCTGGAGATCATCGAGTCCAGCCCCCCTGCCAGTGCAGGAACACCCAGGGTAGGACACATAGGAACACATCCAGGCAGGTCTTGAAAGTCTCTAGAGAAGAAGACTCCACAACCTCTCTGGGCAGCCTCTTCCAGTGAAGAAGTTTTTCCTGATGTTGAGGTGGAACTTCCTGTGTTTCACCTTGCTACCATTACCTCTTGTCCTATCACAGGGCACAACTGAAAAGAGACTGGTCCCTTCTACTTGACACCCACCCTTCAGATATTTGTAAACATTAATAAGATCCCCTCTCAGTCTTCTCTTCTCCAGGCTAAACAGTCACAGGGCTCTCAGTCTGCTCCCAGTTTAGTATCATCAGCAAACTTACTGAGGGTACACTATATCCCTTTCTAAACATGTTTCCCTTTTCTGGTTTGTTTATGTCTCATTTGATTTGATCATTTGATGTTGTGCAGCTTGCAAAATAAAATTTAATTTCATCGCTTACGAACTTCCAACACAGGGTTGTCACCTGAATGAACAAACACAGAAAAATATATGCACACATATACATAGGTATTGCAGTCAATGCAATGATTACGGTATGTCCAAATTATTATGTCCATTAAACAAGTGATTACTTTAGCATCATGTGAAGCACAGTTCTTCATCCTTTGAAGGGTTAATCTTAATCTGCTCTCCTGGGGAGGAAAAGTTTTGCCAGTTTTGCCTTGTTTTCAAAAAGGCAGACTTTAAAACAACCAGGATTTGGCCCAGGAGAGTTTTTAAGTTCTTGAACCTCTACTCACTCATCAAAAAAGCCCAGCAGCCAGTGCAACACCAAGTGTGGTACCCTGTTTTGGTTTATTATTTTATAGTTTTTTTGTTTGTTTCATTGCTTTTTACTTGGATTTGGCTTTATAGTTTGGGGTTTTTTTTAAAGAATTTAGGACTTTACTAAAATTACCCTGGTGAGGAACTTAAGCATGCTAAACCATGGGCAGCCTCTGCCCTGGACATTGTACAATGTAAAATAGGGACAAGAGATGGGCAAACTGGAGTACAAAGGAAGAAAAACACAAAACTGCGTAACAGTACTGGTGGCAGTCAAAGTAGAGAGAAAATTAATTTTTCAGATCTCTGGTTACATTTTTGTTGGGTTTCCATACCTGTTCCCTGTGCAGGAAGAGTAATACAACTAATGCCAAGGACAACCTTGTCTCTCCTGCTTGGACAGTTGGTCTAACAAGGAGCTGACCTACCACAGTAATGTCATGCTCATCTCTAGCCAGAGTTTGATCAAGAAAATGTCCCTGCTCATTGCGGGGGGGGGGGGGTGTTTATGATCTTTAGAGTTCCCTTCCAACCCACACCATTCTGTGATTTTAAAATAACACATCTCCTAATACTTTCTTCAGCATGGGAGGCCTGAGACCAAGTACTGCACAAAGCAAATCTAGGCTCTTTAATCTTCAAGCCCTTTGAGGATGCTCAGCAGGGAGTGGGACAGGTCAAACCAAGCTGCCCTTGAGAGCCCGTTTTTAACAATGTGTTTCAAAGAGTTAACTTTCAGAATTTAAGAAAGAAACCCCAGTTAATAAAGCATCTCTCTGCAAGAAAGGTGAGCGAGTAACCTTGAAGTCCAGATACAAGTGATGCTACTACTTTCACTCAGCTTTGCAGAGGTAAGTTAGCTACAAAGCCCTGTGTTCAGGTGGTTACAATATTTGATGAAGAGAATGTAGTCTTTTAGGTACTTTTAATAACCGTCTCAAATCAGGGGCACAGATGGTGTCCAACAAAAAGCTAAGGACACCAAATATTGCCATCTCTTAGGTATCAATTAAATAGTGATGAACTCTAAGCAGAAAAGTCATACTGCATTTCTACCTCTTTACCTTGAAGACCTGTAGACAGAGTATAATTAGAGAAGATTGCTATAGATAGGTGAAAGCCAAGCTCAACAGTCGGAGAAAACCACACAGAGATGAATTATATATACACATATATATAAACACAAATATACATCTATATATATATACACTATAGATATGCACACACAAATAAAACCAAGTATTTTTCATTCATATATATATACCCGTGAACGAAAAAGTGTACAGGACTCCTTTGAATGGGAGCCTAAAGTCACCCTGCAATGTGTACAACCAACTTTAAAAAGTTGCGATGGTTCCCTGCAATCATTTGTTACACCCTAATGCTACTCACTACCCTCTCCAGGAACTCAAGAACATGTGGTGAAATCAGGACACTCAGACAAGAAAGAGACAGCAGTCACCAGTTCCTGTGAAAGTAAACTCATATATGCATGTCACCTGAGCAAGTGCCAGCATAAATCCCAAACTGGCAGGTATGCTCTTGTTTAACATGTTAAATACCACAGAAAAATATTTGCGTTCAGCTACCATTAAGCACCTGCAAGACTGAAATATATATACAGATATCATTTGCTTCTTGGAAGTCCAGTGCTTGTGTAGTAAATGAGGAATTAAAAAATACTTTCATGCACATTACCTTTTGCTGATCATCTATTGAGAAGGTTCACTGCTTTTATGTGGTTTACAGTTTGGTTTTTTCCTTATCTTGTAGCTCAGCTGTTAACAGTTCTAGTCCTTACACATACTCCAAACGTACTCTTTATATTATGTAGTTTAGTCCACAGTTTGCTTTGAAACAGTGAATTTCGCTGGGACTAATAATATTGTCTGCATTTTGCTGCCTATTTATCAGTCAGATTTGTCAGTTTATTCTCCCACGAGTAATGGTGAGTAAATTTTCCTCAAATTAGTCTTCTACACACATTGCCTCTTGTAAGAAAGGTTATGTCAGTGTTCAGCAAAGTTCATTGTGTCACTGCATTCAAGAAGTACCTTTTCATACTTTTCAGTTTACTATATCCCACGTTTTAAATCTACTGAAGCAGTATCACAAGCCACACTGTACTCTATCCGCATTCTGACTTCATCTGTTTTAAGCATATGAGTAAGCTTTTAAAGTTTCAGCTTTTATAAAACATGCTGAGAATAAAGCTCTAACTAAGCAACTCTGGCATTGGAAGGATTATACTTTAGCCAGAAAGTCTGAATACAAGTTATAGCTAAAAACAATGTGTTTTTCATTGCTACACCCTGCTGGTGTAAATAGAAGGAAGTGATAATGGTTTGGTTTCTGACAGAGATCTCAGAAGCCTCTGCAAAGTGGTGATACCACCACACTTTCCAGGTCTCACAGGTTAATAGAAAAAAATTATTTTTGTTAGACCTAAACTAACAAGACATGTTGTCATAAAATATTTTCTATTACTTAAATCAGTTGGAGACAACATTCATTTTTATGCATGATCACCTATCAATCCAGGTGTACACATTTTTATTGTTCAAGAATGCCTGCAAGGTATTATTTTAGAGGAAAGTAATCTTAACGTGTTTGGGTTACAGAACAGAAACACCCAAGGGAATTAACAGCATCCACAGATTCATAGCAAAATCGTATTAGAACTCCACATAGTCTGTTCAACAAAAACAACGTACAACAGCCAGATACAGAAAAGAAGTGGATTTACAACACTGGAGGCAGAAACATACTTAGTTCTCAAATATTTCTGTCTCATGTTGTCTCTTTGCCAAGAGCTTCCATCCTACAAGTCCTACTTCTGATTTAAGTCCACACTTACCAAAAACTGAAATATGTAACGTAAATGGTTTAAAAAAAAAAAAACCCAAACACCATACTACAGATACCACAGAAAGGGAAGCTTTCAACAAGAAAGCTGTTCATTTTTAAAAACCAGCTTTAAAATAGGAGCTTAATATATGTAATTTTGGTGAATTACAGCATTCTGTACAGGGGCATTCAGCTCCCTGCAAATTAATCCTTCACAAGAAATGTCCACTTTGTAAAATGACCCAGACAGAAGTCAGAAAAGGCTCAAAATCTGGGAAAACTCACAGAATTAAAAGCTACTTTGACCTCAGAGGCTCTCTGAACAGAACTAGATGAACATTTTTCATGGTCTTGGAAAAGCATTCATCTCTTCATCCAGCACCATCAAAAGACTCAGAAGATGCACAAGTATTTCAGTGAAACAAAGTTTAAGCTGATTTTAGTAGCTGGAAACTGCAAGAGTATATAAGCAAAACAGCGTATCTGCTTATCCTTGTTCCTGCTCTTCCCTATAAGCCTGCACACAGTCACTGCCTTAAATGTAAAACCTTGGTCTGAAGTAAATCCTTTGGGTTTGATATATCTTTCCATTACTGAATTATACATTTAAATTGTCTCATGATTGAGATATAGAATTATATATAGAATGCTCTGGGTTGGAAAGAACCTTTAAAGGTCATCTAGTCAAACTTTTTTCATTTTTGAATGAGAAAACATGTGTTTTTTCCATTCCAAATAGAGTACTCCTTTTTCGTTAGCTTTTGTTAACTGCTACTGAAGAAAAGCATGTGTTACTCTCCAGGTTCTTTTACTGATAATAGGGAATGTAACAAAAAATAGGCAATGACAGTCTTAGGGGATTTCAGATCAGGGTCTCTTTACAGACCTCCAAGGCCACAATAGGTAATGATTATTTATGTTGGACTGCTGCATAGCACGGAATAAGAAATCGGTTTAAATCACAGAATAATTCCATTCAGTAGACTCTACAGCAATCCCAAAACCTCATGCTGAGATGGACTGTTTTTTCTGGAAAGAATTCTAATCTCACTTTAACAGATTTCACTTCTCAATCTATCAGTTGTGCTAGCAGTCTCATTGGTAAAAATGCACAGTTTAATTCCAAACTGAATATATATGGAGTAAAAACGACATTTATATTTTAATTCTTGACTAGTCCCAGAGCATGCTGTGATAGTTATGTTCCTAGCAGAGAGTCATCCTGAAAAAATGCTGCTCATTGCTTTAACCAGACTCAGAAACATTTTCATACTCTGTAGAAAGAGACAGTTCCATCAAAAATACGAATCTCACAGGGTCTCTAACATCAACATTTTTCACAGTCTTGATGTAGTAAATGGTCTCCTCAGGATTTCATAATTTCTAGTGTCAGAATAAAATTTGTCATTAAAAGCTCTAAAAGAGCAAGCTCATGGAATAATTTATGGGACATCATCTTCAACTGACCCCCAAGGATACTGATACAGAAATGCACAGAATCAGCAAAGATTTCAGCCTCTCCTCCTGCTATCACCAGCCTTCCTCCCCTTCCTTTGGCTGAGGCAAGTAATTCCTCACCATTTGCTCTTCCTGAGGCTTTGAAATCCTACTTCAACATACTATATAGCCATAACCTTTTCTTAGGCAACAAGAGAATTGTGATAATGGAGCACAGCACAGTCAGAAACACACTTATAGAGAATGACACTGCCCCGTAACTGAACCTCAAATACCCTTTGAATGGTACAATGTCTTTACGAGGGTAAAAAGAGGACTGTATTAGGGATGGAAGGGCACATCATGTAGTATCAACAGAGTAACAAATACTGTGGCAATTGTGTGGGGTTTGGCTTGGTTCTCTCTTTCCTTTGCACATCAGGGACAGATCCAAAAATTAGCAACATCCTCTAACACAGAAGAAGGTCATTTGATATCCTGTGGGCTCCCTGCTAGGCATCACAGCATTGTAACACACACAATCAGGAATTGTGTAAATTAAAACTAACAGGTATTCTTTTTAAGTTTATATTTTTACAAGCTTCAGAAAGCGAGACATTAGAAATTTATTCCAGATCACTAAACCTCTGGTTTGCCTTTGTCTTACAGAAGTATTTCTGCAACACACAGAACACAAGTAACGGCCCAGAACCACACATGGAGAGGCCAAATTTTCTCTCTGCCTGGATCTTGCAGAGGTTCTTCCATGTGGTTAAAGCTGAAATGCTGTCAGAACAGTAACGACAGTGTAGGCAGTAGCCAAAAATGGTTCAGACTGCCTATCTCTACACGGATGGGAAGTGAGCTACATGAAGCATGGCTGTCAGGGAACTACCCTAGCACATTGTTTGGTCAGATACACACGTCCCCATGGCTCAGGGACAGCCAACCTCAAAGTAGTACTGTACCTCAGAAAGTAATGTTGCATTTAATTGTTAACTTATTTCCTCACATGTTCCTTGATTTAGATTTTCTTTTAAGACAGAATGTGCTTCGATTCCAGCAAAGCATGAAGGCATAAATTTAATTCTCACCTGAATTACAGACATGACTAGTTAAAGCTCAACTGTGATTGTCATCTTCTGCTTTTTAAGAGGTTTCTTAAGTTATAAGCAGCCCTACCAGTGGGCTAGCTCCTGTAAAAAATCTTCACTGGGGAAAAGGGAAAAAGAATTCAAAATTTTCTTCTTGATGAGAAGCGATTTCTGCACAATTACCAGGCCGTAATTGAATTGGCTAGGATCTGCCACACACACAATCATGTAGAGAGAGGCTCCAAAGTCCCAGATCTTGGCTCTTTACCAGACCAAGCTACTCAGCACAAAACTTGCCTGAAAAGGAGAACTGCATTTTGGCAGAGTTTAAGATGCCCCCTGCAGACAAGCGCTCAGAGACCAGGTCATGTCATGTAAGAAAATTCACTCACTGCAGTACTTGCCCAGTCTTTCTATACAGCATGGCAAAAACAACCTTACCGAAGAATTAGCAGCATCAATTTTTATACAGCAGCAGTTCTGCTAACCCACCCCTGGTTTGCACTAGTGGCAAACTCCTTGAATTTACAGTACCCTTGAGACATGTCCCTGGTAAAGAACTATAAAAACATGTGAATTGCTACTCTCTAAACTACTTCTCCTAAATATTTTTTTGACAGAAGGTGATATCAATTGAAGCGAAATCAGTGAAGCATAGTTGAACATTTTTTGTCTCTTAAGAACTTTCTAGAAATGTTCTGTGGAAGGCTGCTTCACGAGTAAACCATAACTGACATGCTGCCACCCCCCAGCCGAAAGCCCTCTGTGCAGCTGATGACCAGTGCTCTGTGGAACCCACCTGACATTACCCACACACACAGTAACTTCCCCAAAAGGCACAACAAGCTAAAGCTGCTGCAAGAGAAGGGCAATTTGAAGATAGCTACAGGTGATGGTGAACATGTGCCAAGATGCAGCTTCAAGAAGATTGCATAGGCTTGATTCCACAGGAAGCCCTCAAGTTTTTACACATGAACTACTGTGATTACCACAATTATGGCTGTTTGAAAAATACCACATTTGGACTTAGGTTTCCTGAAGATGAGTAAAGAATGGGAAGAGAGGTTTTCTGAAGTTAGGCAGTGTACTCATCTGATAACATGGTAACTTTCTCTTTTAAAAGGTACTCTTCCCAATCCATGATTAAAGGAGTTCAAAGGGATGATAACTAATTTCTTTTCTTTGAATAATGTAGTAACTTAATCCACCATTGATATATTGCCCTGTTGTTGTCCCTTCTTACTGAACTCAGCCTAATTTCCAGAGTGGTACCTGAGTGCTTCACTACTCCTCACACTGACATGGTATCCCAGAAGGCCTTGTCACTTCACTTCCCACTTCCATTTCTACCTGTACTTCCAGTAACAATGAATACCATACCTCATTTGTGGCCACACCAGACTGCCATTTCTATGCTACACACTATGCTCCTGTACACGTGTTTCTAGTCTGCAGTGGTGATTTCTTCCCAGCTGCCTCACCTGTCAAAATCCCATCCAGTGCTATGCTCCAGGTCTCTTCCTGAATTATCAAGTTTTAAATCCATCTTCTGAAAAAAACCTGCCTTTGGAATAATTCTACAGCTCAGTCCCAGCATACTAGTTTATTTTTATTCCAGCGAAGTTCATTTCACTGTAGTGCAATATGGGCTGCTGTTTTCCTTGTGTGCTTCTTTCAATTGTTATTACTCACATATTTCCATAATGAGCTTGTTCTCATCTAGGTTATTAATGAAAAACATTACATGAATCAGGTCCCAAACACGGCAGCAGAAAAATACCACCCTGCCCAGAATGCAATTTTACCAATTCACTGCTGTCTTCACCTGAAAACCATTCAAATTGATTGGATGCAAACATTATTACCAAGATTTTATTTTACTCGGATTTTTTTTAGCAAGTATCATATACTATAGGACAACAGTAAACAAGTTTTAACCTGTGGCTTTGCCAGAGTCATCCATCAGCTTGCAGCTTATTTCTTTAAAGTCAACATGAATTCACTATCAAGGACAGCAGCAAGAAGTGTGTAACAGCAGGCACAGGCCTACATCATTTGAGGACCTCAGCAATTCCATATCCTCATTTAAATTTGGTGGATAGAAAAAAAAAAAAAAAAAGAAGAAAAAAAAAATCTTCCATCAGCAGCTTTCACTTCAAACATTCTAGCTTGGCACTTGGGGAATATTTCAATACTGTAAAATAGCTTAAAATAGCTTGATCTCAGTGCCGAATTGTCAGAACACAGCCCCATTCTGCTGAGAACGTGCAGAAACCTTTTTCCTGCATGGTTTATCATTTAACCTGCATGGTTTTATTTAAACTTCTCCACAGCAAATTCTGTCATGCATATTTTCTAAAGAAAGGCCTGGTCTGCAATGGTATATAGACAGCTCTTTCCAAACAGAGGTCCTGAGGAAAAAAATTAATAGATAGAGATATTACAGTGATACATACTTTCAGAACATATGTAAGAACAGCAGAAGTAAAGCAGTCTTCTCAAAGTCCACAAATGAACTTAGCAGCTGATGAAGTGCCTCGGTGTATCCTTTTATTTAGCAGTAAAATGTGGGGTTTGTTCCTGTAAATGTCACTTATTTTCCTGATAGCAGTATAATACCTGTGCCCTCTCTTTCTAAGCACATTTTCCTTCACTTTCCTTTAAGTCTTAGAAGCAGAAACAGTCAGCAAACCACTCCTGGTCTGTGCTATAGTTGCTTTCTAAAGCAATGCTTTGCAAAGAGATGGGGCTAAATCTGGCAATGCTCACATCCTAATGTGCAGACAGGGATTAAGGGTAGCAACCTAAATGGCTTGTTCTCATCCTTCCTGGCTTCACTGTATCCCCTTCTAACTTATTATATTCTCTCTCCTGCATGATTTTGGGCAAATGGATGAAACTACTGTTGCCTTCAGACAGTGCTAGAGGAGTATTCGCAGTGCTCACAGAATCACAGAATGTCCCAGGTTGGAAGGGACATCCAAAGGTCATCTAGTCTAACTGCCCTGCAGTGAGCAGGGACATCCTCAACTAGATCAGGCTGCTCAGAGCTTCATTAAGCCTGACCTTGAATGTCTCCATGGATCATGTCTCCACCATCTCCCTGGACAATACATTTCAATGTTCCACTACCCTCATAGGAAAGAACTTCCTTCTAATGTTACACCTTGTCCCACTCTTCACTAGCACATATTATAGACTATGGTGATATGCTACTTGATCAACAATCTTCACTTCAGGAAACAAATCCCACAGTCTGCTTCTTCGTGCACCTGAGTGAAGGCACAGATAAATTCAGCTGGCTATGGTTTATATGCTGAAAGGGAAAGAAGTGCTTCCGGATGGCACCAGGAAACACACAGCATAACAGCAGTGCAGCACTGACATGTAACTCCAATGGATGGCACAGACAACCGTTAACATAGAATGTGTTGCTCACTGGCCAGCCCTTCCTCTGCAGATCATGCAAACCTCCCATTTGGCTGAAGTTTCTGTAATGCTTTCTTTGCTTTTCAAATGAGGCCAGAAACCTCACCTCCTGCAGCTCACCCTCTAACCTGTGGGGTTGCTTATGATCTGGTCTCACCTCTGACCGGCCCTTTTCTTCAGAGACCATCTCAGAGATGGCAACACAATCCAGTGCTGCATATGTCATCACACCCTCTGATGACTAATGACCTTGTGTTGCTTTCCTGTGGGAAATATTTCCTTTCCTTGCTGGTGTGACAAAGTGAAAACTACACAAGCCTCACATACAAGACATCAAAACCAAATGTGTCAGCTGTTATGAGAAGCTTTGGATGCCCTCTTTGTCCTCTAATTACAACACCATAATTCACTGTTGTCATGGTTTGACCCCAGCCAGCAACAAAGCACCACGCAGACAGTCACTCACTTCTCCCTACCCCCCCCCCCCCCCCCCCACAGTGGGATGGGCAGGTAAACTGGGGGGAGGAAGGAAGTAAAACTCATGGCTTCAGGTAACAGCAGTATAATAATTGAACTAAAATAAAATATAATGATAATAGTAACGGGAGATAGCAAAAAGAGAGAAATAAAACCCAAGAAAAGATAAGTGATGCACAATGCAATTGCTCACCACGCACTGACCGATGGAGAACCACTGAGTCCTCAAGCAGCAATCAGCCCCTCCCAGCCAACTACCTCCAGTTTGTACACTGAGCACGGTGTAGAATATCCCTTTTTCTAGTTTGGGTCAACTGTCCTAGCTATGATCCTTCCCAGCTTCTTGTGCACCACCTCTCTGGTAGAATATGGAAACTGAACAGTCTTTAAATTAAGATAAACACTATTTAGCAACAACAAAAAAATCAGCACATTACCAACATTATTCTCACACTACATAAAAAAAATTCCTTGTACCAGGAAGAAAATTCTCTCTATCGCAGACAAAATCAGGACAATTCTCAGAGCAGAATACATCAATTCTAAACCACACTACTGTTTAGGAAAAAACATGGATCAAAACCTAAGTCACTAAATTTAGATCTTTAAAATGTGAGTTCTTTTCCTACTCTGCCTCAGCCTCCCCCATTTTAAGCAAGCCATTTAATTTTCCAGTCCATGAAACATGGAAAACCTGCCATAATATGAATCCTTTACAATCTGTGTTTAGGACAGCAGACATGGAGGTGGTTAAATGACGCACACACTTTCCAGACTCTGACCATTTCTTTCAGACAAACCTGAAGTCTGTGGCTCCAAGTCTACTTTACTGAATCAGATCTCAAACTTCTCTCTAGAAGCATCAGCAAAAACCAGGCATCAGAAGCCCTGACCTACATCATCCATACCACTAATCAACAGTGTTTTTACACAGTGACACAGTTTAAGAAGCTGTTCAAAAGAGACAGAAAAAGCCTTGTTGTTCCAGAGCTTCAGAAAACAGAACAGTACTACTGCCCTGAAGTACCCATACATGGCCTCAAATACACCAGGGACAAATAAACCATTTTAAAGCCCTTTCCTGGAGAATATTTTCTGGTTTTATGTGTATGTCAATTCTATAGTAATTCCAGGAACAAACTGCTACATTTGAACTGGAAGACAAAACCCAGAAATTACAATTTTTACTTGTCCAAGACTTCATCAGACTTCAATTATATGAACATCTTACAAGATATGTTAAACCTTTGAAAATAAACTTGCTCGTTTCTGAAATACTGCTTCCTAAATATTAAAACATATTATTATAAACAAATGTTATTACATTTGAAAGCATCATATATTTTCTTAATTTTACAGTAAAAAAGAGCAAGTCTGGAAAGGCCAGCTGGCTTCAGTATCATTATAATGCAGGCGAAAGACAAAATATTACGTAGTTGTATTCCAGTAGCACACTGTCTCAGAAAAAGATTAGATTATATGCTATTTCCTTCTCTTCTGCATGTTCCTTAACTCACTACAATAACAAACTAAGGGCCTGATCTAGCACTATTAGTCATCACAGTGTGTCTGTCAGTTTACTTTGAAATGCAATAGGCAAAAACCCAAAACCTGCTTTTCTGTAGTTGCTTCCTAATTTATATTTAGGTCATAACCAAAGACAATGGAATTTCTGAGTAACATTGAATTGTAAAGCTTGTGATTTTTTTGATTTTCAAGACAGATTATTTTTTCTTTCATGTACCTATTTAATAATGGTTCACTTAAAGACTGTAAGCAACATAAGCTGTTACTCATCCTTCTGACACATGAGTTGCATTGGATATTTTAAAGGGCCATATTTAAGCCCATCATCTAATCAGCATTGCTTTCTTCAGCTGCTCAGAGCAATTTATTCATCAAGAGCAAACCGCACAGACTCAGTTCCGCACTGCATAGCACACAAAGCAAAAATACACAGTTACCATTGCGACTTAGTGACATTTCATACAGATCTGCATTTACACATGGTACAAGATCGTGGAAAACCTGTCCCAGTCAGGCTCATGTCAAAATTTCTTCTTGTAGTTGGTGAATTCTGGTATCCAATGAACTGCCCAAAACCAAAGCAAACAAAAAACCACCCAAATTCAACTGTGAACTGGGCTGAACTCACACAAAAAGCTTACTTTGAGGATAATGTTTCCTTCCCTTCCTCCTGGATCTTTCCTGTTTTGTCCATAAATTGGTGGAACTCTTGAAAAGACATTACGTTGCCTTGTGCTCACAAATTATAATCCAAGACAGAAAGACACGATTGCCAGCCTACCTCCACTTACATTTAAAGGTGATTTCCATGTCAGAAAAATACTTCTCTGTATTTTTACTGGCTTTATATATTCTCTAACAAAGTTTTTCTGGCCTGTATCCCACACTGAAGACAGAAATAAAATAGCTCCTGATGGAATGTGTAGCATAAAAGGGATTCGGTTTAGCTTCTTGTTTTGCATGTTCCAGGAACAGCACGTTCTTGTAGACAATAGCAATTTTGAAAGGAAAGGGCATTATCTCTCACTTCACTTGGAAAGTTGCTTTCAAGGCATTAAGTTTGCTTATTGGCACTTCTGAATGCCACTTGAAATATGAAAACACCTATTATTAAAACCTTAAAATAACAAAAAAACCCATCACTTCCTCTCTGATAAACTCAAGCTAATTCACAGCCTAGAAAGGTGGTTTAAAGATTAGTAAACTTTATCTCTTTTGTCACATCTTGGAAAGCAATGCCAAAGAAAGATAAAAGCCAGTCCTGAAAATTACACTGGTGGCTTACTGTTGCCTGGAGACTTACTTAAAAAGCAGGCTGCCCTAGATAGAGGCCATCACAAATGTTAGTTCCTCTAGGGTAGGTGGCACAATGCACAGGATTCAGAAAGATGTATGTTTCCTCCAGAGCAGAGAAATGTTGTTATATGGACTGTAAATAGCCAGAAACTACTGAGCACTGGGAAAATGAAGAGGATGTCCTTCAGCCATGCCCTATGTCTCCACAGTGGTGGGTAAGATTTGCAAGCTCTGGGAGAACACAAAGTAATGAACATACATGCTTAGCTGGGAAGGAGGCATTCAGGCTGCACTCACTGCACCCAGCACAGGTTCTGTTGTTCTATCCAGTTAACTATTCAGCATCAAAAACCCAAGCAGTCCCAGAAGCAGGGACACAAACCCATCTCAGTCCTCCCTTGTCCGATTCATTTTCTTCTACCACTGACTTGGTGCCACAAACCCTCTTGTGCCCTCTCCCCGTGGCCATTCAAACTTCACGTTCTTCAGCCAGACTCCAAAGCCAGGGAACTAAACTAACTGCACCTTTGACCTCCTTCAGGACAGCACCTCTCACTCTGGCCTTAGATCTCCACCCTTGCACCTCTCAAACCATCTAACCCTGTTTCAGTTTAATCTTCATTATGTTTATTTGTCCATGTACTGACAGAGCTCTCCTGCAAAATTTTGCACTAGCGGAGATTATTTCTGTTTTTGTAAAGGACACAGCCTCAATGGAAAACTGAGAGTTTTGTGACGTAGAAAGTACATTAACAAACAGCTAGGAATTGAAATTGAAATCATAAGGTGGACCAGACCAGCCAACCTTTCAGTGATTTTGTTCTGACCCCTGCAGAGCAGGAGGGTGTGACAGGGCCAAATAAAAATTGCGACAAAAGCAAACCATTTCTCTCCAGTACCACCACCACATCATCCCAGCCTCTCACAGAAGTCAGTGATTCCATCCTGTGATTTCTAAAGGGATTCCTGCTTCTTGCACACTAAAAGCAACAGCATTCATGTGTACATTCACTGTTCATGTCCTTCACAGCATCCCTTGGCTAGTTTCTCCTATAAGACAGCTACATCCAAGAATCACTGAAGCTGGCTTGATTTCTCCTTATTTATTGTCAACTTATAAAACGTTTGTTCCTCAAAACTCTAGGTACATGCACTAAATAACACTTGGCTAATGGCACGAGTCCAGGCTCTGCTCACAGCGATAGCCTGCATTACTAGATAAGCCTAGAAGCAGGACTTGAAGGTCAAAATACGTGTGCTTTCCATTCCCTTCCCATCCAGGACTCTTTTGAAGCAACGTCTCCTGCTGGAAAGCATAAAGGCTGTCAGTGTTGCATAAGAAGCAAACAGGATGCCAACAAAGCAATACTTTGAAGATTGAAGGTCATCAAATCTGAGCACCTCTGTGCCATTGGAAAAGCCCACACTTCCATCATGGAGATGGTGAGAGAACTATACTAACTGAGGAAAGAGTTGAAGCGTTAAAAAATTTTTAAAAAGGCCACAACCAAATCAATCCACAACAGTGCCTGAAACAGAAAATTCCAGACTTGGATTCACATACTTACATGGCCTAAATAGTCCTAAATTTAAAGATGCAGTTTGTTGATAAAAAAAAAATTTAAAAAAATACACTGCTGACTCCTGTGGTGTACTCTGAGGCCCATTACACACAGGTAGCAAGCACAGTTAATTCCAGTGTGCACCTGCTTGGAAGAGGTTTTGGGGATCCAGTGATGCAATCCCCTAAAAGCACTTTTTTAGTACAGAGAGGATACAGAGAAGAATCGAGACAAACCTGCAGCATCTGCCATTCAATGTCCAAGTTAGATCCTGTGTTCACACCTCACACCACCTCTGCTGTTGGGATGGGGAGAAAAAAGTACAGTTAAATACTGGGGGTTGAGACAAAGGTCAGGGGGACTCACCAGTTACGGTCACGGGTGAAAGAGAGATCCACTTTTGGTGATTTTGTTATTTAAATTAAATTAATTTTGTTTCCCCTAATTTAACAATCAAATCAGAGTAGGATAATGAGAAATTCAACCAGATCTTAAAGGAGCCTTCCCCCACCCCTCCTGTCTTCCTGGGCCCAGCTCTGCTACCTCCTCCCTGCCAGTGCTGCAGGGGTGCAGGGAATGGATGTTGCGGTCAGTCCCAGTGTGTTCCATGATGTTTCTGCTGCTCCTTCCTCCTCAGGGGGAAAGCTCCTCACAGTCTTTCCCTGCTGCAAGGTGCTGTCCCTCCCACAGGAGGTCTCTTCTGCAAGCCTCAATCTAGCCCCATCCCATCAACAGACTGCTCCAGTGCAGGCTTCCCTTAGTCATGGCCTTCTTCAGGAACAGCCACCTGCTCCATCTTGGGGTCCTCCACGGACTGCAGGCAGACTTCTGCTCCTCTGTTGCTCTCCATGGTCTGCAGAGTCTCCCTCGAGGATGAACCACTGCTCTGGTGCACTTCCCCCACTGACCCCTGTGTTCGCAGAGTTACCTCTCTCCTGTCCCACTCCTCTCCAAAACAAAAGAACTGGCCCAGCAGGTTTTCCCCTCTTAAATATGTTATTGCTGCTTGGCTTGGTCTTGGCCAGAGGCAGGTCTGACTTGGAGCTGGGCTAGCTTCCTGAAGCCTTCCTACAGGAGTCACACCAATAGCCCTCTCCCCAGTTATCAAATAAATCCCTGATAGACACACATCCAATTCATTGTGCCTGAGCCCTAGCTCAACCCAGTGCACTGGCTAATGATTCACTCCTACTATATTTTATTATATATCTTATATATTTTATTTCATAATTGAAACACTAAAATGAATTATATAAGCAAGAGGTATATGAGCTAACCAGGTATCAGATGAATCAAAGATTTAACTTCATTTAATATGAATAGAGATATTTTAAGAAGTGGCAAATTATCTGAAAACTGTTCTAATGATTTGTTTTAAATGCGATCACGGTGAAAACTGGGAGACAGTTTTAAAATAGACAGAAAAAGACCAAAGCTGTACGTCCAAACAGGAAACAATGTATTCCATTTCACCTCAAGAAAAAAAAACTTTTCAGTGGCTATGACATTTTACTACAGTAGGAACATCACAGAGTGAAAACACTCTTTGGATACTCAGACCTGAGCTAAAGGAAGACTGAGAACCCTCAGCTTCCAACAGAGATGGCAGCACACAGCACCTTTCAGCATTTAGTCCCCATCTACCAGGCACTACTCTATGATGGAAGAAATATCTTCAGCTTTACCATAAGCATTTTGTACAGATGACAATTTAAGGAGGGTTTAGTACTGGTATTATAAACTGCAATATATATTTTTGTTGTTTACCTGTTCTTCCATGTTGCCAATGGTAGAAAATATCTAATTATTTCCCAACTACAGATTAACCAAACACTTCTAAGAAGAATCTATTTCTTCCCTTTTCCAACAAGGAAACCGAATCCTTACTACAAAAATGTGAAATATGACTTCAAGTGTTCTAGCTGTCCAAACACACACAGCACCAGTACAGTTATCTATCAAAAGCATAAATACATTACAATAAGCACACAAACTATTAATCACTGAAAACACAGAATCATAGAATCATTTATGTTGGAAAAAACCTTTAAGACCATTGAGCTGAACCATTAATCCAACACTGCCAAGTCCACCACTAAACCATGTTCCTAGACACCGCATTTACAGGTCACTTAAACACCTCCAAGGATGGTGACTCAACCACTTCCCTGGGCAGTCTGTTCCAGGGCTTGATAACAATTTCTGTGGAGAAATTCTCCTGAACTTCCAACCTAAACCTCCTCTGATGCAACTTCAGCCTGTTTCCTCTTGTCCTAACACTTATTACTTGGGAAAACAGGCTGACCCGCACCTCACTACAACCTTCCTTCAGGTAGTTGTAGAGAGCGAGAAAATCTCCCCTGAGCCTCCTTTCCTCCAGGCTAAACAACCCCGGGTCCCTCAGCCACTCTCTGTAAGACTTGTTCTCTGAACCCCTCACAGCTTTGTTGCCCTTACCTGGACACACTCCAGAACCTCAATGTCCTTCTTGGAGTGAGCAGACCAAAACTTAACACAGTATTCAAGGTGCAGCTTCACCAGTGCCAAGTACAGGGGCACAATCACTTCCCTAGTCCTGCTGGACACACTATTTCCGACCCAAGCCAGCATGCTGTTGGCCCTCTTGGCCACCTGGGCACATTGATGGCTCATCTTCAGCCAGATGTCAACCAAAACCTCCAGGTCCCTTTCTGCCAGGCAGCTTTCCAGACACTCTTTCCCAAGCCTGTAGTGTTGCCTGATGTTGTTGTGACCTAAGTGCACAGCATTTGGCCTTGTTGTACCTCACACCATTGGCCTTGGCCACTTGATCCAGCCTGACTGGATCCCTCTGTAGAGGCTCCCAACCTTGAAGCAGATCAACACATCTGCCTAACTTGGTGTCATGTGAAAATTTACTGAGGTTGTCCTTGATCCCCTTGTCCAGATCACTGATAAAAGATGTAAAACAGAACAAGCCCCAGTCCTGAGCCCTAGGGAACACCATTTGTGACCAGCCACCAACTGGATTTAACTCCATTCAACCACTATTTAGCACTGGCCATCCAGACATTTTTTCACTCAGCAAAGCATACACCCATGAGCAGCCAGTTTCTCCAGGAGAATGGTGTGGGATATGGTGTCATAGGCTTTACTGGAGGCCAGGTAAACAACATTCACAACCTCTTCCTCATCCACTAGGTGGATGAGGTCTCCTTGTCATAGAATGACATCTGTTTAGTCAAGCAGGACCTGCCTTTCATAAATCCCTGCTGACTGGGCCTGATCACCTGCTTGTCCTGTATGTGCCATATGGTGGCATTCAAGTTGACCTGCTCCATAACCTTCCCCAGCACTAAGGTCAGACTGACAGGCCTATAGTCCCCTGGATCCTCCTTCTGGCCCTTCTTATAGACAGGGGAAATCACTAGTAATTCCCATTTCTGACAGGCTACTTGAGAAGGGAAAGGAAGTGTTTCAATGCATTTATTTACATTGATTTACATTTCAGTATTCCTGTAGTTATTAGCTGATATCATACAACTGTTCAAAATAATGGAAAAGGTAAGATTAAACAACAGCATGCTACAATAGGTCAGATGAAAAACCACTCAACTTTGCAAAAGTTTAGACTAAACCCAAATTTTCAGATTTTTAACCATTTTTCTTCCAAGTTATGTTCTCTGCAGTGTCCCAAGGGCTCTACTGTAAGGACTGCACAAGCAGATCTGTTCACAAATTAAGCATGTATAATTTGTACCTACTTTGAAGAAAGGACAAGATGGGCATGGAGGTTATTTTCCCTGGAACTGGCTGCTCTTTAAAGAGCAGAACTGTTAAACAAACAAAAAAAAAAAAAGTTCAGTAAATCTGAGAAGTATTTATTAAAGATATGCAATCAATTTCTAATTAAGTAGCCACAATTTTAATTAATAGCTCTATGAAGACAGTAGAAGAGATTACATAGCCCTCTTAGGGGGCTGAAAGCTATAATCTCCATAACTTTATCTGCTTTGTGCATGCATTTTTAATTATTTGCATATTTGATTGTGTCTGAGGGTCTTCACAGCAAGTATAATTTTGTGTGAATTGACACAGTACACACTGCGACACAGTAAGAACTGTAGAAAGTTGCCAGACTTGAAAAAATACCAAACACAAAGTTAAACATTTTCAGAAGGTAAGGGCAGTTTGGATACACAGAACAGTTAATAAAATTTTGTCCAAGAGATTAGTTGAAGCAGAAATTCAATGAGATGGGAAGAGAGGAACAATTCAGATGGCAATAAAGCCATTCCCTCTGTCGCACCTGCCATGGTGACAGGATGTGAGGCAGGTCAGAGAAGAAGCAGCTGGAACTAAGTTGCAGCAGACAAGAGTGGACAGAGATTGCTGGATTAAATAAATAGCTCCTGTTGGGAAATGAAGCAAAAACAGTTTCAAATTCCTTCTTGTAGCAGATGAGAATATAAATGAAGGGCTCAAAACTGTTTGATTTTTTGTGGTAGTGTGAGAAACCAAACAGCTTCATTTTATGCATGCTAAAAACATGGAACAGCAGGGGAAATTAATGGTGAATGCCACAGGAAATTGTATCACACGGAAATCTTTCTGAGAGGGTTGGAAATGACGTATTAGCATGTGCAAGACCACTGAGTGACTGTTTCATAAGAAGAAGACCGTCAATAAAGAAGAATAGAGCTATCCTAAAAAAAGGTTAGTTATGAAGATACTTCCTCATTTTCTGAGCAAAATATAAAGCACAAGGTTCTTATTTCAGGCATAACACCTAAATAGAGTACTGTGTGCACTGGGAAAAGAAACAGTTCTTCAGATACTAACATGTGTGTCAAAAGCTATGGATAACCTGCATTATAGGTTCATTACCTTCACCATCAGTTTATGTTTCTAGGCAGAGCTAATTCTGTACAGAATCAGACCGAGGCAAGTGAAGTGGAGATACTTGGCTGATTGCGAGTAGACAGACAAGTATGAAACAGGTCTCAAGAACTTCCCAAAGACGAACCTTCACTTTAAGAACATTCAATTTATTGTCTCTTCAAACACAAAATTAAAGAACACCATAATAACATTTAAACAGTGGAAATGTTGTATAGCTATGTAATCATCAAGGAAGTATTGTTAGCCATTTTTAAGATGAAAGAATTTTCCCTTGCAGCTGAGAACGTTGTGTCCATCCAAGAAGTAATCACTTGAACATTTCCAAGGTATTACAATGGAAGGCAAGAATTTAATATATTTGAAACAGAGTTGTTATGTTACCTCTGCAGTGTCGCCATTCACAACAGGGCTAAAATATCCCAGCTACAGTAACAGTCAGGCTTTTCTCAAGTCTCCCCACACCATCTCCCATCTCTTAATACATCTTTGACACTAACACACATCCTTGCTTTTTGTAACTAATTTCCTACGAGGTCTTGCTTTTTCTTTGCAAAGCATGATGATGGTGGGATAGTGAGAAATACAAATTTCAAGTCTCAGGGTCCCTTTCTAAAGATGGCTACCATAAAAAACCCCACCTGCAAACAGCTCCTTATTTAAAATAAGCCAACTTTAGTTCTGCTGTGTCTGGTAATTGCTTTCTGGATGATTGTACAAAGAACTTTATAGGTCAAAACACATCAAAAAAAATAATAAAAAAAAATCTCATTGTGCAACAAAAGAAGCCAGTCAGGTCCTGTGCATTCTTCTTAAGGAATTACATTAAGCAAACACAGCTGCCAACCTGGTCTCACTGTGAAAGTAATTTTCACTCAAAATTGTATTGCTCACAGTGAATCCTGCAGCAACAGGAGTGCACGGCCTGGGCCAAAGGTTTCATCTGCTCAAAGAAGCAGAAAACTCTCCTGTGAAATAAAAGCCTGAAGAGTCTCAAAATTATACACTCAAGGGATATTTGGATCTCAAATTCAATCAGAAGATCTTACCTGCACTATACAAAAGACAGACATGTCCCTAGCATGCATCAAGATTGTTCACATTGTACATCTTAGGCTACCACCAGCTTTGGTGGAGGGATTACTTGGGGAAGAAAATACTTTTTTCCACCATAAATTATAGTTACTGACTTCTCAGAGGCTTGAAATATTAGTACAAGGGTAAAGGGCAACATGTATTACACATACTATTTGTACAAAAACTCAGACTGATACGGAACTAGATACATATTTACAGATTGTCAGTAAGAAAGCTCATTGATCAGTAAGCAGGTCAGTTCATAAGGAAATGCTGTGTACTGATGTCTGTTTAACTGCACTGCACATAGCTCTTATACTCAACTTGAATTAAGAAGGAGGCATTAACACAGCAGGATAGGCTCTCCATATGGCACCTTCTAGCCTCAATTTGTAAGCACAATGGTTTCAGTTCTATAAACATACATTATCTACTATTTCCTATTTTGGTCAAAGAGGCACGGGCATTGAGCAAAACTACATTTTATCAACTACCAAAAGCCACCCTCCCACACCACCAAAAAAAATAATCCACAACCCTCCATCTTTTTCTTAGCCAGACTGTTGTGAGTTTAGCCAGGCAGATCTTTTAACATAACAGGAGGTTTACAAACACTGGGAGACATACACCTGGGCTGAAATACTAAGAATATATCCTTTCATTGTTCCAATTGCCATAGAATTAGAATATTAAGTATGCATGGTATTTTCTGGAATTATTTTACTTCCAAATAGTGTATATTGTTATTTTCTACTGGTATCATTCGCTTGAGGAAAATCTGCCATTTGCAGTGCAAGAGAACACAGACATATCACAATGAAAGAAGAAAGCATCATGGTATAATGCACCATCCTTGTATCTGGAAAAAATTCAAATGGAAAAGTTTCTGATTGACAATACAGGCATAAATTACATTAGAGACCTCTACTTCACCTACTGGTTTCCTGGTTTTAGGAAAACAAAAGTACCTGCCTTGAACTGCAGAGAATTAAATGAGTAAATGAATTTACTGGAACACTAACCAAATCCATCACTGACTACAGAAGTGTAAGTGGTGATAAATAGTAACAATTCATGCCTGCATAAGCTTAACAATGGACCAACCTAAAAAAAAAAAAAAAAAAAAACATACATGAAAAAAAAATACATACAACAGTATTGTTTACATATGACCATGACAGAGTACTATGAATACTATGGGGTATGTGCTTCTCTCTGCAATGTTTAAAATAGTACATGCATATCTGTGCAAAAACTACACAGTGTATCATCTCTGTTCTAAGTATTCCTTCTAAGCAATGGGAAATGTACTCATGTTTTCTAATAAAGCAACTTTCTCCCCTTAATACAGTGGAACACCCTCTGTATTGGATAAGTGATGATACATTCATTTGGAAAATTAATTCTAACATTTTCAGGCTAATAGTTTGTTCTCTTCAACATTAGCATTGGACTTTGGGACTGGAATCAAATTCTGTCCTGATAAATTAAGGTCAAAATCAGGATTCTTACTGCACAAGGGAAGTTTACATCCTGCTGGAAAGAATAATAATGTACTGTTAACTTCTTTTAGTAAGAAAAAAAAACCACAACAGTGTAAGAAAAATGCCATTTACAAGATATAGCAGAAATTCTATAAATACATTAGTAATTAAATGTTAGTTTCTGAAACAGTTAAAAATTGACAAGTTAAAGGTATGATGACATAGGAGGTTTCAGATTCTAGACATTCCTTGCATTAACTATTTGAATAGCAGCTGTATGTCAATAGCTATTATGCATACATAGCACTAGTATTCAGCTGTGGTCATACGTGAGGAAACTTTCAAATAAACACTATGAATGTCTCATAGTTTGTTTCTTCTTAAACAATGAAACCAATTCCATGTTTACCTTTTGTACTAATATTGCATATTTCCACATTGTGTGTTGAATACAATAATAAATATAGTGTTAGAAGATATTTAAACTGCACTGATACCTTCAGCCTGTGTGCCAGGCTCCCTAACTGATAAATTCACATGAATTGCGTATCCCCTTCCCCATGAGGCTCTACTGGCCAAAGTTGGCATTTTAAGAGTGAGATAGGCAGATAAGTGAGGCTTGTGTCAATTTACAGTGATGGAAAGGCAAATTTGAAAGGTCTTAACACCATGCCACTAAAGTCATATAAGTTTTGCTGCTCATTTCACTAAAGGCAAGACTGTATGCATGGCTGTTACACGAACAAAAACCCTTCTGTCAATGCAAAGGGTCAATCTGTGCACTTTACAGGCTGCAAAACTTGACCTCTACTTAATGCTGTACTGGGATTAACAAGCACATCCCACAGTTGATTATTTACTTTTTCTTTCTTTTTTTTTTTTTAATTTAAACATGTCAACAAAGTTTATATTGTTACTGCCAAAGCTCTGAAAAACATTCGCTGTACAAAACTGTCCTACATTTTAAAAAGATTTTATGAGAAAGTATCTGAGAGATCTTGGTGAGATAGATGAACCAGTAACAGCCTCATGATTCCAGTAAAGGAAGCCAGATAAAGGTGATGCATGCCAAAGGCAATTTCTTGCATCTAGAAGCAAGTAAGTTTGATTACAATCTCCTCGAAAACCAAGAAAAAAGTGTCTAAAACAAGCTTAACTGTAAAGTCCCACTGAATGGCAAACAGACTCATTTCTCATCATAGCCAGTATTACATAAGAACATTCCATAGCTTGTGGGTTAATGAAAAGTTATTAACACTAAATGCTTTTACATGTCCAACATAATTTATCCTAACAGTTACAGATGCTGGATTCTTATGCCTCAGAAGGACACAATTTTATACAGGATATAGTCAACCAATAGCAAAAAAACCCCAAACAGTGTACTAAGTGAAATAGCAGACATAGCTTGTGTAAAATGTAAGGAGATAAGAGACGCACGATTTAAAAGGTCACACATTTGTTTATAGTAAACTATAGAAAACACATCCTAACAGCTGCTGCAATTATGTTGTCTTAAAAAAGTATCTCTGACTAGCATTACAAAAATTGCCGTGCCACAAGCCATTTCTACTCAAAACTTGCAAAAAGTGAGTGTTTCTCATAAGGACTTTTAAGAGACATCACAGCTTCAGCACCTCAGAAACCTGATTCCTGTTAGGCACCTCAGAGAGGGTGGGATTCTGGTAAAGAGGTCTTGCAAAACGAGGTGCTCCCTCAAACCAGGAATAATCAAAAGCAATTACTGTTTAGAAGTCTGACACGTATTTTGTGTAAGTGTACAGCTATAGTTAATACCTTACCAAAAAAATTCAGGGAGTGCAGGAAAAAGAGTTCACAGAGCACAACGTCGTGCTATTCCTCATCTTACTTAAATTAGCATTGAGATCGAATGTTTTCTAAAGGCGACAAGAAATGAAGTCGCAGCCTGGTGCCGCCTGTCTGCGCCGGCCCCGCATCCTTCCCCGGCTTCCCCCGAGCTCAGACCCGACGTCGCGACACAAGTTTACGAGGAAGCAGGCGATACATGGCATTTTGGTCGTACACGAAGTCCAGTAAATGGACTGTCACGCCAGTAAAGCGCTAAAGGAACACGCTGCTCTTCCACACAAATAACAGACCCAGCCTGCAACACCAACCATTGCATCCAAGTTCATTACAGTTTGGGCCCGCAAGAGCCGCGCCTTGGGGACACCTCTCCATCCACCTGCCCCGCTGGTTCACATCTGAGGCAGCGCACTGGAGCACGATAAGGTCTCTGAAGAGGATACAGCAGCCACAGAGCCGGGCTCGCCGCCTCCCCAGCGGTGTGAAGCAGCGAAACGCGCGACACGCTCCGCTCCCCGCGCCCCGCTCCCCGGCGCACCCCAGCCCGCGGGGAGGGGAGATGGGAGCACCTACCTGGGATGGCCAGGTTGGTGAGCGGCGTGCGGTGGATGCTGCCGGGCAGAGCTGCCATCCAGTCGGCGAACCGCAGCTCGTTCTTCCCTTGCGACGAAGCCATGCCGCTGCCGTGCTGCTGCCGTGCTCCCGCCGCTGCCGCTCGCTCCAGCCCCCTGGCCCCGGCCCGGCCCGGCCCCGCCCTCCCGCCCGGCGCCGCCTCCTCCCGCCCGGCGCCGCCTCCTCCCGCCCGGCGCCGCCTCCTCCCGCCCGGCGCCGCCTCCTCCCGCCCCGCCGAGCCCGGGCACTGCCCCCGGTCGCCTCCCTGCGGCGCAGCGCCGGGTCCTGGGAGACCCCCCGGGGGCTGCTGCCGCCGGGCTGCACGCCGCTGCCGCCCTGTCCCCTCCCAGCGGCCTGTGCTGGCGGGGCCGGATGGCACCAGCAGCGTCGCGGCGGGCTCGGGCGGGGGGGCCCGGGGGGGAGAAGGGTCACAGCCCGCATCTCCACCGGCGACTAGCACCCTCCGACATGGACTTCTCCAGCTGGCTGGCTCAGCCTCATCGCCGTCCCCTGGTGTCGGGTGGAGGCGGCAGAGCCCACCCCAGAGCTTGGTCAGGGAGCTGTAGCCGAAAAGGCATCTGCTGCTAGGATGGCGCTTAGGGGCACCGGCTGGCTTCAGTTCTCCTGCGAAGCCTTGAGACTTCGCAATAACCTCCCTGACCTTGGCGATCACTTGGTTGAGATGCCCTCTCTGCTGTAACTTGGGCACGTCTCGCAGCTGTTTCCTGAGGCAAGCTTGTCTGCCTCTGATACAATCTTCTCCTTTTGCAATGGGTTATTCACATTAAAGAAGCATAGTTCCTTACTTGAACATTCCTTTGAGATCTGTAATTTCTTTGGCAATATTTTTTTTATTATCCTTTAAGGATGGTCCAAAGTACTATCTTCCGTTCTCATTCCCAACCTAACTGTCTTTGGAGAAGCATCTTCAGTGTAAGCATTAACAGAACGTTTATGTTACTACCCCCAAAGCAATGAATGGATGAACCTCATAAAGCTCTGTGAGCCATTTTGAACTGCTACAACAAGCCTGGTCTTTTGACTTCTGTGTGACTGTTTCTTTATCAAAGCTGTTGATATGCTTGTGGAAGTGCACTTTGTAATCTGTCAAATAGTGCCTGGACATAGCCATCTGTGCCTGAGCCAGGAACAATTATCAGTTCACCTTGAAGTCCTAGGAGTGTCAGCTGTGGTCCTGTAGCTTGTGTTCTCAGTCAACATGTTCTGTAACAGCTGGCTTTGGAAATAAAAATGCAGGGAACAACTAATAATAACCCTTTTTTCTCATTCTGTCCAAGTTTCCAGAGTAAGTATGAAGAAAAGCTCTTCCTTCAGGCACAAAATAAGGGAATGATTTATTAGAAAATATGTGAATATTTCTGAACTCTTTAAATTAAGGAAATTTTGCTGACTCACTTTTTGGAACAGAAATAGCTCTTAAGGTGGGATTTGACTGGGGAAATGTGGACAGGTGGTTGACCTCAGGGGAAATGTTGAATCTGAATTGAGTAGTACATGAAAAATGGGGAGGAGTAAGAAAACAGTCACTGAGACAGGTTTAATTTTTGCACAATTACTTCCTGATTATTAGGATGCTAATCTACCCCTTCCAAAATCACTGCTATTGGTAAACATGGAGAAAAAATAAAAATCCATGTGTTTGATACAAGACTTAAACCCCGGTAATAACCTAAAGATGGAATATGTTATTTCATGTTATCTTCAAAGGACAGGAAGAAATTACAGTGAAAAAAATCAAGATTTCTAAGGAGCATTTAAGGAAGGAGTAATGAATGTTTATATGAACATGATCAGATCAAATTAGTTTAAGTGACAAAGTTATTAATGGATTGCACTGGTTACCTGAAAAACTGTTGATGAATTTTTATCCACTCCACTATGTCTTTCATCTTTTTTGAGGTAAAACTGAAGCCTACAGCTTTCTGAAATGTTTGAAGTGTTGTTAATACTGCTGTTGATCTATTGCAGTCTTTAAAGCTTTGCGTGTAGCTCAGAGCAAAATAAAACAAATACCTGTAAAACCTTGTAAATTTTAAATGTATTATTATGTATAATAATCCCTAAACTGTCTGATATCATAACAGGTCTCTCAGTAAAGCTTTCTACTTTACTGAAGAACTTCAAACATCCCTCTCTGCACTGACTAGAAACTTGTTGGCCTTTGCTTCCACAAGCAATTAGAGCTTTTGTACCCTCTTCTTTCTTTTAATGCCCAGAATAAGAATCTCCATACTCTGGATTTTCAAACCATGCTTTGTAAAAGCAGCCACCTCTAGCACGTCTCACACTAATCATGTTTTAGAGGTTTGTCTCTATTTTAATGCACTGCAACTGCTAACGTAGCAGGCTTAAAATCTGTCGCTGTGTATGAACTTTTGGTAAAACAGGCTTCAATAATCTGGGGGGAAGTGGGTAGGAGAGGAAGCTTTCATAGGATTTAAAGTAGGAGATACTTCTACACCAACCTGAAGAAACATTTATATGGAAGCTTTGACTTAAAATAAAAAGGTAGCTTTTTGGAGATTATCAGTTGTTTGAACATCATTTGTCTATGTATTTGTTTGGGAAGAGTTTAATAAAAATCAGAGCAAACTCTTTGGTTGTACCTGCTGTTTTTACTAATTATAACTGATTTATAAACAGTGACATCCTGTAAATGAAAATCAGAGTGTCCATGCAAACATTTTTTTCCTATTTAAAAAGAATAAAGAAATAAAAATCACATTTTTTGTCAAATTACTGAAATACCTATAAATAATGAGTGTGAACTATCAAAGAAAGTGGATTCCTGGAATCAAATACTTTAAAAACTTGAAAGAGAGCAGGTACAATGAAAATGAAAGGCAGTGCCAATCACTGAAACATACCATCTTTGCTTTTTTTTTTATTCACGGCTATGCTGAGCTCACTGAAGATGCCACAAAGAGAAGGAAAATTGAAATCGTACTATCTGTTCATCATGTATTGTGTTTTCTTCAGTCTGTAGCTATAGCAGCATGGATGAATAGTGACACCTCTGCTTCTATGGAACAGAAAACCAGAGTAATTTAGCCAGTAGAAATGTCGCTTCAACGCTCAAAATTAATTTAATTGTTAAAAAAATACATTCTGTTATTTTATTCTCTTAAAATTAGCGTTTTATTGGCAAACATTCTCGGTTATACTTTGTCATTTTAACAGTCAGATACTTTGCCTATTCATATGTCCTTGAAATCTATTTTAATCATGTGAATAACAAAGGAGTAACAGGATCTTTTTCTCTAAATTACAGAAAGTACATTCCACTCTGAAAGGTAAAAGAAAAAATGGCTTAATGGGTATTGTTTTTTTGTAATTTTCCTATTATATCCAATTTATTGAGAGGTTACTCTAAATCCATTGTTAATGAATTCAAAATGAGGCTTTGAACAGAAGAATTACTATTGTTTAAATATTTGAAGTTTTTCCAGTGGATTCTGCTTCTGAGGTTTGGTCTCTTCCTCCTTCTTACTGCCCATTTCTATTAATAGAAGTTTTTCAGAACAAATCCTGGCTGCCATCCCATGTTTGCAGCTCTGATGGCTTTAAATGATTCCATCATTCACATCTGGGCAGCAAAGCCCTTCCACTTGTCTGCACCTCAGTTCCCAATTATCTTGTTACCTGAGAACTCACTGGATCCGTGTTATTCTGAATTTCATTACTCCTCATTCCTAACAGGTGTAAAAAGTCATTTTATCTGTAAGACAAGTACATAAAGCCCTAAAGAGTCAAAGTAAGTCGATTGTTTGAATGAGAGATCTTTTTTTAAATGACCATATGGGTGAATAGAAGATGTGACAAGTATTTTTGTTGTCATTTCATACTTCATCTGGCTACTTTGTCAGTCTCACCTTGCATTTATTAAGCAATCTATTTATCAGTATTCATCCTGTCAAAACAGCTTGCAGAATTCCTGAGTAGACAGAAAAAGAGACTTGTAGATGCAGGGAAAATAGTCTTTTCTTCATTTTATGGGAAAGAATATGTCTGGTTCTGCTTTTCAAGCAAATGGAAATGTGGTTTATTCTGAACTCTGATTTATTATTCTCTACTAAGAAAATCTAAACATCCTTGCTGGTGCTCATATTGAATCTGCGGAGGAGCCATATTTGTTCTGGGCAGCTGACAAATGTCAGGGTGTTAATGTTATTCCCACTGTTTGTTGCTGTGATCTACAGAGACTGTGAACATGATGGGGTAGTATAAGATCCAACATATGTTTTTACTTGCACACTTTATAGTGAAAGCAAAGACATTACAATAATATACACAAGACCCAAGGGAGTACATGTGTCTGAATGTAAATAAAAATCAAGTCCAAAGTGCACACTACATCTACCATTAGAACAGAATAAAATAATTAAAAATGTGTGGCAAGACAGTGTGTTATAGTTAACGAAATTTGGAAAACTTGAAGAGGCTAAAAGACAATTGATAATATTTGTATCCAGTCATAGAATCATAGAATAGTTCTGGCTGAAAGAGACCTTGAAGGTCATCAAGTCCAACCTTATTCCTAGCCCTATCAAAAACCATTAAACCATGTCTCTTAAACCACATCTTAACCACTTTCAGGGATAGTGCTCGACCACCTCCCTGGGCAGGCCATTCCAATGCCTGACAACCCTTTCTGTAAAGACATGCTTCCTAATATCCATCCTGAACCTCCCCTGGTTCAACTTCAGACCATTTCCTCTTGTTCTGTCACTTGTCACCAGGGAGAACAGACCAACTCCCACCTCACAGGTGGATTCTGATGGCATTACTGAGAGCAGCTATGGCAGAGCATGAAGAGACCTATTTTCTAGCGAGTGCTGTAAGATCACACAAAGCACACAACTTTGGTACAGGGAAGGAGGAGAGAGAAGTTGCTTTTCATTTCTAAACAGACCTGTCAATATTTAAAAATTTTCATAGAAGCTCATGAACGTTTTGTCATGAACAAGTGTCTCTATGACTTGAAGGCCCCGTGTTTATCTTGGTTAAGAATTTGCAAAAAAAGCTTAATTCAAGCATTTAAATATCAGCATATTCTTAAGGTAGAAAACCATCTTTTAACATAAACAAGAGATAAATGAGCTAAGTTAGTGGTGGAGTTACCACAGGCAATCCATAACCCAATGTACTGTTGATGTGGTCACAAAAGACTTTATCAATATGAAAATATCTACCTTTTATTTGAAAAAAAAAAAAAAAGAAGACTTTCAATCTCCAAACCAACATATCCCATCTTAACTGCTACATTTTGCAGCAGCAGCAATAAAGAATGAAGTTTTCAAGGCAGCCAGATAGTGCTGTGACTTTAGTTTTGTCAGAAACCAGAAACCTTTTTATAAAGAGAAAATTTTGCCAATATAACTAAAAAGCACTGTGTGAATAGACAGCACGCACCAGAAGAATTCAGATTGTCTGCACACTTCGGGGTTGTAGCTAGCATAGATGAGTTAGGAATATTCAAGACAGGGCAAAAACTGTTAAAAATGCAAGATGAAGTCACGTTAAGAAAAAAAGCCCTTTTCATTGACAATATTCATTATGTTATCACACAGTGGTAAGAAAAGATAAGCCCATAAACAAAAAAAATCACTGAAGGCAGGGGCAATGAAATGGATGGGCTAATCAGAAGTGGGTAGTTGTTGCTGTTTATACCGGGAGCAGAGAGATGCAGCAACACACAAATTCAGCAAGAGCAGTCAAAAGAAGCAACTTTATTAATTTATAACCCCATTTTATACACCCTAGCCCCATAAGGCTCAGTGATCACCCATCTCCTAGGGTGTTTGGCTAAAGTCCTACAACACGCATTTCAAAATATTTTTCCAATGTACCATAAACAGAACTTAGCAAAACACCAGGTGTTGGTCCAGCTTACAAAAAACATCCTGCTGGTTTTCATAACGTGCATAAGAAAGGCAGGATTCTCACCGAATATTGTGAGAACCTGAGAAAATCCCTCTGCTAGCAGCTTTTCAGCATCGACAGGTAGTGCTTACAGATTTTACAGTGGGCCACTAGAAACAGAAGATGCAGTTTGTGTGTCTCAGCCATTTAGGATGTAGTTCAGACCTAGTGGGCAGGGTATTTAGCAGCTGTGGGAGAAGAGGAAAGTAGTATTTCTAAATAGATGGTCAAGTACCTTTTTATTTGTTAAAGCATGGAAATTACATGCTATAAAAAAGGACTCCAATTTTGCAGCTCTCTTTACCATCAAGATATTCAGAATGGAATATTGTAATTGATCTTGGGTATGACTGAGAAGCACATATGCACTATTGTGTAGTTCACATTTCTTTGCTGTAGGATTATTTTTATAAGAGCAAACATCAGTCAAACTGTTCATGTTCTGTAGTAAATGTTTAAAAGAGGCTAAAAGAAATGGGAACTGCATTATAAGAGAAAACAGTGAAAGCAAATAAATGTATAATGTCTGCTTAAGCAATGAATATTAAGCAATAACAAACAAATTCTTTTTATTTCTGTACTTGTTAGAGAATAGTCCAAAATCAGTGAAGATAATGAAGATGCTCTACTGAATTCAGTGGATTTGGATCCTCTGAATGGAAAACTAGTATCAGTTGGTTAGCAGCTGATGCATCTACTATGCTTATATCCAAAGCCACTGAAGATGTAAAGTCTTTTCTGTTTTTAAATGGAATGGGTGATGGATGACACAGAGACTTTCCAACAGGAGCTGCAGAGTGTTAGCAGTGGTCAGTTTCACTCTTGGCAACTGGACTCATGTTTCATGAAAGATGCATTTCTGCCTTCTGGATGAGGCATTCCAAACAGGCTCTTGCTGTTTGTATGGTAATGAAGCACTCCCAGAAGGTGTTGAAAATAGTCAGCAGGACTAATGAGATTTTAGCACATTACTCAAATCAGTATGCTAGCCACATTTCACAGGCTGCAGTCAGTGCCTGCTGAGGAGTATGAGAGGTAATGTGCCTTTTAATTACACAGACCCCATGATCGGTGTGAGCAGCACAGTCATTCCATCTTGTCATTTGCAGGCCAGGTAGTACAGGATGCAGGGCGTTGTCTCAACCTCAAATAACGGGGTGGTGCACCTGGCTTCTCTAGAGTAAGATGAAGGAAGAGGTCACAACCAACTCTAGAGAAACAGATCACAACTAATTGTGGGAAGTCAGTGTTTCTGTGGTGTGCCCCACTCCACCTCGTGACGTTAAGGAATGCTACGCAGTCATTTTTCAAAGGTACTATCCTATGCAGCAATGTAAAACTTCTTACCTGAAACCAGGGATATTTCTTTTTCCAGCTCAAGAAAAGGAGGTGAGAGAGAAAGAAGGATAGAAGAGAAAATGGAAAAAGTAGGTGGTAATGAAGAAAGGAAAAAAAATCTCTCAAGGACATGGAGGAAGTTGATATTGAAAGCGGTGACATCACCAAAAGATTAGACACCCAGTTCTGGGCCTTATCTCTGCTTTCTGGGGCAATGACGTGGAGGAGCTGGTCTTGCTTTTCCTTCACAGAGCATCTGTATCTCTGCCATCCATCTCCTTCTCATTCCTGTGAACTCGGCTCTGCTCCTCTCTGTTTGTAATTGCCGCCTCATGCTGACCTACATGGCAAATTAAATTATGCACCTAAAACCTTAATTGCCTGACCACACTGTACCTAATGAACTATTCCAAAAGGCTGTAAATATTTCTGAAAGGATTTTCTGTCTGTAGGATTGAGCCCTAATTGTTGTGCATCATAAATTGCTATCAGGATGAAAAGTTGTTCAAAACAGTTTCATTAAATTCAGTGAAGCTCTGGATTATAAAGATAAGTAAGTTCAAAAATGTAATGACCTATATAACATCGAGCAAATGAAAGATATGACGAATTCCTAATAAAAATGCAATCCCCTAAAGATTAAAGCACTTTTTTTTTAATATGAAGACACACATTTTATCCACCAGGCTGTAACATATTTGCCTAATTCTCTTGGGAAAGAGCAGGGTTAAAAAGGCTACCAGAAACTTCTCCCCACATAGAAATGCAGAGACCAAAAGGTGCAGTCTGGTTCACTCTGACCAGCCTCCTCCCACTTCTCTCAAGCAGGTAGGAGAGCTTGCAAACTGCTCTCCAATGTGCTGCAAGTGCTCTACAATTTCAGTAGCTCATGCAGGCTGCAGCTTTAATACAGTGGTCCTCAAAGCCTGTCAGTATTTTAGCAGTGTTTTCCTGCTTTACTCATTTTTGTCTATTTTTCATTGGATGTAGTAGCTTGGAAATCAGAATAAAGCCTTGATCCACTGAAGCACCTCCATATGGTTTTAGTCTAACAAGGAGGGTTTCAGCACCTGCTTTTTTGGATTTGAGACCTTAAAGTCTTGTTGTGTTTTCCTGACACCCTGTTGAAAAATACACCTTGACCAAATGAAAATTGTCAAGTCAAAAGTTGCCTTTTGACATCAACTAAATCAAACAGGGGGTAGGGAAGATGCATACAAGCAGAATGGTGGTGGGAAAGACATGTCCATTCAGGATGAGCAGCCAGAGGGAGAAGCAGTGCTCGTGTCCTTGCCAGCAGGACCGGCGCTGGGGCTGGAAGGGCAGCTGTTCATGCCTTTCTCCCACAATGCCCACCACAAGCACCAGAGATCATCTGTGCTGTTTTTTTAAGCAGAGAAGGATGTCTTATCAAAAGTGAAGTCTAAATTCAAGTGTCACTTGCAAATCCAAAACACCTCTCCAGTGACAAGAAAAAGCCCCAGTTCTTCCCACAACAGTGCTGGGCATCTCCTTTCCTTGACCTGTAGCCTGAACTCAGCATACCATCACTTTGCCTTAATGTATGTTAGATCATTCTGGTTGTTCTGCTTTTTTTCATTAAAATTTTCAGAGCAATAGGGAAAAGCAATCCTGTAGAGCAATAAAAATACACTGTCCTTTGAACAAACCAGCTGCTTTCAACACATGTTTTTGCAAGGACTGAGCAGGTTAGAGCATGACTTTGCTATAATATTCAGTGTCTGCTCTTCCTCATGTCAGCTCAAGACCCCGTGGAGGTCAGTGGGGGCTCACACAGACAAAACAATGAAAAGCAAAAGAATTCAGCAGTAATCTGCACACAGATGTACCAACTTCACCGAGATACTCTTTCTTGTGTGTGCAAAGAACAGATTTCCAATTTCTGCTGCAGTGGAAAGTAGAAACTTAATCCGTTCAGTGCACATGCTGTCTTCTTTGACCTAAGGGGAGATCAAGCATGTTTTTCTCCTGTTAATCACAGCTTTACAAAGCCCACATACCTGAGGATGAAGCTGAACTAGCCTTGGGAGAAGGCTAGCATGAGTTGTGCTGGGAATACGGCAACAGTGGGCTGCGGTGCAGGTAAAGCTCCTTGGTTGCTGGGTCTAACATGGAGCCTGTGTCTGGAGAGCCAGAGGATGTGTGAGTTGTGTCCACAGCTGCTGTTAAGGCAGATGCCAGCACCAGCAAAGGCACTGTGAAATGAATGTGACACAAGTAGACTTTGAAAAGAGGAAGAAGCTGGAAAGAAAACAAGCCCATTTTTTGGTTTCATCACTCTCTAGACAATGAAAAAACCTTTCTGAGCAGAGCACAGTGGCAGAATATTACAAATTATTTATATAGGCTTAATTCATGTAATTTTAAGTGCTAGGTTCAGTTTGAACACTTTAGAGTAGCCTTTTGTTTCTGGGTTGAAGTGTTGTGAGATGCAGTTCTATGTAAATCAACAGATATATACAAGTGTCAATACATAAGCATATTAAAATCAGGCAATACGTATTTATGAGTGGAAGAAAATGTATGTTGACTGAGGCCATAAGTATTTTGTTGAAAATCTCTGTGTAGAAATGGTACAGAATATTCAGCAGCAGCTAAACTGTAAAGATAGATTGATAATGTCTCCTCACTGTTACGTTAAGCATATGTCATCAGGAGCATTGATGTGTTGTTCTGCTAGCTGTATGAAGTGAAAAAGCCAGCAAAACTCTGTCCAATTTTTCAGTTTCATTTCTGGGAGAATTTTCCACTGCTGTAAGGGAAGCGGCAGCAGGAGGCTTGTGAATGGTCTGGATGATAAACAACTTGCATCATGCACAGACTGAGGAGGCACAGTGGGTAAAATCCTCACCCCTTTGAGGTCAATGGGAGGCTTGTCGCCAAGCACAAGGGACCAGCCTTCACAAGCACTGTCTTGGTTTTCCATGGGATGCTGCAAGAGCTTTGCAAGTCACATTGTTAGCTAAACAGTGAGGGTGTTGTGGAATGAGGTGGAAAAACAAGAGCTACTTTTCCCATCGCAAATGAGAATCAGAAATATACACTGACATCCTGCATCATTCTTCTTCCCTGGAAACAAACTTGGGATCCCAGGATGAAAATTTTCTTGACCTGTGGGGGGACACATATCCTTAATCCCCCAAACTAAAGACATCCAGAGGGCAAATGAAGTGCTTCTAAATCCTTCTGCCTCCAGGAAGAGCAAAGCTGTTTTGAGAAATATGCTTCATGCATGAACACTTCAAGCTGGAAGTCTGGCTGAGACATGGTTCATCACCTGCACTAGAGGGATTTCAACACTCTGAGAGAATAATATCTACTAGGCACCACCACACTTCTCACTATAAAATATTTCAGAAATTTTCTTTATTGGGAGAAGCTATTTAAACAACTCCCAATAGATTAAAGAAATACAGCTGAGATTCATTTGAAGCACCACCATCATTCTGTTTCATGGAGAGGAGCTCTAGGACAATGAAGAAGGATAATTTAGAAAAATATGAGAGCAAAGGATTTCAGAAACTGTGTGTGTGTGCCAGCAGTGGATAAATGGCTTACCAACCAAGGAATAATATGTTCAGGGGGAAAAAAAAAATGTTCACGAAAGTACATTGGTATAATCTGAATATCCTTTTACTGTGCACTCAGTCCTTGAAAAAGAGAAGTATTTCAAGATACAGAAGGAACTTCTGGCATATGCCCATAAAGAAAATATTGAAAAATATAAATATGAAAAGGCAATGAATCTCTCTGCTAAAACTGGCTGTGTCTATATGAGATAAGAGGACAGGAGAAAAAAGAAAGAACAGTAATTTTTGTTAAATTCTTCTTGTTATGCAGGTACAGCACAGCAGCTACAAAACACCTTGCAATGGTTAGGCAGAAGCTCTAGCAGCACTATGCATTACCCTGACCCTCACTGTTTTCACACTTCCCTCTCCTTGTACTTCACTTTGTTTATTGTTTAGTAAACACTTCAGGTCAGGTGTTGTTCACAGTGACATGTTAATAGGGACTTTAACTCACTAATGTAATACAAATTAATAACCTGAAGGAATGATTAGCATACTAGTATTCAGATGGTTAAATGTGCACGTAAAATCTCACATAGGTTTTTGCTTTGATGTTTCTACAGCTCACCTCAGCTACTCCCACAGCTCCAAAGTTCCTCATGGTGGGGAAAGCTGCAGGATCCACCACCTACCTGACCCTCCACTGGCCATCACCAGGACCAGCCATTCAAGCCATCAGCTTTGCCCCATGTCAGAGGGGAAAAATGACTGGGAATGATTTGTATTGTTTGGCGTTTTTGTTTCACCTAAAGAAAGATATTCTGGTCAAGCCTGGAAAGCCCAGATCTGTTTCCTGAACTTTGAAGGCGTAACTTTTCAGAAAGATAAATGATAGGCATTTAAGATAGGGTCTTTAAAAGATTCATAAGAAGGAATAAATACTGTTGCTTTTGCTTTGTCTAATAAAGCTTGTGAAGTTTAAGATACATCTCAAAAGTTAGGAAGAATGCTTAGGGGCAGGGATAGGTTTTTCCTTTATTGGTTGTATAAATCAAAATAAATAAATGAGACCTGCAAATCAGTACCAGTACTGATAACAGACTCTAAATGTTTAGGTACCTTTAAACCTCTTAATACCTCTCAAGAGTAAAATTTCCATTAATATGTTTCCCTGCAGCAATGAATTTTGTTTCCAATACAATGCAACACATGGATTTGGTATGCTGCACTAGTCAAAGTTTTACATGGATTTTGCTAAGGACAAAAGGTAAGAAAGTTTATTTTAAAAAGGGCAAAATATCATACACTGAACTTTGCAAGGCTGTGTTTACAAAGGGAGCTCTCTTCATGCAGCTTTTATCCAGACGGAAAGAATAATTCAGAGCAGAGGATGCCTGCCTCCTTGCTGCTCTGAGGGACCAGCAGCTGCAATAGGTCCATCCAATCAGCCTTCATGCTTATGCCACTTTGCAGTTTCCTTTCAAGAAAGAAGCATAAGGGAGAGCTGGAAGAGACTGAGAAATGTGTTCACAGAGTCTCTGATGTTCCGCAAACTGTACTTTTTTTTTTTTTAGCTAATTCTTTAACGAGCATTTTGTCAAGTACAACTGAAATGTGCACCTGTGATTCTTCATTAGCTTGACAAATTCATTTCTTTTATGGTCTTCTTGAAAGAACACTGCTTCTCAAGTCAAATTTTTACTTCTACAGTTAAGCTTTTAGTAGCAAAAAATTCTTATTGTTTTCTTTGAAACTCCATCAACATTAGGGTGAGCAGCAGGCACTGCTCCCCAAGTTTAAAAACCCTCCAAAAAGTTTATTGAGCTTTTATGCTCCAAATCCAGATTCTGGCAAATTATTCTCCTCCATCACACAATGTGTTCTATTCCTGTGCTTCCAGTAATCACCTCCAGAAGAAAGAAAATGCAGAATTTGTTTACAAGGAAAGCTGTTACAGATGTGCATTATGTAGTTTCCTTTTCACTTTTTTAAAAATTAAAGCAGTATTTTAAATACCCTGAATACAATTTTTGTTTGCTTCTTTTATTACAAAGCCTGAAGGAAAAGCAGGAGATTTTATTTCCTTAGCAACAGAGTCAGGTGTGATTTATGCCACTACGTGTCCTTGCAGTTGTCTCTAAGCAACAAACCAAGCTGCAATGCCAATTCTTGCAGGTACGATATACGGAGGGGGCTGAGGGAAAACTCTGGAGCCCAATTACCTATCCCTGGCATGAAATGGAAGGCAAGACTGAGCAAACACAGGATTATCATAGGATTGGAAATCATTCAAATAATCTAAACATCTCAGTTCAGCCTGCCAAATGCTCAGTATGCATAGAATAATCTATTTTAAATCAGTCAGCACTTAGGTGACAGCTGTAGCTGTGTATTAATACTTTACCAAGGATTTGACTTACCATGAAAGTGGTACCACTGCATCTGCTGTCCCTGAGCTTGCTCAGCAGTTCTCATGGAAAACTGTGAAATTGTGTAGCAAAGTATATTTTCAGTAATTATTCACTGATAAATTAGTTGCCAAAATTTCCCAACATTTTTTTGGCATTTCAAAGCTATTTCCTCTTTGAAGTGAAGAGACCTGCATCTATGATTTTGTTGGCAAACACTGTGTTTCTAAATAACAACTGTAAAGCTAGTGAGATTTGCCAAGTTCAATCATGACAGATAATACTATTTTCCTTTAAAAAAATTACTGGTTTAGTTAAGGAAATTTACTTTGGGAAGTGAGGTTTTGCAAGCAAAAACTACTGTTTAGGCATCAGTCTCCCTGAGCCAATGCTTTTTAGGTGCTTTTCAGGTGAGATCTAACACCTGTGGGTTACAAAATGTAAGCAACCAAGCACTTCCTTGTGTCCACATTTCATCCCTATTCATATTTTATATATATATTATATTCCATAAAGCATCTGAAATACCAGTGTTCATTTCACTGCTGAAAACACAGTGGTGTGTGCAGGAAGTGATGAATCCTTTAAAACTGACACTGAAGGAACTGAAGGAACACTGAACTTCCTGTAACACACAGACGACCTGATGACCAACAGGTGAGGATGGAATGGAAATTCGGGGATCTCCCCAGGGGTCACCAGCAGCTGGCGCTGGTGCCAGCACATCCTTGTTTCACATCCCTGAGCATCTGCTGCCCATGCCAGGCCTGATGCAGTGGCAGAATGGACAAGAGAGCATCACCTCTCCCTGGCCCTTCCCTGCTATGTCAGCATCAGGACGAAATTCTGCATGACAAAGGGGGTTTTCTTTCAGTGTTTTGTGACATGAAAAGCTTCTAAAAGTTATCTGTCAGTAGAGCTCCTCTAGGAGAGCTCTCATTTAAACCTTTTTATGATAATCTACCAAAATTCTCATCAGCTGTCAGCTCTTCCTTAATTTAAAAAGAGCATAAAATTGTAAGGCATAATGTTGACTTTTTTGTATAAATAATATTTTGTCCTGAAGTGGCAAATTCTTGCAATAGTATAAACCTGGATTTATGCTAAATATTGGATTAAAAAAAACCCTCTAGGATTTGTTACATGAATTCCTGTTGACACTACCTCTGTAGATCAGGTCTCACTGCAATTTTGAATATTTAGAAAGATAATACAATTTCTCTTTGAGATCAAATACTGTACCAAAATCAGACTTCTTCTCCCATTCCCCTTTTTCAACCAACATAATCAAACACAGATTTTCGCATCAAACAGCAGTCCCTCAGAGATTCCAGAATTACTATCTGGCCCCTTTACCACAAAATAGATAAATGTGTCTGATTTCTTTTATGAGTGACAAAAGAACTTTAATAATGTGAGTAGCATAACCAAATCTAGGGGACTAATTGCATGCCGTGTACTATCAACAAGGTCAACTATCTTTTTCTTTAATTTGAGATGCAAATTCTGATTCACCTTTATGGCATGTGCCTATCTTCTGCTCTCTGCAGAGAGCCGTGCTGCTTCCCCCTGTGAAGTGGCACAAGGTGCTAAAATTGAGAAGCTGATCCTCTTTAAACTGTAAGGAAGGGCTGTCTGAATCCTTCTCACCTGGGCAGCCAAAGGGTCTTTAGGTCCTTCTAGAAAAGTGAAAAACCCAAATGTCCCTCTTGTATATGTGTATGTAAATACATGGATATGAATAAGGTTTTTCTGGTTATAACCTCTGCAGAAGGAGAACCATCCCTGTGGAAAATACAGACTCACTTCTGTTGTTTTAATGCTCATCTGCTTAATATTTGTATATGTATTCTTACAAATTTTTATGTACTTTTAATAAAAAGTTTGAAAGGATCACAGTGGAAATAAACCTCTGTATTTTATCTTTTCCCTGGATTGCAGGTTTTTTTTAAAGAGTAAAAAAAGTCTTTCAAGGTACCCAACTTTGGGGTTTTTTGGTTTGGGTTTGGTTTGGTTTGGTTGGTTCGTTGGTTAGTTGGTTGGGTTTTTTTTGCTTTGATACCCCTTCCTTATAAAAGTACTTTAAGGGTGAGCTAGAAGTGCCAGAATTTTTATTATTCATCAGCTGTCTATCCTTTTTATTAGCCATTATGCCTCATGTGCACTTGTTTGCTTCTGGCAAGCTCATTTTAAATGGCACAACTCTATTCTGGTTTGTTATTTCAATTAAAAGAAGCAGCCTGAGATTGTTAGAAAGAAGTTTTTGTCTTAATCTTTTACCCTTTAGACTGTTCATAAATACTGATTTCTGTAGTGTCCCAGTGAGGCTGCTCATGTTTTTTCAGCGTCTGTTTAGCGCTGCACAGAGAAGCAGACAGACTGTGGGATAATAAAAGACTGGTTTCGACACTGCTTTGCATCAGTCCTAGTTAAACTAATTAAATTTGGAGGTGAAACAAGCTGTTGGTGGATCTGCATGTTGTGGTTTCCTTAGAGGAGCCGGAGGCAGTCTTTTCCATCAATGCTCTGCAATACCACCCCAGTTCTAGGAGTAAGTGGATGCAAAATAGTAATGACTAAATCTGTCATCTGAGAAGCCTGAGAGGAAGATGAGCTTAAAGAAACTGAGACGTAGCCATGATGACTGTATGAAATTTGTGGTGTGTAGGGCTGCACAGTAGCACATGTGGATCTGAGCACCAGCCAGCAACTGCATGGTGGCAGAAGTCCAATCCAAAACTGTACATTCTCCATATCCTTCCCTCTCACCCCCTTAAAACTCCTGAAGCAAACCTGAGTTCTGCCAGACACCCTTATCTCCCCACAAATCCACAAAGCTAGTTTGTCATGAGGAGAGAGGCCAAGAAAAGAGCGCAGTCCTATGTTCTCTTTCACTGGACGAAAAACATCAAAGGGGATGATGGTAGACAAGCACTCTGCCTCCCAGAGTGACTCACTGCACCTCAGGAAAGACACAGTGACAGGCTTCACTGCTGGACCCTTCAAGACAGTTTATCATTGAACTCTTTATGTCCTGAATTCTATAGTTTCTGCTTTTCCTTTCTCTCTTATTGCCAAAACCACCTGTGATATGTCTATGCTTGTCATTTCTGAGATGAATTTCCAGCTCTGGTACACCTCTTCCAGCAGCAATTAAGTATATATCTGGGGTTCTGTTAATTTTTTTTTTTTTTTTTTATTTCTCTCAGTGACATACATGTTCTCTCATGAACATTTTTCTCCAGCCTATGTGACTTGAAAAAAATGCCTAACAAAGTAGTCTTCTGTGCCTGTACCCTATGTTATAAACACACGCCTTAGTCCCAGAGGTACAAATTCCCAATCGACATGCAAAACCCATCTTCAAGAAGTTCCTGCTTCTTTACTCACTATCTAGGAAAGTAATTTCTCATTCCCCAAATGAATCTTTAACCAGCAAAGGATCACAATGGTTCCATTTAAAATTTCCCTAAGGAGCAATAAAATATTATTAATCCCTGCCTCCTCTCTGGTCCTAGATCACTAACAGCCATCATAAATACAGCAAACTGGGGTATTTGTCTATGCTTCAGCTCATGCAGAAATAATTTTCTATTTGATTCTTCAATCAGATCTGCAGACTCTCCATCGGCTGCCTCTTTTATTTTCAACCCACACAAGTCAGTAAAATTGTCATCTTTTAAAAGCAAATATTGTACCATCCCAGTTACATTTTCATTTAAAAAACAAATCAATAGAGTTTGTAACTGATAACCAGATTATGATTGCTTTTAAGATTCTGGTATCTTTCCTATGAGATAATCTGACAGCACGATAAAATACATCTATTTATTACAAGGAACACTCAAATATTCAATTGACTTGTTTTAAAAGAGACCATAAATGAAATTTAGGATTTTAAATAGCCTGGGTGACTTTCCTTCCTCTTAATTTCTATCTGCTTGATTTTCAGAAGTCCTTCATCTCTGAGAAGATGGTTTTTAAGAACAATTCAAAATTTTTTTATGCGTATATAAACATGTATATACACATTACAGACACATACACCCCTACCCATACAATGAAGCAAGAAACTTCTTTTTGTGCTTCTTTAACAAACACTAAAAGGACGTGAGCCACTTTGATCTCTGCAAAGCTCATCTGAAGTTAGAATCATAGAATAGTTTTGGCTGGAAGGGACCTTGAAGGTCATCAAGTCCAACCTTATTCCTAGTCTTAATAGAAACCACTAAACCATGTCCCTAAGCACAACATCCACCCAGCTCTTAAACACCTCCAGGGATGGTGACTCCACCACCTCCCTGGGCAGGCCATTCCAATGCCTGACAATCCCTTCTGTAAAGAAATGCTTCCTAATATCCAATCCAAACCTCCCCTGGTTCAACTTCAGGACACTTCCTCTTGTTCTATTGCTTGTCACCAGGGAGAACAGACCTACTCCTGCCTCCCTTCAGGTAGTGGTAGAGGGCAATAAGGTCTCCCCTCAGCCTTCTCTTCCCAAGGCTAAACAGCCCCAGACCCCTCAGCCTCTCCTCATAAGAGACATGCTCCAAACCCTTTACTAGCTTGGTAGCCCACCTCTGTACCCTCTCCAGCACCTCAACGTCCTTCCTGTAGAGAGGGCCCCAAAACTGGACCCAGTATTCGAGGTGCAGCCTCACCAAAGCCAAGTACAGAGGACTGATCCCCTCCCTGCTCCTGCTGGCCACACTATTCCTGACCCAGGCCAGGATGCCATTGGCCTTCTTGGCCACCTGGGCACACTGCTGGCTCATGTTCAGGCAGCTGTCAGTCAACACCCCCAGGTCCTTCTCTGCCTGGCAGCTCTCCAGCCACTCCTCCCCAAGCTGTAGCGCTGCTGGGGGTTGTGGACCAAGTGCAGGACCTGGCATTTGGCCCTATTGAAGCTCATGGAACTGGCATTGGCCCAGCGATCCAGCCTATCTAAATACCTGTAGAGCTTCCTCTCTGTGTTGTTCCTGTTTCCCCCCTACAGCCTTCACCCCTAACCTTAACACAAGCACTGATCCCCACATCAAAAAATCTATTCTGCAATCCCCCTGAAAGCAGAGGCAAAGAACATCACTAAAATAATTATATCCAACAGTGTCCCAGCACTGTTCATCTTGCAGTGTCAGGCTGCTGTGTTTTCACAATACAGGGACAACGTTCTTGTCGCTATGGGGTTGGAACTGGAAAGTGTAAGTTTTGCCTCACCCTCTTAGGAAATACTGAGTGTTAATGTGCTTCATGAGCAGTATAATTAACTGCACAAGTGACTGTTATGCTCTACTAATAAGAACATGTGCCAAAAAAGCAAAACGAAAAATTACCAAAATATTAGTGTCAGTTGAGAAGAGCCAGCTAGCTGGGCTGTGACTGTGGGCTCGTAGGCAGCACTGCCCTCATGGGGATCAGGGGAACAACCCCTGGGAAAAGCAATCCTAGGAGAGAGGCACTCCCTGGGTTGGTAATTTAAAATTTGTAATCTTAAATAAAAATTACCCTGTTTGGTAATTTAGAATAGTTACATTTAATGACTAAAATCTCAGTGTGATGGAGACAAGTGTTAGGAAATGAGAGGTGATATCTCTGGTATCTGTGCCCTGGAGGCTCTGTGCAGAGACAGAGAATCTCTGCAGAGCAGTGGCATCTCAAATAAAGGTACAGAAACTCACAAGCTGGTGGACAGCAGTAGCAGTCATCCAGGGGAAAAATCAGCCAAAACTAAGTCTGAGTGCCATTACTAATTCACAAGGAAATAGGCAGCATGTGCTTGTGTGTACCTAGATTTTGTATTTATTGTTTGCTAGTATTAAAAAAATAAATAAGATGAAGAAAGTATTACTTGCATTGCCAGATGCAAATCCATTTTGCCTCTTTATTCCAAAACACCCCAGTAATGTGTCTGTTGCATTCATGTTGCATTGTAAATCTGGACACAGAATGGAGGAAGGACAACATTGCTTTTCAGCAAGCTAAACCACATTTCCTTTCATTATGTTTTTCAATGTGTGGCCTTGTAAGTGCTGTCAGATGAAACAAAATAGTCACACACAACCTTCTACTAATGCAACTGCAATTACAGCTTACAAAGCTTAAATTCCTGTTACTCACACATAAACAATACCTGATAGTGATGTTAATTTTCAGTTTGTCAGTTGATCCTGATTTTAAAGAAAATTTTTGGGCTTCTAAGAATGCCATCTAAAGCAACCATTGGATTTGCAGCCAGCACCACGTTAGCAACTGTCTAATACAAAGGAAAATTTCAAGATACAGGAGCATGTTACCATCTAACATCCAGCTATTGTCCAAAGTCCTGCCCTTCATCCCAGTTCAGTGCATTCCTTGAGTGAGTCCAGGGGAATGCTCTCAACTTCTTTCTGTCCACACATGGTCATCCTTCAGAGCCCTCCAAAAGGAGACAACCTGCTTGAGTGTGTCCTCTCTCCTGGGCACTAGGCAGCATGGCCAGGAGCCACCACCTTTCATCTTCCTTAGGGGGGCTCCACAGTGGTGGAGTCACCAGCTTTGTGGACTCACAGGGCGTGTGTAACGCTGGGACATGAACACCATAGGAGAGCTCTGAAGGCGTGCAGGTAGCACAGCTGAAAACCAAAGTGAGGTCTCAGAGAGCCTGCTCATGAGAGTGATTCCCCCAACCAGTACATCTGGAAGGCTGCAGCCTCCTGTGGAACCAGCCATGGTATCTTGAGCTACCACTCTGTTATGTATGAAGCCTAACTTTGCTGTCAAATTTTTTTTGTGAATATTTAGATACCATAACAGCATGAAAAAAAAATGGCAGATGTGTGCAAATATATTTCAAAAGTTTTCCTAAAACACTTTAAAATACTGTTCACTGGATGTTTCTGCTTGTCTTTAAGTAGATTTGCTGAGGATTTTTGTCATTAAAAAAGAGTTGTTTGAAGTGCATTATTTTTAACACTTTGATGCTTCTACATTTCATTGATGTAGAGACTCCAGTGATGACCTTATACCTATGTTTATCTCCTGCCATGGCCAAGAGAGGCTGAGTGGGGGCATTCAGCATCCCACCAACATGTGGCCTGTGACTCACCCTGTTCCTTGAGGTCCCCTCTGTGGCAGGGACAAAAAAATGGGGTTTCCTCAGAGCTCTGAACTGCGTCTCTGCCTGGCACGGCACTTAGTGTTAGCAAACAAAATGGGTGCCAAACTGGTTTTGCATGCTAACCTTGCTGGGAAGACATGACGCTTTAAATGGATAAAGATAGAAAAAAATGTACAGTAGAAAAGCTGATAAGTTTTTTGTCTTTTCCTTTCCTCCCCTACATTTTTTTTCTGTTCTCATGACTGCAGATATTACTATAGGCACCTACAGTTTTAATGTCAGAAAAGGCAAGAAAGCTGACCTTCTGGAAGGAGATTTCCCTGGAGTGAGAGACAGCTTTAATGCCAGAGACCTCGTGACCCTGGAGTTAAGCCACTTACATCCAACTCCCCAGCTAGAACAGTAGCAGTCAGAGCACACTCTGTTGGATGAAATTACAAGCTGTACAAATTAAAGCAGTCCCAGTGCTGCTTCCTGTCCCAAGTCAGCACCTGTGGTGTTAAAAATCAGGGTAGGGCAAAGGCAATATTGATGATGGCTCATCCCCTGTGTTGATGCCTGGGGCTGTACAGACACTGTCCATGCACAAGGTTAGGGCTACTTTTATTGACGTACTTTGTCAGAACTGGTTTAATCAGAGATGAAGGTTCGTTAGCTTCTTCAGGTTTGGTACTACTTGTTTATAGAAATTTTGTATTGTTGCAGACTTGGACCTGCAATGGTTTCTATCAGAGTCATTTACCCCACACAGCCTGCAGGCTGTGGGCATGGGTCTGCAGCATGTCCCCTGTTGCAGTGGCACAAGCCCCATGCTTGCTGTGTCATGAGCTGGAAGAAGCAGCCTTCTGATGTGGAACGTGCTGTTGAAAGTGAACATGCACTCAAGCTCCATTAGCACCTTTCTCCCTGCAACTTCCAACGTGTGTATTTCTTGCTGTGTTGGATTTCTGTCTCCTTAGCGGTGTTTATGCATTTCACTGCTACACAGCAAAGGCAGCAATGCACCCCACTGTGTTGGTTTTAGTGTAGCTCATTTCATAATGCTCAAATAATGCCAGGCTGACTCAAAAGCCTGATCTACACAGTATTTTCAGGATGAATTGATGTAAAATACCATACCAACAGCACACAATAAGTCTTCATTCATGTTATCATGCATTTTAATATTGTTCATTTTTATTTTCCTAAAAAAAAGTTGATTCATGTTGTGAAGCTATAATTGTATGTGAGTTTTCAACTGCTATAGTTCTTTCAACTACTCTAGTCCTTTCACTAGATTTCATAATTCTTGATGACAGAAGGGTACATACAATGTCTTCATAATATTAAATAAGAGTGAATAACTATGTTAAGCTACATAACCATTTACAATTCAATAGCTGCTTACATAAATGTAAATAGCATATGTCATGTCTCTAGGAAACTTTGTATTTGTGATATGTCAAAGCAACATTTAGATGGAAATGGGAAGTCTGTTAAATTACATGCAGCAGAGTTTAAGAGTAGTTTTATTTGTTAAACTGCCTTGTATTTGCTGGACAAAAAAGAAAAAAAATAAACTTTCCAGATATTATTCTACATTAAACATTGATTTATTAAGAAACACAATGAACTGAACAGATTGTTCCTGGTGACTATGTCCTTCAAGATTTTGGAACCTATAAATTTCACTTCCACAGTTCGCTTTTATTCATAAACTGGAAAACAAGCTTGCCCAATTTTTCTGGTCCTAACTGGGTTTCACTTTTGAAGGAAATGTTCTTTGGTATAATGATTTGAGGAAAATGGACTAGTCTCTGCAGATGGAAAATGTATTATTTCAATCAAAAGTTGGTTCATCATTTCAATCTATTTCTTTTCAGATGCACAGCCAGTATGTAATATTTATGGATTTTGACATGTTGACAACAAACACGCCGGGCATTATTTTTCTTGGGGCAGCATAGATGTAAACATATAGCATGTACTGAAGTAGAAGATAGGGAAGCAAGATATTCAAGAATCAGAGATGCTAACTCCCTTTGTCTATCTCTGAGGCTACAGGAACATCAAAAGGGGATAAGATGATGATAGTCCATTTGGACTTTAATGAGCTCTTTAGACCTTTCATGAGATCAGCCTCAAATGTTAAATCACAAAAATGTTCTTTATTTTTAAAAGTGTGTTTTACTTTGCTGATACTGATGTGCTAGTTTCATAACAAAAGGTCTGCTAACTTGTACTTCAGTGAATTTACAAGAAGCATCTATATTGATACAGTCCTGTCATACCAGTGCAAATGTCCATACTAGAGAAAGGTGCAAAATTAACTTCTTAATTCCAGTTAGTACAAAACATAACATTACTCAGCCCAAAACATGGACCTAGATTAAATGGCTGGTGCAAGACAACATTGCTAAATCAGAAATGTTAAGAGCCATAGAAAGAGGATCTTTCATGATTTTAGGCTGAGCTTGTTCTTTGTTCCCTGGGGCTGCCCACAGTTTCCTTCTGACCAGGTGAAAGCAAGAACTTATCTGAGCTCTTTTACACTTCCCTCTTTCACCAGAATAAACTAATTCTGTCTTCACAGTGCCATAAGGCAATTTACAGCAGTGTAAGAGACATTGCCACCTCAGTCTATTGTCCATATTATTAGAAATAAAAGCTTCATTCCTGTACTCTTGACTCTCTAGAATTGAAGATTAGAGTCTAGACTAGTTGGTGGGAATTATGGCCAAATCTATGAGATATTAAATACTCAATTTCCCATTGAAATTAAAGGTCAATTAGGTGACTTGTCAATGCTGTGGATCTCATCCGATCCCTAGTTTCCTTTAAAGATGTTGGCCTTGCCAGTGCAACACTGAATAGTATGTTCCTGTGTGTGGCATACATACACGCAAGTATCTATCAGTGTGCCATCAGTTTATTTATGCGGTGCTAACAGGGGATTAGTCCCACTCTGCCGTTGGGAATGAGCTATATACGTTTCTTATACTAAATGTGAGTTCAGGTGTCCAGTGCAAAAGTGACCATTGCAATCCATTGTAATTCTGTTCCTTTTTGCATGGTGTTGTATTTCCCAACATATTGCTATACTGTCTTATCATATTCTTAAACAAAAAGTACCGAACATGCCACTTGTAACAATACCGCATATAACTTGATGTGCTGATCAGTTATGTGCCCTTTCTAACACTGCTGTCTGTGCTCCAGCTGCAGCAATGACAGAGCTTTACCTCTCTCACTGCAAGCCGTTAGTATTCTTCACTTAGTTTTACCTTAGCTGATTTTACTTACACAAGTTACATCTTTTCCAGTCTCAAATTATTTCTCTTGCAGTTAAGTAACTTCCATTTAAGAGAGTGAAAAGTCCACTGCAGATAACTGTGCATAGCACTCTTATTAGGTTAATCCCTCTGCAGCAGGAAGGCTTAGGTCACTTAGGCCCTTTTCAGTCCAAATGTCATTTCCAAGAATAATTTCCTCTGGTTGCTTAGCAACTTCTCTTAATCTTTCCTTTTTCCCTTCATATCAATAACTAGTCCCTTGGCCACATTGCAAAGCCAAGGTATGCTGTTTCTGGCTTGCTGTTCACAGTGTCTTGGTGAAAACAGTCTGAAACTTCCTGGGACCCATTTTCATTATTTTGGTCCCCAGTATAGTGGCTTTTAAGGTTGGTTTGCCCAAGGAATAAATAAAGCGTAAGATTTGCAGGCAACAGAGAAATAGACCTATCGAGGCACAGACCTATTGTGATTCAGTTTCACTTTGCAGTCCTTGAGGGACTACAGGTTGTGCAGAGGCTGCCTCTTGGTCCATTTGTGAGCAAGCACCTGAGGAAATCTTCACACCAGCATGTAGGGGTAAGGTTCAAGCTCCTAGAAAGTTCCTATGCCTTCTATTTTTCCGTCTTTCATTTATTTTTTCTTTCCAAAAACCTTCAAGAATGCTGTCTGAATCTGGCAGAAGAGCAGCATGGATCAGGAAAAAGATGATCAAAGTTTAGAGGAGTTAGAGCACCAGGTGTATGTACTCCCTTTCCCTGTGTGAAAGAAATACGGGCTATCACTCGAAATACGTAGCACAGTCTTCCACGGTAGCAATGCAACTTCAGTTCTGCAGAGTAATTTTGGGCCCTTGCTAGTTTATAGACATGTATGCACAATTCTTTCCCTTTCTCCTCTATGCTCTCAATACCATGCCTTGCAGATAATGCTACAATGTCATTATTTTCTTACATAATAATCCTGGCTCTAAGCTTTTCTCATACACTCAGGAGCAGCTCAGAATTCAATGAAGGTGGCATCATATTAACTAAAATCAAAATTGCCCAGAGTATATCTTAAAATATTACTAAAATCCCTTCCTCTGAAGGAAGTATTTCCTCTGAAAGGCATTTAGCAGTCATTGTACAAATATAGGAACTTCTAGGATTTCTCATCACTATGATTGCTCTGGTTTATCCACTGCCAAGAAGAAAATAATAACAAAATGCCACTATAGCCTCATATGCTTTGATTTTTAACTCTGGTGACATCTCTGTGTTTGCTTATGCATAAATAGCAAAGATGTGCTTGGCAGTTTTGCGTGGGGAACCCCACTGGCACCTTATGTTTCTCATGCTGTAGGAGAAAATTGTGAACTTGTTCCTCAGCCATACCACTGAGGAAATTTCAGCTATGACCTTTATCAGTTTAAAAGTCTCCTTCACTCTACCTAGCTAGGCAGATACGATGTTGGTACAGATCAAATGACCCTTTCAGTAAGAAACTAATTGTAATGTCAAGGTAAAGTCACTTCAAGTTCTTGGTGATGTTCAAGACTTTCTACAAGACTGGATAAAAGTCACTATTCTCATACATCCTGTAGTACTTGTGCTCCTGTACAGTGCCAGTTGGAGACTGATAATCAAAGGTGAGCAATAGAAACAGTTTTCAACATGGTTGGAGACATCAGAAGGTTACCAGGTTGTTGTCAAGTCAACTGCCAAGAAACCTGTCTGCAAAGAAGCAAAACTCAGCTAAACAGGACATAAGGTATCCTTGTGGTATGAATATCAACCAAGAGAAGTTCTTAAGATGTATCAAGATTATAGACAACCATTATCAATACCAAAATTATACACTGTTCCTGTCACTGGGACAAGAACAACAGGATAGTTCGTGCTGTCTCTTTGGAAGAGAAAAGCACAAATCCTGACTTCTTTCACTTGAACTGCAGGAACTGGGTAGAATATGAACACATTTAGAAAACTGCTGCTAATATTGATACACCCTGGGACCAATGTGATATCAAACAGAACTAGACAGATGAGAGAATAAACTTGTCTCCATTTTTTCTGTTCCAATGAGCAAGATAGGAAAAAGACAAAAATATCAGACATGCATCATTAGTTATATTACTAGAGCAAAATGGGTTTTGTTTTTTGCAGACCTTTAAACAGAAGTGCTTTTTGAAAGACTGGGTGCCCAGTATCTCTTGTGTTCCAGCCGTAATTATTGGGAATGGAGGGAAGCAGAGCAGCAAGGGAAGTAGTACTTTAAAAATGTAAGGGAGTATGCAAAAGAGACAAATGTAACACAAACATTAGCTCAACAAACCATGAACAACTTGACCTACCATAAGAGAAAAAGTGAAAAGAAATAACATTTCATTTGCTAGAACTTGCGGAAAGAAGCAGAAAGAGTTGGAAATTTCTCATTAACATGAAGACATTTAATATAATTGGCATTACAGAAAGCTAGTGGGAGGAATTGCATGTTTGGAATGTTAAAAATATTGCTTTTATCCTGGTTAAGAGAAATAAAGCAGGTATAATGTAGAAGGAAGGATTACTCCATGTGTCACAAGCACCATTGCTCACCTTAGGGACTTGAGACTACGGTCTTTTTTTTCATCTTTTGACACATACATGTAGATTGAACATGGTAAACAAATTAGAAGAGTATATATGTAGATGATAAGAATGATGTCTAAGTCAAGTTGCTATTCTGAAATTTGCACCTTTGACTTGAATGATACCTGGAATGCTGCCGGATCCTATCCTTATCTGTTCATCCCTTCAGGCTGATAACTGGTGTTTCTGTGTTTTCTTTAAACCTTGTTAAATGTGTAAATGCTTATAGCTTTTCATTTAGCATTATAAAATCATTGAAAAAGTTGTTTTTCTTCTCTAAAAAGTTTAATTATTTACATTCCCACTTACAAGTTTTTCAAGGTCTAAAAGTTTTACTGGTTCCAGTTCTTTCTGAATCCTGTAAGCTGAAATTCATTTATTATCATCAGTACTGACAAAAAGGAGACAATTCTTTTCTTGTATGTGAGGAAAATTTTAGGCAACTTCATCTGAAAGAAAAGACCAGACAAAAGAGAAGGAATAAGAACAAATATTGTAGTTCCTTATGACAAGTCTTAGATAGTCAAAAAGCTACAATCAAGACAGAGAACGTTTTTTTGAGCAAAATTCTTCTTGGATAAATGAAGATCAGAAGGAATCTAGATATACAATAAAGAAACAAGGAGGAATAAGTAAAATGATGTCTAGCTCAGAGTATAAGAAGATGTAATAAGAGAAGCTAACAATGTTAGATAAAAATCTATGGCAGGCAGCAGGGCAAAGAACAAAGAAACTTCCATTTAAGTGTCTTGAGAAACAATAGTAATAATGAAGGTAAGATCGGCACCCATTTACTGAACAGATCTTTCTACCTCATTAGGAACAGCCTTTATATAATAATTTACTGGTTTGTATCTGGAAAAAGACAAAGTACTGGATGAAGTATTTTCATCACAATGATGAAATGATTCCCAGGCCAGCAGTAACCAAAGAAGCATACAAAGCTATATATAGGGGATAAACTTTTGAGTCAACAGGGACAGATAATTTTTTCACAAGTCATAGAATAAACATTCTGGAGAAGATTCTAGGCAGTTGATTTTCTATATAAAATAAGTTTTAGGAGGGGCTAGTGAAAATACCTGATGATTAAAAGAGCTACAACATTGTCCACACTTCAGCAGGAGCAAACAGGATGACAGATGGAGGCTTAATTTGATACCAATCTCAGGCAAAATAGTGGGAAATCAAATAATCAATTGTAGGAGATTCAGCCCACAGAAAATGAGCTATCTTACATCTGCCATGGCAATGCGTTTGCCACTTCTGCTCTTTAATCTGCCCAAACATTTAGTGAAGGTTTTTGCTCTGCAGGCAAGAAGATATAGCTAATCACAAAGGTTAAGGCCTTTTTGGCCTTATCCCAGCTTTCTGACTTTTCTGTGCTATTACCATTTTCCTGAGTCAATGCTCTTTAGTTGTAACTTGAAAAACAGCTTATTCATTGAACCTTCATTGCCTGCTATTAGGTAGAGTCTATCTAGTCCATCATAGGTGTTTAACTGATAAAGAATTAGAGGAAGACAATAATTAACTTCAGTAAATGTGATTGTATGAAAAATAAGTCTTGCCAGACAGTTGATTTAATTTCTTGAGTGGCTGAAGGTAACTGGCTTGAAGTCTTGAATGGTGGTAACATACTTTGTTCTATGTAAAGTCACGATTGAAAAATGAGTGATCTAAAATATCTTCAAAGCATATGTACTGATTAATAAATTGAAAGTTTCTTATCAGATAATAGCAAAAAACATTGCCTGGAATTTGAAAATTCATCATCAGCTATAGTTTCTAGAGCTCCAGTGCACAGCAACTTGGTCATAAAACTAAGCAATGAGCTAAAACATGAAATAAACTCAATTATATATAAAGCTTGTATGGTAGCAGAAGAAGACTCTAAATAAGACACAATTCATCAGAAACATCATCAGAGAGCAGGCATGTTGAGCAGAATCCTCACTGAGATAACCCCCAAGCTCAGCAAATTCAGTCACAGAAGAAGAAACATTCACTTAACCCAACTACAAATGCAAATACAGACTGGACAAGCTTTGTATGAGCTGTGGTAGGAGCTCTGTTGCTCCCAGGGATCCAGCTGACTTTTAAAGACTTCTCACAGTCATGCACCTAAGGAAGGCAAAGCATGTCAGATAGCCAGATGTATAGAAAAAAAAAAAAACAAACCCCCAAGGTTTAAAAGAATGACTATTTGCAGTACTTGATAAAACATCTTAAGTTAGCTTTTTAGCTTGTGAGAAAGAATTATTACTTAAAACAGGAAGTTTTGAAACATACAGAAAAGTATAGCATGTGTGTGTCACAGCATGAGTTGGATGTTGAGTGAATATGGGCTAGCAAGTGTTTTAAACTATCAACTTGGTTTAAATAAAACAGAATGAACAAATAGCTAAAACTCTTACATGGGTATGACTGGGAGAGAGACTGCATGGCTTGTCGGTTTCAGCACACCACGATTTAAGGAAACAGGTGTGGCACAGAGTTCTCCCTGCACTCTCTTCTAAAGGGCTTGGGTAACCCAGCCTGAAAGGAAGTCCCCACTGCAGCCACCTGCTCAAAACAACCACAGCAAGAAGATCAGACCACTTGGCTTGGGACTTTTCCAGCGTGGTCCTGAAAATCTCCAAGAACACAGACTTCAATACTTCTCTTGGCATCCTACTCCACTCTAGATTGTCCCCCACAGGGACATTCCAGTGTCTAATGACGCTTTCTGTAAAGAAGTGCTTCCAGATATCTAACCTAAACCTCCCCTGGTGCAGATTCAGGCCATGCCCTCTTGTTCTGTCACTGTTTGCCTAGGAGAAGAGTCCAGACCCCACCTGGCTACAACTACCCTTCAGGTAGATGTACAGAGTGATGAGGTCTCCCCTGAGTCTCCTCTTCTTCAGGCTGAACAGCCCCAGCTCCCTCAGTCTCTCCTCATAAGACTTTCCCTCCAGTTCCTTCACCAGTCTTGTTGCGCTCCTCTGGACCCGCTCTAGCACCTCAATATCCTTCTGGAAGTGAGGGGCACAGAACTGCACACAGTATTTGAGGTGAGGCCTCACCAGTGCCAGATACAGGGGGAGAATCACACCCCTAGTCCTGCTGGCCACACTATTCCTGATATGAGACAAGATCCCGTTGGCCTCCTGTGCCACTTGGGCACACTGCTGACTCCTGTTCAGCTGGTTGTCAACCAGCACTCCCAAGTACCTCTCAAAGGGGCCGCTCTCCAGCCACTCATCTCCCAGTCTGTAGCCCTGCCTGGGGTTATTGTGGCCAAGGTATATGACCCGGTACTTGGCCGTGTTGAACTTCATCCCATTGGCCTCAGCCCATTGACCCAGACTGTTCGGATCCCTCTGCAGCATCTCCATGCCTTCCAGGAGATCAACACTCCCCCCCCCCAACTTAGTGTCATCTGTAAATTTACTAAGGGTAGACTTGATCCCCTCATCCAGGTCATCAATAAAGATGTTGAATAGAACCGGGCCCAGTACTGAACCCTGTGGTACACCACTGGTCACCGGACACCAACTGGATGTGGCACCGTTCACAACCACACTCTGTGCCTGGTCACCCAGACAGCTTTTAACCCAGCAAAGGCTGCACCTGTCCAGGCCACGTGCTCTCAGCTTCTCCAGGAGGATCTGTGGGGGACTGTGTCAAAGGCTTTGCTGAGGTCTAGGTAGGCCACATCCACAGCTTCCCCTTGTCTCTCTGGCTGGTCACCCAGTCATAGAATGAGATCAGATTTGTTAGGCAGGACCTTCCCTTCCTAAACCCATGTTGACTGGGCCTGAGCCCCTGGTTGTCTTGTATGTGCTGCTCAGTGGCACTCAGGATGATCTGTTCCATAACCTTGCCAGGCACTGAGGTCAAGCTGATAGGCCTGTGGTTCTCTGGATCTGATTCATTTTAGACCCACAGTCTCTCATGCTGCTGCCTTGCACTGCTGTGGACAGCTTGGCTCCATGTTCTCAGTGACCTGCCCTTAGCAGGAGAAAGCTGCTGTGAAGTGCCCCCAAAGCCTTCCCTTCTTCAGGCAGAAGCAGCCCTGTCCCTCAGGCTCCCCTTGCAGGGTAGGTTCTCCAGCCTCTGAGCATCTTACTAGCCCTCCACTGGGCTCACTCCACCTCATCAACCTGTTCTTTGGATTTTGCTATACAGTAAAAGGCTACAAAGGTGCTCCCATTAATTTCTCTGTAGAGATTTGCAATTAAAATAAAATACTGCTGATCTGATGGTATTAGGAGAGAAACTTTTTTGTGCATTGCTCATGTGAACATATAACAGTTCCATTGGTCCAACAGTATCAGTAAGGTAGTCAGCATTCCCATTTGCGGATGCTAACAATGGTATCTGTATCTCAAAAAAAACCCTTTTAATAATGAGGATCATGTTGCTACTGATCAGGGATTGAGGGAATTTTTGGTTGGATTTGATTCTCATTATGTCTTCTGGATCAGGACCTCAGCTCATGAAAATTCCACAAAGGAATGGGAAGGATCTCCTTTCTAATTTGAGAAGTTTATCAGTTAACTGGGCCAAGTAATGCCAGGAAAACAAAAAAACAAACAAAAAAACCCCAAACAAACCAACCAACCACTGTCTACAACAAAAACAACAATAAAAACAAATGACACAAACCAAAACAAACAAACCAACCAAAACAACAAAACAAGGAACCCTATCAGTGAATATTCATTTAATATTTTGCAATATTTTCACCTGACTATGGTGAGGTCTCTTTGGATTTATTTCTGTGAATATTTTGTTAAATTAATTTACGATCTGACATGGAAAACTCTAATGTTAAGTTGTTTTGAGTTCCAAAACCTTTGGCCTGGCATTTTACACTTAAATGCCATGCAGCATAAATATTAAATTAAAACAGCTGAGATAATTCTTTTTGAAGACTAGCTACTCTTCAGGGAAGTTACTTCAAAAATAAATTTAACAATAAATAGTAATTTAATAGTACATAGTAAATCAAATATCACTCAATTTCTGGACAACAGAAAGTGAAAATGTTTGTTGTTCAGATTACGTCATCCTCCCCAAGTCACACACACAAATGTCTCTCTCTGAAATATCAGTTCCTCTCCTTCACCTCTACTTTTTATACCAAAACCAAAGCACTGTTCCCAATGTAAGCTACTTCTTAAAAATTTGCTTCAGATTAAAATAATTAATAATCACAGTGTTGAGAACAACAGAAACATTACAATAGAGATGTTAAATTCCCAGAATATATCCTCTTAAATGAGAATCAGATTCATCCAGAATGAATAAACCATGGCAGATGCAATGCACATTGTTCTTGGAGAAAGTAGTTCTCTTCCTCTTTGAAAGGGGAGCTATAAACTAATTATGTGGTAATTATCAGCATATGCTGATCCAAGGGATTAATGACCAGAAGGGTGTGAGTGTTTCTGTGCACACCTTGTCCCATTAGCTCACAGAAAGCCCCTAGTTATTCATCCTCAGGAAATTGCATTGTTCTTATCGCCATATTAAACTGAATATGAGAGCAGAGCCTTCGGGTTTATGGATAGCTTAATTTTTCTGGCTAATACAGAAGTAGCTAGTGTGTACATCAAAAGGAATGAGTGTCATGTATATCAAATTAATTTGGAATAATCCTTGAACTCTCTATTTGTTTGATAATCACAACAGATTTTCCAGTTTTAAAATGATTGATTTAATTTCATACTACTGTACTTACTACTGGTACCAACATTTTCAAATTGCCACAATTTATCATTTGGGGTTTTTTTTAAACAATGGTATGTATGTAATTTGACAATTTTGTAACTTTCTAATTTCAAAATAGTAATTGCAGTTGTACAGAAAATTACAAAAACTCTTAAGAAAGGAAGGGAGTGAGCTGAATTTTTCTGGCTGCCAGCAGGGCTTCCTTTCACACAGAGAAGTGCCTCCCACTAATTAAAAGTAATGAGTACTATGACCCCAGAGCTCCCAGACAGCAGTGGAATGGCAAATCCTTGTCACCAACAGCCCTCTTTCCTGAGGGAGATGACCATTGGGAAAGGGCACATTCCTACTGAATATGTTATTCCTTCAACATAATTTTCCACAACATAAAATACAATAGAATTAAATCACAGATACATTAAGTAATGTATTACAATATGATTTTCTAAGACTAAATAAAAGGAGATAAACATCTGTCCAAACTTGAGATACACTTCTAGTGCTACTACCTGTAAAGCCAGATCTAAGAACTCTGTTTTGTGATAAACATATCACTGTGATGGGGTAGTTTCTTCAGTTCAGCAGCTTTTTCAGCATTGGCTATTATTTGGGGTTTAACCGGGCATGGACTGCTACTGGAAGCAAGGGTTTAGTCACAATCATAAGTGTGGCATGGCACCATCATGGTAGCTTTTCAGAGAATCTCATGTTGGACATGTTCTCTGGACTTGTGCCATTTTGTAGAAACAATGGTCTCATTTAAGCAAGGAACAGTATCAAAGCATCCAATGTGCCTGATAAAGAAAGCAAGGCTGAATGAAAAGATTGGGAAAGCTGCTATTCTTTAGTCCAGTGTAGAAATACTATAATGAGCAATTTTATGGTGACTTTCACCCACACTGCTTGAAGGGCTTTAATTAAGCATATTTTGAGTCCTTTATTTGTCCACTATTTATAATTTTAGAAAATGACCTTTGATATTTATGCATTAAGTTTGATTTTGTCCAAGTAGGACCAAAGATTCAAAAGTAAATGGTATTTTTCCCACCATCATATTATCCCAGTCCCTTACAATTATTCATTAACATAATCTCATTTTATCTGGATAAAAGACAAAAGCAGTACTTCAAGCCATCATTTTACAGATAAAATAGCAAGTGAAATAGCAAAGATGAAATAGCAATGACCAGAAAGATTTAAAAATTGGGCAAGTGAAGCCTAGAGGTAAAGCGTGGGGGCAACACCTTTATCACAGGTCACCCCATCTTCCTGTTTGCCTGGCCCATTCCCTTGCCCTACTGCAGGGTTTGAATATATAAATACATTGGAGGAGGTTAGATGTCTTGTTCTTTTTTTGTGTGTGTTGGAAGAGTCATTAAAGGTGATCTAGATCAAACTCCCCTACCATGGTATTGGCTTTAGTGACAATCCCTGGTCTTGAAGAAGAATGTATTATACACTTCACAGTCAGGCTCTGTGCTCAGCCCTCTCTCCCCTCTTTCTGCAGAAATACTCAACTGTGCATCTCAAGCAACCAAGAACTTGTCTCAGAAATATTATCTTCCCTGTAGCATTGAGCTTTCTGGAGGATGGAAGAGTCCTTAAAGCAGAGAGTTCATCATTATTCTAGCAATTACTTTGTAGATGATGATTTTGAACTCTGCTCTGAAATTGAGGAGGGAAAAACACAGTTAGCAAAACACAGACGTGAATTTCTTGTGCTGGCCATCACTTTTATGAGGCATGTAGCTGCATCCTGTACAGTCTCAGACAGAGGAAAAAAGGAGTTCATGCAAAATGAAGGAAAGGAAGAAAACCCATTGCTATCTCTACATAAGTATGGCATAAGTGTCTTGTCTCACAAGCTCCCTGAGGATGAACAAGGAGAGAGAGGGAACAAAGGGGGAGAAATAGAGCCTGGATGTCTTACTAATACACAGACCTGCATAGTCAGGAGCACCTACCTAACCAGGACCCAAAAAAGTTACACCTCTTTGCATGGAGGTCCACAAGTACTCATATAAGGTCTTTAAACACTTGTTGATATTAAAGTCCTGCCAGAAGCCTCACAAAGCATCTGCTTTTGGTGCCTTCAGCTTAAGGCCACCAGCAAGCAGCCCATGACACCAGCAAACCCTCTTCCGAAGGTGAAGACTGGGACCCTTAAGATGAGCACTTCTTCACACCAGGCTGCTATAATGGCAGGGATGGCAGCTTGGCTTGGGCAGTGTCAGAAGGTCGCTGGCACCAGCTGTATAGAGTGACAATTACAGGTTTACAGATGGTGAGTTAGTCACAGCTTTTCACATAACTGTTGGTACTCTTGGTCACCTGGGCCATATGGCCTCCATGTTATGGACAAACTGAGATTCAGTAGATCACGAACATCCTTCTGTATTTCTGTCTGAGAGGGCAGGTCATAATTTCAATAAGGACTTTCCCTGGGTTCCATTACCTCTAAGCAAAAATCACTCTAATTTTACCTTAGAAATGAGAAGTTGTGCTCTGAAAGCATAACTAACAGCCAGGACTAATTACCCATGTATCACACAGAGCTGTTACAGTGGGAGAGAGATTATTTATGTACCTGTTTTAATGGCAACAATGAAAGACATCAAGAGTTTTCAGCTGTGCTTAGTCTGAGTCTGAATGAGTTTTCTGTAGCAATGCTAATCTCTGATCTATTTTTTTCCTGCTTTTAATATACTTGTCACAAAACAATGAAGTGTGAGACCATTGAAGTAGTGTAGATGGGTTTGATCTGACATCGTTAGAATTTGTAGTATTTCATGAGTGTGCTGACATGCTAATCTCTCTGGTAATGTTCATGCTAATCTCTCTGGCAGAGAATTTTCTGCTGTGTTGTTTGGAAATGCTCCAATGATGCTTTTTCATCAATGTACTGTCTCAAGGCTTTCAAAGAAAAGGTCAGTTATCTGAACTGTCCTTTGATAGGTGATAGCTCTCTGGTTTCCAAGGATAAGGGACACACTTTTGTTTGTGGCTAGATAGATAATATATTAATTATATAATTAAAAAATTACTGCATATTTTTGGTTGGATAAAAACTGTAGAGCTTCCTAGAACTGCAGAGCTCAGAAGGTAAATAAGAGCTCCTTTTGCTGTCTGCTGAAAAATAACCATTGATAAAGAAAAGTCACCTCTGGCTATTCATAGTCAGGCTATACATAACAAAAATGGATGGCAGACATCTCCACATTATAGATAGGAGCACAGATAGTCTGGCAGGTGAGGATGCTGACAGCTGGAGCAAAGGACCAAGAGACATTGATGCTCAGCCGTCACTTGGTCTCTCCAAATTCAGACTGTGTGTCTTTCTGGAAAACAAATCATATATCGATGGGCCAGGGCGAGTCTTTATAGCATATGGCATATTGGTCAGACTAAATAACTAGAGCTATCTTTCAGCCTTAATATCCATTAGCCAGCCACTCAGAGCAGTGAATGAAGTATTGTGCATTCAGTAAGAACCACAGGCAAGAATTGAAGTAGGCAGGGCATGTAATCTCCTGACCTTTCAGTGGGCAAATCACTGCTCCTTAAATAAATAAAGCCACAATGTGTTCTGTAGGAAGGTTCACAGTGCCTACATGGTGGGGCTTTTTTCTCTATGAAACTTTCTGCTTCTCTCCATGTTTTGTTGTTGTTGTTGTTGTTGTTGTTGTTGTTTTATTATGAGACAAAGGATAGGAACAGTACACAACTTTCTTTTTCAGGTCATGATTTTATATCCGAAAATGAAAGGTAGTATGAAATTTACTTTTTGTCCTAATGTGAAATTGGATCAAGTAAAAACAATTTCTCTACTCTTAGTAGAGGTCCTTAAAAATGGCAGAAAAGGGCTCCATTCAGTTTTAAAAAAACAGACCAACATCAGATTTGTACCTCAGCTCACAATGATTTTATTACCATCTGATATAAGACTGATGATATTGAATTACAGATGGATCACCATATCAAGCAGCAAAATTATGAGATTTTCCTTTTGCACTAATGTATTGTTCAAATCTGAGCACTCTCTGACTCAGTAAAAAGCATGTTCTGCCATAAAACACTGTCTCTGTTTGTAGGAACTTGGATAATAATTTTTATTTTGATAACAGTGTTCAGTGACTCATGTTAAGAAAAATCCTTAAAAAAATATAGGCTTGGAATGCTTGGATTTTACTTTTTCCTTTTATTATTCCTCCATTTAAATGTGGCATTATGGTTCAGAAATCTTTGGGAAAAAAAAAACAAACCACCATGTTATTACTAGCAGGACAGAACAGCTATCTCAGAGGTTGCAGCGAAGTAGGGAGGAATCACAAGGGCTCATAGCCTCTTCCATGGAGGCTTCCCCATACACTTGGTCTGCTGCAGGAGCCAGGTGACAAACACAGGAGCTGCAACAGCACTTCCCAGCTCCTGCCACACAGCCATCCTGCAGCACTGCACAGCAGCATATGCTCTGCCACAGCCCCCAAGGTACAAAACAACCCTGGTCTGGCAGAGTGCAGACCATTTGATACAACAAGGGATGTTCTCAAACAAAAAAGACCTCATCAAATACAAAAGAGTTCTGAGACCAAACTGGCCTTAGAAGTCCTCCAAAACACTCTCCTCACAGTGAATGTTGAATAGCAGAATAAACAACATGTGGGTGCCTCCATGCATCCATAATGTTGTCAGCTCTGTGCATGTGGAAAATAGGCAGCCAGACAAGTGTTGAGGTCCCTGTGCTCTGGAATTTTGCAGAAGACATGAAGGTTCCCAGGTCACTATGGCTGGACTGGCAGCCACAAGCCAAGGGAATGGCGCAAGGTACAACACATCGCTAGAGCCCCAAAACTACTGCCTTGCCACTCCAGGATGCAGTTGCACCAGTTTAAACATTGTGACTCCCTCCTTATCTACCACGTTGGTTCATCAACACCCTGTATCCCTGCTGTCTGCTGGAAAGACTCTGTGGATCCCCAAGGGCCTGATTAGATTCCCATGGCAAGGGATACCATGAGGAAAAATTACCAAGAAAGGTCTGAACACACAGCACTGGTCTGAGTGCCCAAACCACAAGCTGTGGGCTCTCCTGGAGCAAAACTCTGAAAAACACTTTGTAAGGGATAAAGAAATACTCCTAATGATGGAGGAGTGAATGTGACCACAAACAGAAGTGTGGTCAGAGCTTCCATCCACCAGGCTATGGGCTTACATCATCCAGTGACTAATATTAAAAGATATTATTAAAAAATATATAAAATGAATTGCTAACATAATCCAATTTTAAATGCAAAGGCATACAATGAAAGCCACTTGTCCGCAGTGTGAATGAATACAGGCTAGAGCAGGCACACATTGAGATGGGTAAGAGCAGCTGGCCAGTAACTGTGAGGGCAGGAAACACCCTGGAACAGTTAGCTGTGGAAACCATGGACAAGGAGAGGTGGGATTTTTCTCTTCAAAACCAGTGTGGATAAACTACCAGAAAGAAGAATTATGAAGTCCAAGAGGTGTGTTTGGCAGCACAGCAGAAGGTAGAAACTGTTATTAATATCAGTCTGGAAGCAAGAGGGAAGTTCCCAGCCATCAAAGGCTCTGCAGCAGCCTCTCAGCCTGAGCAAGCCAGACTACATGTTGAAGTGGGGCTTGGCAAACATGTGAATGGAAAAACATGAAGTGACAGATGGGGCTAGTGGGAGACTAAACTTGATGGCTCAGGAGGGTTTGGGTACTATTTGCATATCTGCAGGCAGAAAAAGTCTAGTCCAAAATTTGCAGGGTTTTTTATGGTGCTGATGACAGGTAGCATCAATGAACAGTGCTTGCATCATTGTCATGTCTGTGAGATGTTTATTCCCATCCTCACACATGACCCAGTTTTGGTTTCACAGCATTTTGTTATTGCCACCAGTACTGTAGCCATGTAACATTAATAGGACCTGAAACTGAAAAATATTCAAATCTAACCAGTTTTTTTCCTAAAGTATAATGCTTTTCTGCAGCTACATTTTGCCTTCTGGAGACATATTACAGAATGGCCCATGCCTGACTGAAGTACCATGGAAATCCTTTGAGTACTACAGGGATGGGGTTTCTTTAGAAACCTGTATAACAGCCGTACAATCCTCATTAGATGTGTGTGCACAGAAGGGAGAGGTAATGTTAACACTGTGCAGCAGAGCCTCTTCAGAGTCACACTTTGAATTGCTTTCTTTGTGGTGCTTTCTCAAATTTATTCTCTGTTGTAAATCTAAATGCAAAGGAAATAATGATCTCTCTTCAGATCATCTAGGAAAAGATTGTTTAATGCCATTAATATTGTAAAAGAATGAATTACAAGCCCACTGTTTCTTGTATGAACCAGTCAAATTCTGTAGGTTCAAGGACTTTTTGAAATATTTTTGCAGCTGTATTATTTAAAGAGCTCATAGGACTCTCACAGCCTGCTGTGGCCTAGCACTAGGCACTGTGTGACATGGGACCAGCAAAACCAAGTATTTATAGTGAATGAGAAAGCTGCTGTTCAGCCACTGATTCTAGTGCTTGCAAGCATAAACTGGAGTGCATGTGCCTTCATGCATGACTTGTGTATGAGAGACTAAACAACCATGAACAGTAGGTGATTTTGAAGAATAAACAAGGAGCACTGGTCTGAATGCAGTGCCTGGATAGTCTAGAGAAGCCTTCCTTTTACACTGGTGACTCCACAGTCTCTGAGCAATGCCACTGATCTTCTTCACAGTGTGACTGATGCATGTTACTGAGTAGAAAGAGGGAGTAACATTTTAAGGGTTATAACCATATACCTCAGCTCCTATACAATGAAATGCTATCCTCAAAGAACAAGAAATTTGTTCTTCTTGCAGGGACCAAATGTGCAAGATTCCTGTAAACTGGGAAGAGAGACAAAATTATTCAGACTGGTTTAATTTTGTTTACTGACAATAACAAAGATGTGCAGACAAACCTTACCTCGTGCATCAAGTTCTGCTGTTTTAAGACACAAGAGCCCCACACCCATGTGGAAGTGACTCTGTGGCCCCACAGAGGATGCTGACATTATAGACCTACACAATTCTCATTTAGACAGGTTGCAGACTGTGAAATGGGTGGCTTTTAACAATCCTTGGTCACAATTTCTAGGCAGACTCTACTTGTAAATTGTCCCTAAATGATATGCCAGCCTCTTCTTGCTAACATTAGAGATGGTCCTGTTCATTGTAGGTAATTACTAATGGTTATGAACAATTTATTGACCTATTGGATTTCTTTATGAGGGTATCCATGATTGATTCATTAGCTTACCCATGGTAAAATGATTAGAATTAGAAGCAGAATGTAAAGAAAGCTAATTATTTCCAAGCTGTGTTTTCCAAACAAAAAATTCTTCCCTACTAACAAATAAAAATGTCAGTAGGAAATATTGTTCTGGAAAAAAGACAGCTACTGCAGTTGTCACACCACCTCTACCAGCATGCACATGCATAGACACATCTATATGGCTTTGGAATAGTGAGACAGTTCAAAGATCATCTTCCTCAGATTTATGTCCTTGCTGGACCAGTTGCTTTCACTTTTTCTCTGATCTTGCTGATATTTCAAAAAGAAATGTCCCTGACAGATGATCTAGTTTGGTCTTTCACCTTCTATTAACAAAAACTGATCCCTAGAGTTTCATACTCCTCCTGTACCCTGATTCAACAGAGGAGGAAAGATGTAGAAAGCAAGGAGCTGAAGAGCTGTTGACTGACTGAAGGTGCTGATACTGAATTAGTGCTTTCACAGTGTTTTTACTTACAGGCAAGCTTTTTTTCATCCTTCTACCATGCACACTAAAAAGAAACAACAGAAAACAAAAACTAAAAAACAAGTAATCAAAACCCAAATGTTGATTGATTGGGAATGTTAAGGGGCTAAGTAGGGTTATGTTCTGGTGATGCCACATGGGAAGCTATGCAGCTTTCCTACATGCAGATAAGTAGTCTGCTGCACAGAGCAGACAAAGCATATGCAACAGCAGCATTAGTAATAGGAAAGTGGATATAATGCCTGATTTACATTTCTTTATAGTCCTAGAAGTTGTAGGTGCTGCACACTAGGCCAGATTTGGCTTTCAGTCTACAGAGGTTTATGTATAAAGCTTTCAGAATTGAAATTCAAACAGTGAATGCAGAAGGATACAGAAAGAATGAACTTGCTTTTCTAGGACAGGCCACCCACTCAGATAATGTCACATCACATTCTCACAGAAAACCTCAGTTCTTTGAAAAACCAATATTGTTTCAGTGTGCACGTTGTACTGTCAAAATTACCAGATTGACCATCCAATGGCATTTGCCTACACTCTTAAGTATATAGCAGAAGAAGATAGCCAAAACTTTGGCTTTTTCTGCCCCCAAGAACTGAGCTTAAACAGTTAGTGCTACAAGTCCTTGCTACAGGAGAAGGATCAAGTCCACAGTCTCATCTCGGTCAAAGACAACACACAGCTAATGGGTCAGAGAGACACTGTACAGTTGAATAAGCAGCTTTTTTGCAAACAATTTCAACTCTGTGAATGTTATATTTCAAGCTATCATAGGCCCAGTTGGTAGTTGCTAACTTTACAAAGGTAGCATTTATAAAGAGAAAGTTTATTCTAGAAAAGAAAAAAAAAAAATTTAAATAGAACTTTGTGATTTCATGTACAAATGCTGGAAAAAAGTGCACACGAGATAGATACAGGAGGGTAATTTTAATCATGATAATACACCTCAGGTAAAAACTGATCCTGGGCTAAAAACTTTATCTCTTGATTTCCAGAGCTATATTCAGGACAATAGACACTGGTACTCTGTGCGTAAAGAAATGCCAAGCTAGGGGAACCATTGTGATCACAAGGTGCCAGGCAGTTAGTGTCAAGTGTAGAGGGACCCCAGGAAATCCATGCATCTGCCAGGACATGATGTGTGCCACAGACCATCATCTCCGAAGAAAGTTAAAGACTATGATAATAAATCAAGATCTACCCACAGGAAGAGAACAGGAGAGATCGGGGACATCACTCACATCACTGTCTCTCCAATAAATGAAAATTGATGTGCTATTGTAAAAAACCTAAAAACACCCAACAACCTAGGTGGACCAACAAGGCAGACCAGGATGATGCTACTAAAGCAGACATGAGAAGCTCTCAGTTGTCCCTTCTCTCTAGACTGCGTTCTGGTGACAGGCTTAAGCAAAGCAGGGAAGAGGACAACACACTGAGACTCCTTTGAAGTGAACACCCCATCAGCAATGGTGCATGTTGCCACCACACTGGTTCATCAGTCACCAGGGCTGGTAGAGGTCAAAGAGATGTGTCCTTCCCAGGACCCCAGAGAGCTGAAACATGAGGTAATGACAGCACAAGTATAGCATTAGCAGAGGAATCCAATGTCTCTTCAAAAACTCTTTGGATTTAGTTTGTTGCACCTAAGGTCTTACAACGCAAGCTTCATCACTTTTCTCCGAGGATTCCTCCCTTCACCCATTCTGCCCCTTGTGTGGGGCCATGAAGCTCCATCTTAAAACAAGCCCAAGTCTCCCATTTCCCTTACTGAATGAGCTCTTCAGATTTTGCCTCTTCAGACACACAGAAATTGTCTTCTCATTTACAGTATAAATTTATTCATGACCAATAGGTAGCTGTTTGTTCCTGAGATAATATCACTTCAACTGAAAGAGCTTTTTACTCTCCTCAGCATGTACCACCCAACATGTTTAGTAAGAGATATTACATCCCCTCTAACCTTTGTTTGACCTGGCTAAATGAGCTAAGCTCATCAGAGGAAATGTTATAATTATTTTGAAATACAATTACCTGTTCTTATAACAAGAGAGAAAAGAGAGACTACCAAGTCTGGAGGACTTCAGTAGTAACAATTAAAACAAGAAGGTACCTGCCTTAGATGTTTTATCTGGACACAATCATTAATTTCCCAAATATATATATTTCCACATGAAACCACAGCAATGAACGAATCTTCTACTAAAGATAATTCACTTTAGACTTCACAATACCAAACCTGCCCAGTTTCCAGCTGGAGGCGCTCTTTGAACATCTTCTGGTCTTTGCCAGTAGGAGTCTCAAGAGGTCCCTCCAGCCACAGCATGGGCAATGAAGGCATTACCTGCGGTGGGAGGCAAAAGACTGGCTGTGCTGAGTCATTATGTCACAGATTATTACTGAAGTTGTTTTCAACTGATACAGACTGTCAGACCCACCTGGCTCCATTTCCAATCAAGTCTTTTATAAAATCTTTTTTTTTAAGAAAAAAGATACTCCTTCTTTCCTTTAAACAAGTTGTGATTTTAAGACATTTATATTTTTACTTTGACATGTTGGAAATGAAATGGCACAAAAATGAACTGGGAAATCTGGCCCTGCATTGGGGAAGAGCCCTGTCATGAAACCAGGAGCACTAAATATGCAAAACACTCCATCTCCAAGAAGGAATAGCAGAAAAAAAATGGCTCCAGTTTTAATGACAGTCTTCTCCAAGCCAATGGCTGAACAGACATGAACCTATGATTGGGATGCAGCACCTCTCACCCATGCCTGGGAAGGGAGGCCCTGGAAAGGCACACTTGACCCTTGTCTCCTTGTCTGAATTACAGCCCTGCAGGGGTGAGGGGCACTTCATTAATACAAAACTAGTCCAGCAAAGATTAATTAGCTGTTGAACCCACTACCCACTCTGTCTCACTGTTCTTAAACTGTGATGACTCTTACAGCATCTCTAAGTATCCAGGAATTGTATTATATAAAACCATAGAATCATTTCAGTTGGAAAAGACCTTTAAGATCCCCAGATACAATCATTAACCTAACACTAAATCATGTCCCTAAGCGCCTCCTCTACATGTCTTTTAAATATCTCCAGGGATGGTGACTCCACCACCTCCCTGGGCTATTGTTCCATTGCTTAACAACACTTTCAGTGAAGAAGTTTTCCTAATATTCAATCTAAACTTCCCCTTGTGAAGCTTGAGGCCATTTTGTCTTGTCCTATCATCTGTTACTTGGGAGAACAGACTGACCCCCACCTTGCTACAGTCTCCTTTCAGGTAGTTGTAGAGAGTGATAAGTCTCCCCTCAGCCCCCTTTTCTCCAGGCTAAACAACCCCTATTCTCTCAGCTTCTTGTATGCAGACAGAAATAGGTGCCTGTGTAAAAGATGTTTCCATAAATGCTGGACGAAACTGCTTCCATTTGCACAGAGGGAGAAAAATATTCTTTCTCTGCAGTCTGATAAAACTTGTAAAAGCTGTAGATGTTTTCTCTTCCTGATCTGTGGTTCATGTTTCCCAAAACATTATATTTTCCTCCATGAACAAAAACATTCTGATAGAATACTACAGCTGTTTGGTAGCAAACCACATGGTTTACATCCTGCCCTGGTGCACCTCAGGGAGATTAAAAGAGGGGACACAACTTGCAGCATCTGGCAGAAGCTGGAGGTGAGCAAGTGGCAGCAGATGACACCTTGACTGTCTGCAGAAGGTGCTGAGACACTTGCATTGCACAAGAGACTGAAGCATCCCCACAGAGTCACCTCATCTTTTACCTGCTGCACTGCCTGCCCAGGCTGCACACCAGGAAACTGAGATGGAGGGAAGAAAAGAAGACTTATGCACACTGAGAGTCTGCCTGCACTCATCTGGATGGAAAGTGCTTATTGCTCAGACTGATTTAAACCTGATCTTTCCTAGCTTTCCACAAAACTGGCTTTGCAAAATATCATATAAACCCAATTATTTTGTTTTATAGTAGTTGATCTGCAAAAGAGATGCAGAGCTGGTCAGGAATAGTGCCCCTTCCAGTGCTGGGGCTTCTGCACTCATCCTTGTTGCCAGTCACAACTGAGGACACTGGTTTGCTCCAAACATGCAGTGGAGAGCTTTGTTGCATGGCTTGGCACAGAGCAGTGATCAAGACAGACTGCAGGGATGTGGTGACCATCCTCCTGGCATCAACCACCTCCTTTGTTACAACTTCAAAAGACTCAGAAATTAACACAACCTCCTTGTTACTGTGCTACATGGTTGAAGCAGGAAGGGACAGCCTTAATTAGGATAGATAATGCCACAAGAATAAAATCCTGACATAACATAATGTCTCTTGGTGGTACATAAATGTCAAGACATTCACGTAAGATAAGTGTTGCAGGAAAAAAAAAAAAAAAAAAAGCCTGTATTTTCATTATACTGAGTGATGGATGAAGATGAAAATGTCACCATATGGCTGAAGGATGCTGTGCAGATGAGTGGAGGGAGCTTGCTCACAGCCTGAACTGCTGTGCACCACCAGTCCCAGGGAGGGGCCACCCTGGGCAATTTGTGCTAGAGGTGCTCAGGAGGGCATGCCAGGATGAGGCTTTGGTTAGGTATGTTGTGGGGTACATCCCTGAAGCACTTTCCTCACTGGATTAATCCTGGCTCCACCTGGTGTGATATCTACCTTGCCCACAAAGCATGCATAAGCAAGAGAGAAAGACAACTCCTTGAAGGAAGAGATGATAAGAGAGAGGCAGAGAGGGCCCTTTTCCGTAAGCCCTTCACACACAATGAAGATTTGGGTTCCAAGGCATATTGACAGTATAAGCAATAAATACTAACAGGACACAGGACTTCAGTTTGAAGATAATATGACTTTAAATAAAGTTTAGGCTTTATGTTCCATTCAAATCAAACTCTACTTTCAAAGACATTTTCAGAGGTCTCCAGCACTACATACAGCAGAAATAATACATTAAAAATACAAGTGGCAGGTGAACGATGAGCTAATATATGAGGAACAGAAACTATTTTCTTAAGGGAATAACTTCTTTCTCCCTTTTGCCTCATTTTAACTATTGGCATGAATGATATTTTGCATTTCAGGTTTTGTAAATGTGGACTTAGGTTTCATCAGCACATGTAGCTCCAACCACCACAGGCTGCAAGGTCCCCCGATCCTTGTCATGGCCCCCGCACAGCCTCCTGGCACCCTGCCACAATGGGAGCAGCACAGAGTGAAAAGCCTCAGTCTGCTGGACTCAGCACATGAACATGAGCATGCATGAAGATTTCCACGTGCACCATTTACTGTTTGGCTGAGGCTGATTTTCCTCTCCTTCCCCTACTGATAAACAAGAACCAAATAGGAATATGAAGTGTCAACCAGTATCTTGCAGTTGGAAGATCTTGCAATTTTATACAGCTGTTGAATCCCTGAGAAAATACCCTGGAGTAGGAAAAAGGGTATCTACCTCTTCTTCAATGACATAGGGATTCACCTGAGAGGTGCTAAATCAGAGGAATACTCTTCTGATAATGGCAAGAAAAATGTTGAGATATAACTTAAAGAAAACAGATTATAACCCCACATTATTCAAAGCCAATTCCTGTGAAGAGTTTTCATTAACAGCCATCTTAGGCAATAAATGAATGATTAAAATCATCAGTGGATGGTTTTATTCTAAGAAATGACAGATTAGACCAGGAAACACTGTAATTTAGACATGTTAAAACAGACTCTAGAACAAATAAATAAAACCTTTTCTTACTATATATTAGTGACATCCATTTCTTCAGCAAAAGATTTTTCCAGCAGTGCCGCATGCTATGGGGAAACTGTAATATATGAATCTATTTTCAATGTAGGTGATATAAAAGCAGTATTAAGGCAAGACAGAGCCAAGTAGTTATATTTCTTTCTTCCAGAGGACTGAAAGTCAATCTTCCTTACTGTCAACATTTTAGTCTTTAATGCAATTCTTTTTCTTAAGTTTGTTTTTCTTTTTAAATCAGATAAACCTTTAGACAGAATAGTCTGATTTTTGCAGCTGTTGCTGCTCCAGAAGGCAAGTCTTTTTTTTACCCCTTTCCTCTGCCTCTGTAGGTCTCCTGCTGCAAGCACCCCACACAGCACCTGCACATGAACATGTCTGTGAGCTGTGAGTGTGAGAGAGAAAAGTGGTTAATGAAATCATTTCGATGCAGTCTGAGTGCAGAGGCACACACCCAGCTGGATGGAAATACAGCTCCAGTTTTGCCCACTTCCAACACCCTGAGTTTATCTGTAGGCAGCCTTGTCCCATCCACAGTAGAAGTGGGTTTGCCAAGCTGATCATGTTCATTGAAGAGAAGGGCAGGCTGTGTTTCAGGGATATGGCCATCACTCACTCAGCAGTACAGGAGGTTGTGGGAAACCAGTAAAGCCACTACAGAATAAGCAAAGCCTGACAGAAAGAAACAGGTTGCGAGGGTGCAGTAGGGAGCAAAGGGATTTTGGTAGGGGTTTTTTTTTTTGTTTGTTTGTTTATTAAACTCTGATTTCTATTCTGTCTCATTTTGAGGTTTTTCTTCAATTCATAGAGTTTGTAATTCAAGCCTTAGGTTCAAAGCCTTTTGGTGTCCTTGGCAGACATGGCAAGGGAGAGGTGCTGCAGCTGCCCTCGGAGCTGCTGCTGGCTGGACACCCTCCACAGCCATTCATCAGAGGGAAAGAGAGATGGATGTATAGGCCATTTCATTTTCACTCAAAGGCAATAAAAGGAGCTTAAGAAATAGAAAGAATGCCAAAGCTTCTGAAATTTCATAATTTTTAATATCACAGGCTGGGTGAGGTGGGAAGGCACCTCTGGAGGTCATCTTTGTCCAGCCGCCCCTGTTCAAACAGATCACCCAGAGCATGTTTCTCACAGCAGCATCTCATCAGGTTTTGAACCTCTGTAAGGATGGAGACTGCACACCCGCTTTGGGCAGCCCAAGGCATCAGGCATGACCTGCTAGGCATGATATCGCCATCACAGGTATTTCAGTTTTGGCTTTTCTAAAATGTAAAAAGTAGCTTCCCCCTCTCACTCTCTCTCTGTTCACATTTAGCACCACTTTGGTAGTCAGTTTCCACCAGCTTTAGATGCGTCCAATCAAATATATTTCCAACTACATTAAGGCAAGAATCATAGAATCACTTAGGTTGGAAAAGACCTCTAAGATGGAGTCCAACTGTAAGAGACATGGATGAAAGAATATGTAGAACCAGAAAGCATCTGATGTTGTGTGCAATCCATAATTCCTCTTGTATGAAAATACTTCCAGCAGCAGCCATCCCCTTTCCCACACCCTGAGTCAAGCAGGCATGCATAGGTTCTGTGTACCTGCACACAACACCATGACCCGCTGTAGATTTATTAACACAAGAAGACTATACACATAACGTCTTGTCTTTTACTTAGACTTGCCCCTTCCAAATATCAATCCCTTCATTATCTGGTGAATTAACTTACAGTGAGACCTGAATGCCAGCAAACACTCTATATGGTATCAACCAGGGAGGACCAGCTATCTCCCACTGCACTGTGCCTTTCCACCCTGGGGACAAGCAGGAACACTCAAGCTCTGTCCCGTCCCATTTCTGTCACTGGTAGAGTGCTTGGTGGCTGCAGCCTCAGTGGCCTTGCCAGTAAATCTACACCTGTATGAGACCAAAGCCTGCCAGCTCCATTGCAGCACCCAGCCATCCCTGGTGCCACATAGAGTAGCTCCAGGGGAACTACTGGATAAGATTCCCAGCTGCACTCCCTCAAACACTAGGAAACGCATTTAACATTGTTCCCAGGAGGTACCCACTGCTGCACCCTATTCCCACCGGTTCAGCCCAGTCCTCAGCAGCAGCAGCTCAGACAGAGTGGTCTGGGAAGTTTGCAGCCTGAATGTCAGTGTAGAGCCCTCACAGTGGGCTAACGTTCAGTAAAGGCAAGACCCTTGGTCCACATGTTTAGGACAATCTTTGCTCCTATTTTCTGTGGCCTTTTCACCTGCAGCGAAAGGGACGCTTTGAGGAAGCACAGCAGTGGCCAGCCCCATCCACCTTTCTACTGCTCTTCCCAGAGCAATTCCTACCACACCAGGCCTGCAGCTCTCAGTCAGTATTGTCACTACCCTTGTATTATCTAATGCAGCCGATCTGCCTGGAATCCCCTTTGATGCTCATTTAATTCACTGATGACACTGTCTAAACATCTAGTACTTGTCTGTGATCACCTCTAGGTGAATACCAGTGGAGAGTTTTGCTGCTCTCTGGCACACCCTTGCCACACCTGATGGATTCGCAGGAGTGTGTGATTCTTAATTTAGAGAATTAACATTGCTGAGGTTTAGGTCTAAGTTAAAAGAAGGATATTTCTTCTGGACAACATGGGTGACAGGTGCCTTCTGTCAGGGACCCCTGCAAGACCTGTGAATTAATGAACATCTGTTTCTCTGGGACAGCTCCTGCTGCTTTGGCAGAAAGAACCTTCCAGGGACTGCACTACTGAAGCTGGTGGGAGGAGTAACATTTGGGATCATTTGGCCACCATTTCACAGGCCACTGAAGTCTGAGCAGGCACAGCATCTCTCCACTTCAACCCCCAGCTGATGCCTTAACCTCTGCTGTGATTTTATTTGCTCCCCTGACTTTTCAGGCGTTTTTTAATTTAGTGGTTTTACAAGGGCAAGGGGGAACAAAGAAACAAAAGGCTAAGAAAGGAGTTATACCATTGCCTTCAGATTTGGACAAGACAGTACCTGAGCCTCAAATTATTCATGTACCTGTATGACTCCTGCTTCCCTGAGATGCTCTGTGGCCTTTGAAGAAGACTATCCGGACTTACTGAAGTAGCAGAAGCATCTGCCCAGTCCCTCTTGCTGTAACGTGTCCAGCAATTACAGGCTAACATCCAGAACTAGACTTGAGTTCTCCTAGGATGCAAAAACCATGGTTTCAGCTTCCATATTTGCAAACTCAATTCAATAACACTCTCTCACTGTGCAGTAACTCAGCTTGTGGATGAAGTAGCCCATATTTCTGTGAAGAAAAAACATGTTTTTCTTCTTATTCTATGTAGATGTGCAATGATGCCACAGCTATATCTTGCCCTAGAAACATTTCTAAGGATATGAACTGAAAGAGCAGGTAACCCTTTTGACTGATAGGTTTTATGAGATAATCATAAGTAGCAGGAGCCACCAATTACTCCAGAGAGAAATGCAGAGGCAGGATTTAAATAAGAGTGACTGAACATGTATGATCTGGTCTTGTTCTTTAGTGTATAGTGCACAGCTGAGTAAATAAAGGGAAACTTGTCTTGGAGCAAATGGCAGTGAGGGGTAGCAGGTGAGTGCATCAGGACTTTGCAATGGGGTAATTAGCAAATACTCAGTGGGAAGCAGCCATTTACCTTCACTAGGTGTCTGAGAGGTTGTGCCCATGGGTTCAGGATTAGTGCCTAGTTTGTCATATGCCTGGGAGCATCCTTACAACATCTCAAAACTGAACCCAACCTCCAGTGTGACTTTCAGAAGTGCAGAGCTCCCACAGCTTTTGTTTCTCTGTAGGTTGCATCGTGTTTCAAATTCAGGTGCTCACCTATACTCCTCAGTGCAATCCCCATTGCAGCAGTCTACTTTCCCATTTTAAGTACGTTCACTGGTTGAAAATGCATGTGCTTTTGTTGTTTAGTTGCATAGTGTGAACAAATCCAACCCCATAACAAGTGTGTGCAATGTTTTGAACTCAATTAATTAGAAAACAAGGAATATTAAAAAATAACATTTTATAGTTTAAAACAGTTCTGTGAATTATGGCAACTTTTGTAGCCCAAACAATAATATATATCATAAAGTTCCATTTATAATTGAGTTTCTATGAGGCTTTTAATTCCTTTTTATTGCACCACTTTTTTCTTACTCTATTGTGGCCCCAAGTAATACTGTTCAGAGGAGATATGTATTCCACAAAGCCTGTTGTGAATTTCTCTTAAACACATGGCCAGCCAGACAAGCAAATCTTAATAAATGGGGATTTTTTTTTTACTGTGCTGTTTCTCACCGGTATTTCCTATTTTCTCTTAAAATATCTAAATTTAGATTATTGTACCCTAGAAACTTAATGGGAAATGCCGATCTCACCATCTTTGGATACAGGGAAAATACATTTTAAAATCTAACAGTGAACAACTCTTCCAATTACTCAGACTAAATGGATGTCTCTCAGAAAATGAGAAAGAACTGCTGTGGAGCCAGAGGGAAGAGCAGGTGAAATTCTAACAGCGAAAACTGGAACCAGTGAAACCAAAACAGCAAATTCACCCAGCATATTGGGGAATCCCTTTGTGGTAGGAAGGGGGAAGTTAAGAAAAAGCTACAAATATTGCCTAGAAATCTAATTTGCTTCCAGCAGTCACTATCACAGGGGATACTCTCCTACACATCACTGATACCTGTGAGTTGTGATGGAAATTTTTGTGCTCTGGCCATAGTGCATATCACTGCGGGATAGCGTCTGCCAGCACAAGGTATTGGCAAGCTGTGCTGAATCCCATGCGCCTTCACATTGTTGTCTTTTGCAGACTTTTATGCCAAGCACTGCAGCCCTTTACATGGGCATGTCCCTCCCAAATTTCATGTTTCCCCAAGTTCTAAATCATGCTAACTTGTTCTTCGGAAAGTGCACCAAGCTTTCCCTGGCAATCATGGCTCTCCTCAAGTTAATTCACTGGACCTGTGATAAAAAGATTTCCCTTTACTCAAAACACCACCCACAAATGAGGATTCACAGGCACTGGTGTCTGCTTGGCCATAAATATGTCCACTCTGCATCTTGGTGGTGGTTTCCAACAAACCAGTCTGTTGCTGTAAGCAGAAAGGTTGGCTTATGCCAGCCTTACCACTGGTTAATTTGTTAAGGGGTGGACAATCATGTGTTTCGTGAAGAAACAGCATATCTAGTGGTTGGCAATGGCTTCCTCTCTCCAGCAAGCAACAGACTGGCAGTGTATCCCCATCAAGCAAACCAACCGGCAGGGTATCCCCTGAAAGCAAACTGATTGGCAGGGTATCCCCAGCAAGCAAATGGATTGGCAGTGTATCCCCAAATCTTTTTCCACTGGTGTGAGGTGATGACACTGCTCCCAGGAAGCAAAAACTTAGAGGGAAAATCAAGTGTGGAGGAAAAAGGAAAATAAAAAACTGCCTGTGGGGTGTTTCCTGGTGACTAGGGATCTGATACTCAGTATGGTTAGGAAAAACCCTGAAAAAAAGGTGAAGAGTGAAGTGGTAATGTTTGTAGTGATGCCAGTCAGTCATGGCCGAGGAACTCCCAGGGGCTGAGACTGCCAAGGGGCTGGCCAAACGTTGATAGCTGTAGGGACACCTGTGCCTGAGATCTGCAGCTGCACCCGCAGAAGCCATATATGAGGAAGATGTTCTGCACTGCCATGAGATGCTCAGCAAAAACCTTTTCAGTGTGTGTGAGAGAAAACCCCTCCTCAGACAGTGACTGAGGGCAGTTTAGGGAGTCTCTGGGCAGGTTACCTCATAGCCATGAAGATTTTGTCTATGTAGGAAATGGCACTATTTTTAAAAAATCAACTTCAAAAAGCAACTCATTTTTGTGCAAAACCCCAACAAGGGTGCTTTGATACCAAGTAAATCTAGATGTATCAATTTACCTGAAATGGACTCCTTACCGAACTAAGCAAGAGGTGTTACATGTTTGATGCAGAAGTTATGAAAGAAACTGGAGTTCAGACAATGAGATGACGTCATACAATAATAGAGTTGTTTAGGTTGGAAAAGACCTTTAAGATCATTGAGTCCAACCATTACCACAGCATTGCCATGTCCCTCAGAAACGTCATCCACATGTCTTTTAAATACCTCCAGGGATGGTGATTCCACCACTTTCCTCAGCAGTCTGTTCCACTGCTTAACAATCCTTTTGGTGAAGAAGTTTTTCCTAATGTCCAACCTAAACCTTCCCTGGTGCAACTTGAGGCCATTTCCTCTTATCTTATCACTTGTCACTGGGGAGAACAGACGGAGCCCCACCTCACTTTCATATAGTTCTAAAGGGAAATAAGGGCAATAAGGTCTGCCCTGAGCCTCCTTTTCTGCAGACTAAACACCACCACTTCCCTCAGCTACTCATGACTCATAAGACTTGTGCTCTAGAACCATTTGTGTCTCCAGAAACTATCCACGGTGTTTAAATCTGATTTCGGAGTGGTCAGCTGGGGCCTCAAACCTCTGAAAAGTTTTGAAAATGTTATTCTGCGTGGGATGCACATTTGCAGAGAGGCCAGACAAAGAATCAGCATCTCAGGAGGGTGAGGGGCTGGGGGACAGTGGGGAGACCAAGCAGTTTGTCTGTCCCACCCCTTGGCACTGTCCAGCGTAGACTGTCTGTCTCGAAAACCCCTTTGTCCAGAACTAATCTGTGCTTTTCAGCTTCAAAACCTCAGCTACCAAATCACTAATAAAATCAAAAGTCTGGAATTTTGTTAAGATAGAAGGAAAATTTTAAAAAGCATTTGCTCCCCTGCCTTTTGGGAGCTGATCAAAATTTCTCAGGCAATGAGGAGGGTGAACTTCAGCATTTTTTGCTCAAATGTCTGCAACTATTCGCTACCTGCCTTTGCCCTCTGATTTGCAATGGAGAAAGCCTGCAAGAAGGTGCCAGGAGTTTGGCTGGGGAGAAGGCAGCTTGAAGGCTGCTGCCCAGTCAGCCTCTGAAAACAAAACTTTCCAGAGAATAAATAGAAGATGCTTATTTTGTTCTGCAAATACATTGGAAAAATGTTTCAGTTGCACCGAGAATTTACATTTTTATATTTTTTATTCTTAAGTGGATTTTCATTCTGCAGTTTTATTTTGTGTTGCATCTTACTGAAAATAGAAAATCTACTTAATCGAGACAAAGTGTTCTAAATGGATGATTTGAAATTAATTGCTTTTTATCTGTTTGTAAAGGAAACTTTGATGCTTTGGGTTTTCTTTTCATTTTATTATGAAAACAGCAATATTTTGAAGCTTTCCCAGGAAAGGGAATCACAGAATCAGAGAAAGATAGGGCTTGGAATGGACCTCTGTCTATCCTCTAGATCAGCCCCTCTGGATTGCAGATTCACCTTGGTCAGGTTGCACAGAGTGATATCCAGGCAAGTTTTGAAAGTCTTCAGAGGAGACTCCACAACCTCGCTGGGCAGCCTGTTCCAGGCTCCATCACCCTCACAGTAAAGGATCTTTTCCTGATATTGAGGTAGCATTTCCTGTGTTCAGTTTGTGCCCATTGCCCCTTGTCCTATCACAGAGCACCACTGAAAAGAGACTGGCCCCATTCTCTTGACACCCACCCTTCAGGTATTAATAAGATTAATAAGATCCCATCTCAGTCTTGTCTTTTGCAGGCTAAACAGCCCCGGGGCTCTGAGCCTTTCCTCATAAGAGAGATGTTCCAGTCCCTTCATCATCCTCGTGTCCTCCATTGGACTCTCTCCAGTAGTTTCCTGTCTCTCTGGAATTGGGAAGCCCACCGCTGGACACAGTACTCCAGGTGTGGTCTCACTAGGGCAGATTAGAGGGGGAGGAGAACCTCCCTTGACCTGCTGGTCATACTCTTATTAATACACCCCAGGATACCATTGGCATTCTTGGCCATAAGGGCACATTGCTGTCCTATGGATAACTTATTGTCCTCCGGAATGCCAAGTTCCTTCTCCACAAAGCTTCTTTCCAGCAGGTCTACCTCTAACCTGTGCTGGTACATGGGCTTATTCTTCTCCAGATGCAGGTTTCTACACTTGCTTTTGTTGAACTTCATTGTGTTTGCCTCTGCCCAACTCTCAGACTGTCCAGGTCTTGTTGAATGGCAGCACAGCATTCTGGTGTGTCAGCCACTCCTCCCAGTTTTGTGTTATCAGTGAACTTACTGAAGGTGTACTCCAGCCCTTCACCCAGGTCAATGAAGAATATGCAGAACAAGACTGGACCCAGCACTGACCCCTGGGGAACACCACTAGCAACAAGCCTCCAACTGGACTCTGCTCCACTGATCACAACCCTCTGAGATCTGTTATTCAGCCAGTTCTCAATCCATCTCACAGACTAACCCCCACTTCCTAGGCTTACCTATGAGGACACTGTGGGAGACAGTGCCACAAGCCTTGCTGAAGTAAGGTAGAAAACATCCACTGCTCTTCCTTCATCTACCCAGTTAGTCACACCGTCACAGAAGATTATCACTATCAGACTAGATAATCATGATTTCCACTTGGTAAATCCATGCTAACTACTCCTGATAACTTTCTGTTCCTTCATGTGCTTGGATATGACCTCCAGAATGAACTGCTCCATTACCTTTCCAGGGATGCAAGTGAGTCTGTAGTTTCCTGGGTCCTCCTTCTTGCCATTTTTGAAGACTGGAGTGACACTGGCTGTCCTTCAGTCTTCAGGCACCTCTCCCATTCTCTCTGATCTTTCAAAACTGATGGAGAGGGGCTTAGCAATTGGCTCTAGCCTGTCTTATTCCCAGTTGGATGGGATGGAACAAACATCACGACTTTGGACCACACCCCCAAGTCCTTCAGTTTAAAGCCCTCCTGACCAAGCTGGCCTGCCTACTCCCAAAGATTCCCTTGCCTTTTCTAGACAGGTGGATTCCATCCCTCCCTAACAGTTTATAGTCCTGAAAGAATATCCCATTTGTATAAAAGCTAAAACCCTCACGATGGCACCAGACACGCAGAGAGGATAATATTCATTATTTGTCTATATTTGGCTTCCCTCTCTCCTTTAACTGGAAAGATGGAGGAAAAGATAACTTGGGCACCAAAGTTTTTCGCTTGCACGCACAGGAAATACTGAATTTCAACCTAATCTTGTTAAAAATCTCAACTGATATATTCACAACCATATGAATTGCAGAGTTTTGTTTGTATCTTTAAAAAAAAAAAAATTATTCCATTTTTCCTGGAGTTAACAAAGATTTGTGAGTGAGGGGAAGAGACTGGCTAAGAGTCTAATTTGTTGCTTCTTAATGGCACAGATGTAAAACACAATCTACATGCCTATTTACAGCTAATAGCAAGATAACATAACCGAGAGACAAATCATAGGCTCTTTTAAGTACATGTTAACACAGAAACACAGCACCCCACAGCATTCAGCAAATAACAAAGGCTTGCAAAGGCATTGTTAACTTTATTGTTAGAGAGTACAGATGATGTGAATGGTCACAGGATTATAAATAATTTAATGTGATGATAGGCCACTGAGAGGAAAAAAAAATTGAAACCAGCACCTTTGTGGCACAACCGTAGAAGTGAATAGGGATCACAGAATCACAGAATGTTACAGGTTGGAAGGGACCTCGAAAGATCATCTAGTCCAACACATGCCAGAGCAGGATCACCTAGATCAGGTCATAGATAGGTGCACGTCCAGGCACGTTTTGAATGTCTCCAGAGAAGGAGACTCCACAAGCCCTCTGGGCAGCTTGTTCCAGTGCTCTGTTACCCTCACAGTGAAAAAATTTCTCCTTATGTTTCTGTGGAACCTCTTATGCTCCAGCTTGCACCCATTGCCCCTTGTCCTGTCATTGAACATAACAGAGAAGAGCCTGAGGAGGGTGATGGAGGAGGGTTCTGGACCAGCTGCTCTGAAAGCCAGTGGGAGGATGCTCAACTTCGCTAGTGACCCTTGCTAAAAGGAGAACAACAGTCTGAAATCCCATTTGTTTGCCTTCAATACTTGTTCCTAGGAGTTCACCAGGGTTACAGTTTCCCTGGGGATTATTTCTTTGTTGCTGAAGCACAAAACTCCAGGGTGGACAGTCTTTGGGCATGGCTGAGGAAGGCTTATGCCCAAAATCAGGCGTCACAGCTTTGGCAGGGCTGAAAGCTTTCAGCCTTTTTAATTAAAAAAAAAAGCCGGAATTCTTTACATTTCCTGCTGAGAGAAGACTTGGTTTGCCAAGGAGAGCATTCCCCTCTTATGTTACCTTGAAGCAGAGCAGGTCCTTTCTCTGCGAGAAATCCCCTGTCTGATAATTCAGGAACATGCCTCTCTCCCCATGTTGCATGTAGTGCTTCTGGCCCTGCAATACTCTACACAGCATGGTAATTCCAAAGAAATAGTCATGTAATAACCTCACCTTTTTCCAGGGTTACCTGAAGACTTCCATTGTAAGCATCCTGTGGAATTGTCATGAACAATGCTATCCTATACGTCCCTTTTGCCATAAACCTCTGAGAAATAAGCCTATTGTAGGGACATGGATGAAGACCAGTCTGTCCCTCATAGCTGCTCTCTTGGATCAGGTTTATTCTCATCAAAAGAATGGTTGCACTGGAATAAACTGTTATTGTGCCAGACATGTCACCCCTGGGAGAGTTACTGTAATTCATTATGAAAAGAGGATTTAATAGGGGAATATACAGATGGTCAGACCCACTTTACGCTCATTAATAGTGGATGCAAAGGTTAAGTGAGAGGATGAACTGTCGGATAGGAGGTAAAAATCCCAACTCTTCTGGTAACAGGAAAACTACCACCATTAGCCAAAGATTTCCTTTAAAACAAGTTTCACAAGACTTCTTCCAGCCACAGGCACAGGCAATGAACAAAGCGTTCTAGTTATTTTTGGGAACGGGGGAACCACTCCTTTCCAAAATGTAATCTGAATTTTAAAATGAACTGGATCTCCTAGATATTCTCATATTCCGCTTTCTTTTTTTTTTTTTTTTTTTTTTTTTTCCATTGTACCCAGGACATCTGGGGAGTATTCCAGAGCCTAATTAAAAGCCAAAGCCTCTATCAAGTGCACAGAGAGCATCCTCAGTCCAAGCACTGGTCCCCCAGGTCTGCCTGCAAGCTCATCTGTCCCAAGGGCAGCAGTGGCCTCAGGCTCACATCAGTACCCCAGTTCTGGCATCACCACACATTCTCTATTTTGTAATCAGATGTAAATACTTTCATCTGTCCAAAAATAAACCATGGAAAGTAATGCACATCTCCACTACTGAAACCAGATTTTGCCCTGCCAGCACGTCATGTTCTCCCAGTTCTAGCATTGTCCAAACTACTAATTGGCAAACTCTATGTCCTTCGGTTATCTAAAAAGCTCTGAGACTCTAATAGTTGAACATTTGCTTGCCGCCTCACTGTTCTTTCATTTTAAGTGGCTTCAGGAACAAACCACAGGATTTTCAAGCACTATGGCTCATATTATGATGTGCAGTCCCTTTTCCAGGACTGGTAACAAGACAGTGACTAGGCCTCAGTGATTTTAAATTACCCTTAAACTGCTGCACTTCTAGCCACATGCTGTTTAGTATCACTGTAACAGGTTTGATTACCATCTTCTCCCACTTTGTCTTACACCCATACAGATGCACACATGCCGAGGATTGAGAGACAATTCTGTTAACATCAGTGGAAGAAAAGGTGCAAAAAAGTATTCTCTTATTCCTAGGAAAAATTTGAATTTATTTTTTTCCCCCACATAGGACAAAGGGTAAAAAAGAAATATTGTGTATGTACATGACTGAGAGGGAAGAAAAACCATGGGGAAACATTGTGGAAGAGCCAACTCTTCCTGTGCTTCCTGGAGATGGTTCTCGGCTACAGGGATTATTTTTGTTCACTGGGATTGGCAAATATCTCTGCAATCTTACTTAAAACTACTTGAATAGAAGAGACCCCTACTCTGAATAATATCTCTGCCAGAGCTCCATTTCATACTTAAAGACATCCATTGTTTTGTGATGCCTTAAAAAAAATTAATGGTGCGACAGCTGGCAGAACAGTGCTGCTAGGAATAGACTGGCTCCCGGTCACTGAGACCCTCACAGCCAGGGGCAGCCACAAAACTCAGGAGTCTGTATCACCCCTGAAAAGCATGCTTTGGAGAGGCATTAACGCTCATTTTAGATCATCAATTTAATTCACCTAACAAGACATAGCAGTTTTCCTTCTCTGTGGTCCTGTCACAAAAGTGACAGAAACCAGATAAGAATTGACCCTTTCTTCTGTCATTTCAACCCATTTGGATATCCATTTTTGCAGACTCCTCATCACTCACCAGGGTGATTGCATGGTGCCTGAGCATGAGAAATCAACCTTCTTCTACTGTAATACAGTTAACCACATTCCCTAGCAGAGATGATGGTGCTGACTTATTCAGCAAATCCAGTTACCTTTTTTTTTTCTTTTCAACCTTAAAGTTTCAGTACAACTAGTGAGACTCAAGATGTATTAATTTTCATTGCCAAATGCTTCACCTGAATTCCACCTGGGTGGTGGAATTAGAGCTTGTTTCCTCTTACCTGTTCCCAGTAATTATCTAGATGAATGGCTGCTGCTGTGTTTGACTTGCCCAAGTCCTCTTAAACTGTGAAGCACTGTGTCAATGTATGAAGTTTGAGTGCCAAGTGGCAAGAAAGTCATGGGAAAGCCCTTCTCCTCCTGCATTCTTTCATTACTAGATTTTTACATAACCTCTCAAATTATAGTTGTTATATTATTATTAGATTATTTCCAGATTTTAGTGCAACCTGCCTCAATACTTGAAAGCCACAGGCTTAAAATGCTTACTGTGACCCAGTAAGCACACACCTGGGAGCAGTAATCCTGGAATCCTTAGGGCACAATCTCACTAAATGAATACATGTTTAGTAGGTAATGGTTAGCTACATCTGTACTGGACAACCTCCATCCCACACCCTGCCCAGTGTCTGTGCCAGCCAGAGCATCATGCTGTGCATAGGATTCTTGTACCAAGAACTGTTGGGATAAAACTGGTGTCTACAGAAAAAATTTGTCATGTTAGAACTGTTTTGTATATGAAAGCCTTCAGATACGCCCCATCCAAGCCAGGGTTCAGCTGTCAGTATCTCATGGAAGAGATGCAAAATCTCTGCAAAACAGAAGTTCCTCCCCTCTTCATGCAGAACTGGGATGGGTATTAATAATACGGGGCAACTGTTACACCTGCAGATGCATTGCACAGCAACGCACAGCTCTTCCGCTCCACAATTACTTTCTCTGCCTTGAGGATAGCTGTGTATCTGTCACAGTTTAGGGTCAGGGCAGCCCACTAGACCTGTAACAGATGCTCTCTGCTAAGCCCCCTCCCTCCTCCCTCCCCAGAGGGGAAGAGAAAGGGAATAAGGGAGAGAGACATAGCAATTACAAAAGGAAACTAGAACAGCTTCATGAAAATGAAAATCATAATAATAAAAATGGAATACATGCAAATACGTACAAAATTAGTATTGAACTCAAGCTGCCTGATGGCAATTATGTCACCATCACCACTGATGCTGTGGAGCAGGCAATGGGAGCCCAGGCTGGGCTCAGCAGCAGACAGGAGCTGGATTCTGGTTTTGGATTGAGGAACACACCACTTGGGATAGAATGCATAGTGAGCAGAACCCTCCTCAGAAGCCAGCTCTTGAAGAAGTGAGAAGAAGAAGCACTAGACCCTTGTGATCCCTCAGCTTTATACCGAATATGCTGTATATGGGCTGGAATCCCTCGCTGGTCAGTACAGGGACACCCATCCTGTCTGCTTCTCCCTGCACGTGCAGCCTTTCACTTTCTGCACCCCACAACGTGGTACACAAGATCCAGCAGTGGCCTTGGTCTGCACACCAATCCTTGGTACTACCTGTAAACACCAAGCATTGTCACTGGTAGAAGCAGACACTGTCTGTGAGAACAGGCTGCTAACTTCAGACAGTGCAGTTGTTAGAAGAACTGAGATGAAAAGTAAAATCACTGAGTAGACTTCCTCTGTTTTAACTCAGACCAGGAAAATGTCCTGCACACACTGGAAACAAATGCCCCAGCCTCTGGCAGGTCCTACCTGGCCATGTTCTGCAGGAGCCAAAAAGCCCTTTTCAAGTCAGGATGCCTGTCATCTTCCTTTCTCTGTCTTCTAAGACTGTGCTTGCAGAGGTCATCAAGCACACACTTAAATGTCATTAGATTTGAAGATATGATTAAACTAAACATACATCTGCATAGATCACCAAAAGCCAATACCATCTGAATCAACAGCCATGAGCAGGGACAGTGTGTGCATTTGCTGCCCTAGGACCAGCAGTGCCTTGAAGTGATATGTGGGGCTGGTTGCCTGCAAACTCCCCATCTGCTGCACCTCAGTTATATTTGCTGCTTCCTGGTACCTCTAACCCTTTAAGCTCCTCTGTGAAAATAATCTGCCATAAAATTAAAAGCCCCACAGAAACAAGCTCTCAAGGTGATACATTCTCAGAGGGATTGTTTTGCAAAGGGTCAGAGAGCTTGTTAGGTAGAGGTGTACAACAGCCATGACTTAGATAATGAATTGCCAGCCAAGACCTCTCCCACTTTGAAGTGAAACCATCAGTGATTCTCACTGTTTCCTTGTAACAATATAGATTATGTCTATGTTTTGGTCCTCATTAGCATACAGATTTTTTTCAGAGTGGATGAGCTTTGAAGCTCCACACCCAAAATGGTCTGTGACTTTTTTTTGTAACTATTGATCCACCAACATACCAAGAATGACTTTCCTGCACAGCTGCAGGAAAGTACTTTGAAAATTATAAATGGGATTTTTTGAGGCTGTGGTTTATTTTATATTGATCTGCAGCCTTTTCTCCTCACTGCGGCAGTTAACATGTCCTAAAAATGCTGGACTGCTCTTGATGAGAACTTGGATATGCTGTTGCAGACTAATTTCACCATCCCTCAGTTTTATAGCTAGCAGATTTATGCATTTGGCTTCTTTTTTATTATTTTTTTTTTCCCAGGCTGTAAGTTGCCTGAAGAAGAAAAGACTCTGAAAATGTCAGTATTAATCAATACAGCAGCAGAGAATCAGAAAATACCATCCTGTAAACCCAAAGAAGAAGGAAGTACAAGCAATGCTACACAAAGTATCCTGTTGAATGGAAGGTTTCAGCACCAGTTCTGCTGTGCAGCGCAGGGAAGTGGCTTTGTGCCATTTCAGTCCCAGATCTCAGCCCTGCCTTTTGGTCTGAAGAAGTCCTGAGCGAGTCTCAGTCAAGGCAGACAGACATGGTGATACAGCCCCATCCTCTACCACTGTAAGCATCGCCTATACAATGAGCATCTAGTCTCTGAGGAGAGCTGTGTCCCAGCTTGATATCTTCATGCTCGCCCCAGTGGGTATTGCAGAATCATAGAATCACTTAGCTTGGAAAAGACAAACTTTAAGATGAAGTCCAACCATTGACTAAACACTGACAAGTCCACCACTAAACCATGACCCTAAAAGTCAAATCTACATGTCTTTTAAGTATCTCCAGGTACTTAGGTTGGTGACTTCACCACTCCCCTGGGCAGCCTGTTCCAACACTTTATAAGAAATTTTTCCTAATATCCAATCTGAACCTCCCCTGGCACAACTCAAGGACATTGCCTCTGATTCTATCACTGTTACTTGGGAAAAGAGACTGACACCCACCTCACTTACAACTGCTAAGATGCATCCACTTCACTGAAGTGTGTTATTTTCATTTTTCAAACAAAAGCATCCATGTAATCTCCAAACTGAAATGAAAAACAGAGAACATCATACCATATATCTTTGTTTGGTTGGGTTTTTTTGTTTGTTTTTTTGTTGCCAGGAAGAGCCGCACAAGTAGCAGTGCATCATCACAAACAAGCCAGCAAACGAGACATGCTGATGCTCAGCAGTGGCTCTGTAAACGTCACTCCCCAGCACCATCTCTGTCCATCAAAGCTGTGTTTCAGCCGAGACCAGCGAGATCCAGCTGTGCCTCCCTCCAGCCATCTAGCCAACCACAGGACAAAACAGCTCTGTTCTTCTGGTCTCGGTTCCCCCACTGCCATGCAAGCTGAAATTTGAGCAGTCTTCCTTGGGCAAAAAGATTGGAAGGGTGCCAGAAGGAGGAAAGCACAGGTGATGGGCTTTACTGGAGCACATGCAAGATGGAACGAGACAGAAATGACTGGCAACCCAGAGTGCTTGATTATAGCTTTAAACTTTGTATTTTTAGGGATATTTATTTGACAAGACAACTTTGCCTGCTATAGCTTCACAGAGCTTGCTTTATTCTTGGACAGATCTGAGAAAGCATTAATTGCTCATATAGCCAAGTTTTCCAAAGGGGTGGGGGAAGAACAGTTTTGCAGGATATGGGCATCAAATCAAATTTATAGTCTTTATTCACTCACTGCACGAAGAGATGAGACTGAATTTGTCATAGAATTAATGTAGATTTTTTTTGTAGGTGGTCCCAATGTGCTTATTCTGTGGATGACATTTAGGTTTGGGGGGTAACATGTAAGTTTGCTTTTCATATTGCTTTTGCTCAGTTTATGCAAACTAATTCTCCTCATTGCTGTAGTTTTTGTGCTTCTTGTAACATGTTTTCTCTGCATTTACAGAGTTTTCAATTCTGATTTCTATGTATTATGAACTTACCAGCTGACAGAACCAAAGGTATTATTTCAGAACTTACAAAAAAATAAAAGTAATTGACATAGGCACCTATGAAAGAATGTGATTAATTTAGGCAATCTAATCTTAAAAGTGAAAATCTCGCTTTGTACTGTGCATACCACTGTTCGACCTGCCAGTTATGTAGGTGTTTTCTCGTTTTTTTCCTGAGTTTGCCTAGAAACACCTGACTTGGTGTTTAAGTGCCTACACACAGGGGAGCCAGAAAGGAGGGGAAGTGAGTTGCTTACACAGTCTAAAGTCTGTGTTAATAAAACAAAAGCTAGTCCTTGAAGCATAATTCAGGCCTTGCCACTGTTGAGCAAATGACTTACAGGCTAGATGATCATTGCCTCCTCAGGCTTGACTTCTGTATTTGCAGCCTCATAGCCTTTGCAATTCTTTCTGCAAAGTAAAACAGTTTTCCCTGAAGCGGCCGTCTCACCCAGCTCATCCTGCAGTGTGATGGTTTAGATGCTTTCCTGGGACAAGTGAGACATGCTTTGAATACTCCTGGGAAGAGCTAGGAACTGAATCTTCACAAACATCCTTCTTGCTGAGTTAATAGAGGGAAAGAAGCTTCATCACCCTTTTTAAAAGGGGCTGTGGCAGTGCCACCTCTATACTGAAAACTACACAAACCTACATGCCTGGCGAGCTGCCAGGCAGCTGGACACTAGCTTGTGGATCCCATACAGTTGCAGGCGTGTGAAAAACATGGTGATTTGCACTGCACCGATGGCATCACCGAGGGTAGAACTTCTCTTCCTCTACATTGGCAACACTAGCAACACACAAAACACTGCTGCAGCTACAGTCTCCTCATCTTTCAGTTTTACACAAATTTAACAGTTTTTCTCTGAATTGCAAGCACAGGGGACAGCTTTAAGAGCATGAAAATATAAATTCTAGTCATAGGTTCTACTGCTTCCACAAATATATAATGTTCTACTTGTTTTCACAAGCTGTTACAGTAATAAAATACAATAAATAAAATGTATTTACCATGGGAGGCAGACTGAGAACCCACTGGCCTTCAAGGCAAGAATTTCTTTCATGCTCTTGCTTCTAAGTATGTACATACATATCAGCCAGGCACAGTAAGTTTCTGCAACACAAACACAATACCTACTTTTATCTTTGCTGGAGCCTCACAATCTGATGTTATGCAAAGAAATTGCAGGAAAGGAATTTCTCTCTCCCACAGCGTCCCCTGAAGTTGTTCCATTATGAATTGCCACATGTACCGCAGTGTAGGTATATTCAGAGCTAAGAACATGGACTATAGCAGCAGATGGATATGGGCAGGAGCGGGCCTCAGAATGTTGCAGCGAAGCAACATAATGGGATATTGTAACACAGGCAACAGTAGACACACAAAATCTTGTTCAGATATGCCTGTAACCAACTGGTCTCTCTTCTCATCAGAGGAAATCTTTGCCTTCAACATTTGTATGGGCGGATTTTAGAGCTGCAAGACTGGTGTATTATCACAGTGGTTTTGGCAATTACCTTGTACCTCCCTTCACAGGGGTGACAGACTGTTGGGATTCTGACCACGCATACAAATGACTTAAGAGTTTCATTTCAGAGTGAATCATCAAGGCTTTTTTCTGAGCCTAAACTTTCTTCTTCACATTTATCAACTGCTTTCCAACAACACTGAAGATAAAATGATATGGTGACTTATCTACACGTGACCTTATGACATGTATGGAAAGGTGACCCCACTATCCACAGACAAGCTTTTACATCACTTTGCAATCATCTGCTTTACCATTCACCAGGTGGTTAATGGAATTTTTCTTCATGTGTCATCTAGTACTATTTTCAGAGTGCAGCCACACACATCAATGATTAACATCTCAAATGCTATCACTTCTACAGCAGTTTTAATCAAAAGGTAAAAAATCACTTCTCTAAGGACTACATGTGTAGTCCATTATTTGACTTCACTGAAAAACAAGTAATTACAAAAATGAGATAATTATGTTTGAGACTGACCCAACACAGACATCAGTGGGAAGAGAGAACATGGAGAATCCAGCTGTTATCTGCATTCTGAGCTTCATTATTTCTTTTTATCAAATCCCTCCATCTTCAGCCAAGACCTTGAGGTTTTTGCGTGTGCTGAGGTGTAACACACTGGTGTGAATGTCAGCTAATCTTTTACTGCCCCTGGTAGCAGAACAGAACACAACAAATGAAACCTGGGATTTTTAATCTTTATTTTATTAATTGCTTTGCGATACATAGAAAGACTTTGATGTTTAGTTTGCAGAGCTTACAGTACAACTACATTATCTGTAATATTCTTTTTTGTTGTTGTTGTTCTTTCAGGGACAGAAGTCAGTGAAATGTAAAGTGAAGTAAGTCCAATGTGATAATATAGTAGAATCATCATCTTCTTCAGGACAACGAGTATCAGCTGTTCTTGTCTTGTGGAATGCTGTCAAGCAGGGGATGATCTCAAGGATGTCCCAATAAATCTTCATGCATACCATCAACCACCAAAGAGGAACAAGCAGCTCTCATCCCTCTAATACTGATCATCACAATCTGATCTCCTATGAACCACACTTGCATCCACAGAGAGGGAAATAATTAGGAGTGCTTTAATTTCTAACCCTACTTTACAAATCAATTAAAAAAGTGGAGTCACAGCATGTTGCAGTTAGCTTGTGCGGACACATGACATTTTCATAACAATACCAATATTCTACATATAATGTCCTCAATATAAAAAAGTTCAAGCGTGACATACAGATATTTGCACCACTGTTGTATACAGAGAGCCTGTTCTCCTTTCTTCCCTGGTTTCCAGCACCATATTGACTTTTGCTCTCTTGCATTAACACTGATACAAATAAGAGATGACACAGAACTCAAATATACAGCATATATGACAGTATTCAAGTACTCTTCACACACTCTTTATCAAGTGTTATCCCCAATCTGAAGAGAAGAAATAACCTGCAGCACAGACATTAGCTGGTTAATCCTCACAACATCCCTGTGAGGTAGGATGAAACAGATCTCCTTTTCCAGCAACAGGAGACAAGGCAGAGGGCACAGATGACATTTCTCAAGGCAGTTAAGTGGAGAACTAGAAAAGCTGAAACACAGAAGTTCTTGGCTCCTAATTCTTCACTTCAGAACCCAAGGCGCTGAACTCCCAGACATTATCAGGTCATTAGTCTTTTTATAGCCATACATTAACAACTATGGCCTCTGTGCGTATGCCAGCAAAGCACAGTTCCATGGCAGCAGCAGCATACACCTGGTGCTGCCCTCAGACACTTCTCCTGTACTTTTATATATGTCAGTAAATGATCACTGTAATTAACTAATCAGTCCTACAACTAATATAGCATAGGTAATTGCAACAGATCAACATTTCATTTATAAATTTATTTAAGACTTCCCCAGCTACTTTTCTTTCCCCCCCTCTGGATAAGCTATTAGTAACACCCTGCCCCTGTACGATAGTTTTTATACTTCTCCCCTAAAACCAGCTTCCTTTCTGGATACTCTCTAGGAGAGATTTGGGTGATGATGAAGAAGACACCTTCAGGACAGGAAAATGGTAGCATCATCATCCCTGGAGGTGTTAAAAAAATGAGTGGATATGGTGCTTCAGGACATGTTCTAGTGGTCATGGAGGTGTTGGGTAGAAGGCTGGACTTGATGACCTTGGTCTTTTCCAACCTTAGTGATTCTATGATATGAATCACACCCATCCCCTCAGAGTAGCTCTTAACCCATCCTTGGGCACGAAGGCAAAGATAGGCACCTTTTGCTATGTACAGCACCACAAGGGCCAGAGTTGTCACTGAGGTGTCTTTATGGACTGTGCAAGAGGCTTCTGAGCTACTCTATCCAAAACCAAAGCTGTGTCATACTGAGCTGAAATAGTCACCTTTTATTTTGCAAAGTCAGTGTGAGCTCTGTCCACAGAAATACAAGCCAAACTTCAAGAAAATAGTTTGCCTGAAACGAGTGAGTAACATAGGGAATGCACCTAAATAGAGAAAACAGATGAAAACTAAACTTGTGCTCATCCTGGGTTGAGATACTCTGGAGCACTTTGATCAATGTATTTTCAAGTCTTGCATGCAAATTACCTATCAGCCAAAACACTTGCATATGTTTAATTGTGAAATTAGCACTAGTCTCTGTATAACATGTTTCTTTCCCTTGGGTTTTGCCTACACATTCAGGCAATGCAATGGCCAACCACCCATTAGCACTCATGAGTTCAAGTCATACAATTTAGCATTATGGGCGTACTTTTGTTCAAAGGCATTTTATTTATTCTGTTGTAGGAAGAAGGATAACCCACTCCGGTATTGAAAAAAGAATTATTTAGATTAAGTGCAACTAAACTGTTATAAAACCTACGTGTGGATCAGACAAATTTTCTAAATGTCCCATGAAAGAGAAACATTCTTATTTTAGAATGGAAACATTCAATACAAAGGCTAGTACAGGAGCTGAACATTGCAGGATTTTCCTGCTTGGTTCCCTAGAAATGTCTTACATTCCTTCCACAACACACACACTAACTATGGTGAATACCTCATCCATCCATCCAGTACTACAATACATTTCTATACCATATTGCAACACTGCTTATTACATGTATGATATGTATATGTTTATTTGTGCATCAACATTACACAACTGTTTCAGTCACTTAATCTTCTCCAACCTTGATGTCAAACATCATGTCAGGACTTATTTTAACTGAAGCATTTTAAGTGTTATTGTTTATTTGAATGACAGAATGGAAAGAACATTGTGTCTTAGTGAAATGTGGATTTCCAGTGGATTCATGCTAAGTATAATAAAGATATATTTCCCTGATTTGGGATGTGAGATCCAATGCTGTCATATCACCTATTTGCAAAAATAGCACTCACTTTGTAATTAATAACAGGGAAAGGAAGGTCTTTATCAAATAGCAGAACCAGTGTAAGAGAATGACTTTTCATTTTGATTGTCTCACAGCGTTCCTTCTGGATATCATGAGTTTGGGTTCCGAACTCTATAGCTTTTGCTGATGCTTTGATCAGCAAATGGTGTAATCTTACAGCTTTTACCTTTAACCAACTGTATGCACTTCAGGAGAAATCTCTGAAGTGCCCACAACTTTCTCCTTCCTTGTTTCTCTGTTAATGCTGACAGGACAGACCTCACTCCAGAGATGATCTTCATTTGTGTTTGAATGGAAGCTAGGCAGAAGGATTGTATCTGCAGAGTAAGAATAGTTCGTGTGGGGTAACTGTGCAGCTACCATCTGTCTCCATGGGGACAGAGACTTTTTAATCCTTCTCCTTCACACTAGCCCCATTCTAGTTTGTATGATCTAAATAGAAGGGTTCAGAGTTGGACTTTGGGAGTGTAAGCTTCTTAATAGCAACACACGCACACGCCATGGAAACAGCAGATACATTCAGGGCTAAGGACCCCATTATTTCCACTGGTATTAACAGTTTTATCACAGACTCATTAAAAGGTTCAGGAAAAGAGAATTCCATAGTCCTGATGTTTCTCTACAGCTGCATACATTTGCTATAGACCAATCCAGGAAGAAAAACAAAACAAAACAGAAGCTAACACACTTTTACAGGAGAATGGACATGGTAAGTGCTGTAGTTCCAGAGCAATGGAGTGATTTGTAAGTTTCGTGACATCAGAAAAATAGAGGCAATCAGAAGTTTTGCATGTGTGGATGCTGAAAAGCTGCTAGCAGAGGAATTTTCCTAGGTTCTCACAATATTCTGTGAGAACCCTGCCTTTCTCACACGTGTTATGAGAAATAGTAGGACGGTTTTGTAAACTAGACTAGCACATGGTGTTTCGATAAGTTTTGTTTATGGTACATTGTAAAAATATTTTGAAATAGGTGCTGTAGGACTTTAGCCAATCACCCTAGGAGATGGGTGATTACTGACCAATCGCCCTATGGGGCTGGGGTATAAAAATGGGGTGGTAAATTAATAAAGTTGCTTCTTTTGCCTGCTCTTGCTGAACTTATATGTTGCTGCATCTCTCCGCTCCCGGCATAAACAGCGACATTGCATGGTCATTTTCTGAATCTGTGTAAAAAATGTAGTATTTGGCAGAGAGATTACAAGGCAATTTTTTTACAATATACATTAAAATTTCAGTATAACATTATTCAAAACGTAGGGAATAAATTCACACTTCCATTAAAATTGGTAATGTTATGAAAGTAGAGTACAATTTATGCTCATAGTCACAGGCTAAGATTAACTAACTGGAAACTACTTACTAAGCCCTTAAAATGAAAAAAAAGAAAAAAAAAAAAAAAAAAGAAAAACTGCAAAACGGTCAGCGATTTCTCTTCACTGAGCTCCCATTTGGAAACAAGCCTTCTGTCAAGTTAAGCCCAGTCTGTATTTCATATTTAAATCTGCCTCATCGGTATTAGTTTTGGAGAAACCTATCAAAAAAAAAAGAGGGAAAAAACACAACAGTTGGCATAGAGATACAGCAGCACAACTCACCATTCACTTCCACCTCTATCAACTATGTGTCAGTGAAGACTAGAGACACTGTATTTCTTTAAACTGATATATTTGCAGTATTTCAGAGAGAAACACTCCCACAACTAAATTTTCTGATGCGCAAATTCAAGATATGTGTGGTGCTAGTATCCAGCCTCTCAATTTCATTTATTTTGAGTTGGGTTACTGATTTAAGAATGCAAGTAGATTAAACTTGCATGGTTGAACCTGTACTTGCCCCTGCTAACTGCACGGTCTTCTAGGATGGCTTCTGATGCCAGCAGAAAGGATAGCTGAACTCAAGTGAAGCAGCTCCTCAGCTACACGCTGTAGAAGATGGCACATGAACGTAACTCAAAAATAGGCTGTGGCTCAGTTAATACACTGGCCCATAAATGGTCACAGTTTGTGTATAGTGGGGCTGTGCTTGCCATGAACAGCAATAGGAGAGAGATCTGCAGAGGGGTAACAGCTTCAGCCATCACCTTTTAATCAGCTTGTATTCACACATCAATACACTGAATGATGTAGAGGCAATAAACCAGATTATATTCAATACATGACTGAATTGCCAGTGCTGTATTAAAACAAGCATGGCAAGGAATCTTAAACTGATGATTTCCCTTTGCTCAATAGCGAAGTTCATTCTGCTTTTCCTCCCACTCACTGGGAGACAGGATGCTGTCTGTCAATGCTGGGTCTGTGCAGAAGTAGTCAACTGAGTTTTGGAACATGCGTATTAACAGGGTATATACAATACATATGTATACTACACACATACTTTACTTTTTATGTATAAGTATACATTTGGTTTGATTATTTGTTTGATTATGATACAATCCAGTACTTCTAATTTTATCTCTTTTTTCATATTTTGCTTTCTTCCATTTACACTCATTTGATTGTTTGATGATGACATAGTTCAATACTTCTCATTTTACCTTTTTTATTCAAACTTGCCTCTTCCCTTTCACATTCATTTCTGTATGAGGACACAGTTATGTATTCTGTTCTTTTAATTCCATATACTGGTAAAAATCAATTAGTGATAAGATATCCAGCAGAACGAAAATAAAACACAGTAAGCCTAAATAGGAAACTACATGAGGAAAGAAGGGGTAAGTGGGAACAATACAGAGGAGACTTTTAAGAACAGCATAGTTAGCACTGTTAGTTAGAACCCTGACTGCAGGTCTACACAAATACCCTGAGGAAAAGCTGTCCACAGAAGATCCAAACCTCTTTAAATACTTCCTGCTCCCAGCCCTATTTATGTAGGTGCCCCAGGATGAAAATCAAAAATAACTCTGGTGTTCTTACTTGTTCAGAATGATAAACAGTTCCACAGATAATCTGGTTCCTAGTTGTTTAATGTGTCTCACTGAAAGATCACATACTGCCTCCTTATTCCATGTTTTTCACTTAATGGCACTGAACAAGCTAACTCATGAAAGAATTATATATAAGGGCCTTTCCAAGCATTAAAGCCTCTTTATTTTAGAGGTCCAGGGTTGTATTTTCTGTGACAGTTAGATTTCTATGTTATCCTTCCTCCAGCCACTACAGATCATCATTCATAACCTTATGAGAATAGCCACCAAGGAAAGCTTAGTTCATGAAGAATGTGTTTATCAAATGCTAATGAAACATTTTCAGTGGATGGAAACTGTTCATTGATTTTTCAAAGCTGTGTGTGAACTAGAAAAATAAATAGGTGTATCAGGTACAAGTGTATAGGAGCTGGAGAAACACCCTGAATGTACCAGCATTCCTGGACTAGTTCCAGAAATGTTTCAACATTTCTCACTCCAAGTGCCTATGTGCCTCATGTAATTTGGGCCTATTTTTGCCTCACCCAGGGATGCTTCCACAGAAGTAAAAGCAAAAGCTGGAGGACAAAGATAGCACCATTAAAATCTGTATTCTGCAAATAATAACAAAAGGCAATTATGGGACGAGATTATTGTTTTTCTGCTGTCGCAGATTTTGGTGCCATCAAAACCTCAAGTGTTTTACATTTGAATGAGCATACTATGTTAAATGTAATGTCTGCACATCTGATGCTAACAGCTGCCATTTGTGTGTACCACTATCTGCTTCACAGAGGGTCTGCTTCCCACAAGTGCTGACATGCCACAATGCCTGCTGAGGATAAGAGAGGTGACTAAAGCCCAGCACCACTCAGAAATGGACCCAAATACAACTGTTTGCTCCAAATAACAAGTGATTAAATAAGCAGAAAAATGCTAATGCAACAAAAGGGATGGTTTGTGCTTAGGAAACAAGGAGTAATCAAGTCTGAAATGCAGAAAGCCCCCCGAGTCAACTGCTTTAAATCTCAGTAGATCTGGTCAATTTGGTAATAACCCTATGCCAAGAGCACAGCATTTGGCAAAGGCAGAATGTGCTTAGTGAGGACTATTTTACACTACATCACCACAGAGCTGCTACTGTCTACAAGTACCTCCTAAGCAACCCGTTCTTAATATTATTTCACCTACAGCTTATCTTGGAAGCCTGAAAATAGTTTGCTAACGTTAAACAGGTAGGTGTACTGGGAGCAGTTTGCCTAAGCAGTCCTGTATGCAGCCTCTGAAATGGTAAGAGGACACATGGCCTCAGGGACTCCCTGCAATTCAAGTTTTTTGACTCTCTGATACTAACCCCAGCTTACCCTTCTCAGCTACACTAACAGCCCTATGCTTATTTCATTTTATTTCTTTGCAGCAAGCAGAACTTTCAAGGCCTGATTCTGAATGATGTTCAGTCCTACTAACTTCCAATGACCTTATCCAGTGTTCAAAAGCAAGTAATTGCTCAAAAATTTAAAAGCAGTCCCTCAAAAAAAAAAAATTACCAGTGTTAGTTAGTGTTAGTTTAACCAGTGTTGGTTGAAATAGTAATAGTTGCTTATCCCTTATTAACTCTAATTATTTGAAAATGTGGATGAAAGAAAACAGAATTCCATCAGGTTTTGCACAAAAGTCTGTTCCTATTGTGACTTTTGCAGGGGGGGTGATTGATCAGGAAAGAACACAACATCCATTTAAAAATGGACTCAATCTTATAACAGCCTTGTTCCTCAAAGGAAAATATCCTTCCAGAAAATATAACTATATCCTCTATTATTTTGTACCCACTGCCTTGAACTTGGACGGTCAATTTCTTTTTAAACATACACTAGCCAAATGTTATTCACCTACCTAATGTTTCCTTGGCAGAGGTTTTTCCTAAAGTCCAGGTTCTTTTAAGATAATTTTGTGAAACTGAACTTTGACATTAAGAAAAAAGAACAAAAGGAGGATATGGGAAATTTTTACTCAGATTTACCCTGATTGTTTTTATAGAGAAATGCACTTGCAAAAGTATGGTTCTCAGTCTGTTCTCTCATGCTCTCATCTACAATATAAGCCAGTACAAACCCAAACAGATTACCTGCCAAGGTGATCTATATGCTAGGCTACAGCAAATCTGATTTAAGCCAACACTTTGTCTTCACAGCACAGAAAAATCAAGGGCAAATTGTTTATATTTGATATGATGCCAGTCTATAATGAAGATTGTTGACTCTAAATCACAGGGGTTTTTTGACATTTTCTTGCTGCAAATGTCCTTTAGGAGATGTCTTTCCAAATAAGTCAGCAGGCTGTAAAAATGGGAGTGCACAGACCAATGTGTCTCAAAGAAAGCCATGGAGGCTATAAAGTTCTCCTCTCCAAAAATAACTAGTATGTATGGGGAGACATGGTTATATATAAAGGTAAAGCCGTCCCTTAAAATCCCACTTGCAATGAACCTAGAGAGATGTTTGTTTTAGTTCAGATAATCCTCTGCATCTGTTGAAAAAGCTGCTAGAAAAGGGTCAAATTATTTTCCACCCATTGGTTGTGTTACAAACTACCAAAACATATGATGAAAAAACCCTGCTTTTACTGTAGCAATACAATATCACTAAAGTTCCTGCCACCAACATAATCATTCAGTGAACAGAAATAACTACAAAAACAACTGTTATTCTTGCATGGAAGCCTGAGGCTGAGTCTTGAAACGTGGCAAAAAGGACCAAGGACTCTGCTTTCTGAACAAATGTCTAACGCAATGCTCAAATCTCTATTTTCTGAACTCCAAACCTCAGTAAAGGAGCTGTAAATGTTCACTGTATATGAAAGGCTATCACGTGTCCAGTATTATGCAACAGTGACCCAGTCTTGTTGTCACAGATGTCAGCAGAAGTTTTGGTAAGGGTTTCACTGAGATGAGGACTGGATCACTGTGGCCTGGAAACATGCTTTAGAGGAGGAAACAAAACAAAAAAAACCCCACAAAACCCAAACCAAAAGAATGAAAGGAAGAGCTAGTGCCCTTTCATGCCACAGTTTAAATAAACAACGTGGTTCATGTTTTCCATCTGCAGTGCTACAGAGATTTCAGGCACTTTTGGAACCACCAATCAGTAGGTAATGCTGACCCCTGGGCATACCTTAGCAGAGGTACATGATTTGCAAGCAAGCATTGCTTTGTAAGCATTTATGAAAGTCACATTCTTTCAAGATAAATATGTGAAGTGCATTAACCAAGCAGTACCTACATTTTTCATGCCACAGCACCTTTAGTGCAGATCGTGATTTCATGCATGACCACCGCAGCTGTACAAAACAGACTGCACTGGAATTTGCCTTCAGGAGAACAAGGAAATAGTGCCTGTGAGGAGTCCTTTCCTGATCCCAGTGAGACAGATCCCAGAGACCCAGAGGGTGCATTCCTGCAATACCTCTCATCAATTGATAAGTTCAGGTTATCCTAAAGATTCAAAATGTATACCTCTGCTTTGAAATATTTACAGGAAAAAACACTAAGAGACAGTGGGTAGTGCTAATCTCTTTTTTTGGTCCTAATCATCTTGCCCTATCATAGCCACCATGCTGCTGCAAACTTAATATTACAGCCCATCATTTTAAGCTTCTTTCTCTGAATTTTTTCATGGCTTCTGCTTTCATTGCCTTGAGCATGGGCTGCTGCACTTTTCTTCGGTAACATAGGCTCAAATAAAATCATACACTAGGTCACTTGAACCAAAAAGAAACCAGCTCCTGCCAAACAAGCAGGTTTGGACTGGTGACTTATGACAAGAGAAGTCCTTTCCTGCAGTTTCAGTATATTTAAATACTTCCTAGACATGGTACCTTCAGATTCATCATGAAGTTAATCCCTGAATTAAATACGCAAGAACAAAACAAAGTGACTGACTGCAGTAGATACAAACCTACAAGTTCATCTTTATATTTGAATTTTGGATGCCAGCTGCTTGACAGATTCATCACCCAGAGAAAAAAAAAAGCCCTAACATTATTAAAGTTTTAAAAAATTGATAATTTTTTCCTAAATCACAGTCAGAAGCTGAATGAGTAATTTCTTTTGTACACAGAATTGCTGAATAAGGAAGGTTGCTTCCACTGTAAATTAAAAAATAATAACAACTTCCATAAAATGTTACATGGAAAATCAATAATGGAGATAAGTGATTTTGTACCAGTTTTCTACACTCTGCAGTTGCAGCTCACTCATTTTTAACTGAAAGTTTTTCCTCAGGTAAACAAGTGTATTTTCAGAAGTAAACAGCTCTTTATTTAAAATATTTAAAAACTCGCAAGCAAAACATACACTATTAATTATATTATCAGAAGAGCTCTCTTATAGACACAAGAAATGAATGAAATTCCAGTGTCTCACTGCTCAGAAAGTTTTACTTTCTGACAACAGTATTCTCAAAGCCTTAATAACAAACACTTTCACGTACTTACTCCTCTGCAACCTTAATTATGTGCCCTAGTCCTGCCATGAAATTCTGCAAAGAGGAAGAGTATTGCACTTTATTACCAAGTATTTCCCAAGTAACTTTACAACACAATTTGTACACTGTCATACTCACTGTCCTCACCAAAGGAGGCCTGACTTGTCCCAAATGACTTCACAACACAGAAGAAAAAATTCATAATATGTGTGTAGGAGAAGGCCATGAAGAAACTATATGTTTTCAACCACACATATGCTACCAGTTACAACCTAGTGCACTACAGCTTTTCATCAAGAAGTCAGTTTTTTCTTAGCATTAATTGAGACTTAAGAATGAATGTGAAGGTCAAAAGGCAGCGGCTTTCTAGATTAATGTAGAGTCTAAGTTTCATTCATACAAGGGAATGGAGAGAAAAAGCAAAGGTATCCACAGCAAAGCATTTAATTGCTTGGCACTGGTAACAGACTAGTTGAGAGAAGACTCACAAACCCACCTTAAAGATACCATGAAAAATTAGCAACAGTTAGGTAAACTCATTTACACGGTGAAAATAAAAAAAAAAAACCCACCTCTCATATATGAATCAGCTCCCCTCTTCAAAGTGTCATGAAAGCTCCCTTTCACATTATCCTTTTACTCTTTGTCATTTCTCAACCTCTGCTGTTTTTATCATCTTCTGATGTTTCCAATATAAACACACTAGATTAGCCCTAAATTATGTTCTTATTTTCACTGTAAATCCAACAGGTAATCTACCCAGCATATACAGGTCTTCATATGGTGAAGAGATTTGTGGAGAGCATTTGTTCTGACACCAGACTAATTATATTTGTTTGTAAAATGACTTACTGTGAAGTCACAGCCAGTGCTTTTCTTGATATCATCCACTGTAAGCCCTTCCCAGATTTCCACAAGGGTCAATCCCTTCTTCTTGTCCACATCAAACACAGCCTGTCAGGTTCAAATAGCACACATTTTTTTATTATCTAAGGAGCAAATGAGGATGCAAATAGTAACATTGTATGTGCTGAAGTAGGTAGCATTCTCTCAGTCACAAAAGACACCATTATCAGTTGGTTTCACTTCTCACTTTTCCGAATGATCAATAAAATTTCTGCTACGTTTATTTGTACCTGAAAGAATATAAGATATGGGATGTGTTCACTTCATGGGAAAATCATGCAGCTGTTCTTCATTGCATGAAATGAGGACCACATCTCCTGCTCCAATCTGGTGAGAACTGGGAGGCCCAAAGGAAAGGCCTGAGAAATTATTTGCTGCAAAGAAAATGCTCAGCAAGAGGTCATGAAGGAAAACAGAAAAAGGCAGTGTCTCATTCTTCTATTTCTATTTTTTAACGCCAGTAGAGAGGTACAGAGTGGCTGATACTCTCATCAGAGTGTAAGTTTATCCGCCAGATATTGCATACCCAGTGCAAATTTCAGTATTTTCATATGCTAGCAATGAAAGACAAGATTCCAATTCCAAGGCTTACGAGTGTACCAAAAAAACGCACCTGTAAAACAATGTGCACTTCAATGGTGCCTACCAGAGGGAGATACACAGGTTGCAAGTTAGTTGCTAGGGAAACCATAAGGTCTATCATAATTTTACTCGCACCAGGGGGGGGAACCACAAAAAACACAGAAACCAAACAAAAAACCAAAAGCAAAAACACCCCCCCCCCCCCAAAAAAAAAAAAAAAAAAGAAAAAAAAAAAAGTCAGTAGCGAAAGACCAGTGAAGATTTAACTTGTAATGAAAGTGAAGTCTTAAGCCCATCACAGAAATGTACTAAAGTCCAGCTGTCCTCTGGGCACATAGGGATGATTTATGGAACTGAAGAATGATAGCTCCTCTCTTAAAAGAGAAGTTGGGCATAAAGCTAGTGTGGAAACAGAATCTGCAACACTATCTAAGCACTGTTGTACATTTGTGTCATCTAATAAAGCAATTAGATCTCACAAGTCTTGGTTCTTAAGAGAAAATTCTGCTTGTTGTTTATTTTCTACTAGTCCTTGTTCACACCTGTCTTTTTGTACCTTACATTTGTATCTGGCTAGTTAATAGAAGACTGGAAAAAAATCCACATTTTCATTTATTTTCCCCTACTTTGTGAAGAAAACCCCTTTAAATTACAGTAGCAATATACCACTGGGAGAAAGCAAATTCTAGATGAGCACCTTTGATGCATTCTACTTAGTGTGACAGATGGCTCACAGAGCCATGGTCTAAGCCTTTAAAAATGTGAACACTGATAATAAAAGGAGTATGATTTCAACAAAAACCTTAAGTCACTTATCCTTTGCTGAAAAGATCCACTAATATACTTTGATCAGCAGCAGTGTCAGATGCTCACATGTACTTGCACTGGAGAATAAATTGCTTCACAGGTGGAATCAAGTAAGGACAAAAGAATTAAATCCCTACTACTGCTACCGCTTGTGTTCCTCTGAAAGAATCTGTAGTGTATACCAAGGAAGTTGCCTACAGTCTCACATACATATACTACACAGTTGTTGCTCTGCTGAAAACAAACAAACAAAACAAAACAAAAAAACCCAAAAAGGGTGTAATTTGAGGATTTGCATCTCACATGGCAAATTTTCAGGAATATTTTGGGAACAGTAAGGAAATACACACTTTGCATACTTGTCATGCATGGCATCCTTGTTCTGAAGGTGTCTAAGAGTAAGGGCCAGTGTGCTATATGTCAATGGCAAAAGCTGTAAGAGGGAAAATATGAGCCCACAGACCTCTGGAATTGAACTCTAAGGGAATCTCTGCGCTGAACTGCCAACAGATACCAAATATATTTAATTTGCACTAAGCATTACTACTTTTACTGAGTGTCCCTTCTTAGGGAAAGAAGAGGAAAGCATTGACAGGGATTCAAGAAAAGTACCTTACCTTCTCTGTAATGATGCGGTTTACACATTGTTTCCCAGTAAGTGGTAAATTGCACTTTTCCAATATTTTATGGACATTGCCCTGTGTTTAGCAACATAGAGACAAAGATTAATTTTCAAATACAACACAACTTACTCAGAATTCAAATATGTACACAAAAATCACAGCTGTAGCCATTCAGTGGGTTTGAAACATTCACTGTACCCAGAACATTCTTTTAATTCACTTCTACGGCAGACTACATCTGTGGATTCAGGACAGCTATTACTTAAATCCCACATACAGAAAGGTGACTAATAAGAAATATCTCAGTGTACCACTGAGTGGGCTCCTGAGTTTATGCAGAACTTCTTCTGACATCCTGCTGCAATGTGAGGATAAGGGATACATGGGACCTCACAGATGACACACAAAGAACAAAAATTAGGGAAAGACATTGCAGGCGTAGCAGTTCTCTTACACTTTATCACAAACAATATGTGCCAAGTCAGCCATACACACAGGCATTTCAAATCCCCAGGGCTCAAGTGCATAGTCATGCTCTGAAAATAGCGAATGCAGTTTGTTTACCCATGTTGAATTCCCATTCTCTCCATCACGACAGTAAAGCTCAAAAGCAGACTAAGAATTATATCATAGAGTCACAGAATGTTATGGATTGGAAGGGACCTCTAGAGATCACTGAGTCCAACCCCCTCACCAAAGCAGGACCACCTAGGGCATGTTGCACATCCAGGCAGGTTTTGAAAGTCTCCAGAGAAGGAGACTCTACAACCTCTCTGGGCAGCCTGTTCCAGTGCTCTGTCACCCCCACAGTAAAGAAGATCCTCCTCATGTTGAGGTAGAACCTTCTATGCTCAAGTTTATGCCCATTGTTCCTTGTCCTATTGCTGGGAACTACAGAAAAGAGATTGGCTCCTTCCATTTGACACCCACACTGCAGATATTTATAGACATTAATAAGGTCCCCTCTCAGTCTTCTCCTCTCGAGACTAAATAGTCCCAGTTCTCTCAGCCCTTCTTCACAGGGGAGATGCTCAAGTCCATTAATCATGCTCATAGCTCTCTGTTGGGCTCTTTCCAGTAAATAAGAGATGAGAGCAATATGCTCATCTTCAAGTGCTACACAGAAGTTACATTATCTCTGTTTAATACATAACAAATTAGCATGCAAACATAGTAGAAAAGAATATATATAGAAAATAGGGTATACTTTAAGGCATTTCTTTTTCTGAAACATCAAATGCCAACTTCTCTAAATCCTGGGAAAAATTCGCCTAGTGAGAAGACATAACTTCTGATGAGAAGCTGGACAGGTAAGATTTGGGTGGTGACTTCCAGGGGAGGATCCCTTCTCTTTTAATTTTTTTTCCTTATTTTTAAATTTATTTATTTTCCTTCTATTCTTTTAATAGGAGTTCACATATAGCTTTAGATACTGCTAAATGAATGTAGGCTGGAAAAGCTTTGAATGGATATAAAAAGAGATGTATCACTACATTTTTATTCACTATTTGTAGGCGTTTTATAAAGGTAGCATTAAGTGCACATTTCCCCCATTATGAACATGCTTTTATTTTTCCTCTAATTATCAATTTTCAGTTATGCATTTCAAAACTCGCAGAGTATTACATGTCTAATTTAACCATCTGAACACAGTAATTTTAAAATTTACAATCATCACTTTGCCTTGAGGCTTAATATAAACCCAGAAACCAACTCTCTGTCAGTTTGACTCCTGAGTGATAACAAAATGAGCTACCCATGTGCTTTTGATTTATCTTTTTCTGTGAAGAACTATTTCTTCATTCTAATTCTGCTGACAAGATCCACATCTGGTATCAAGGTAACTACACTGATGAAACTTACTCACTCTTAATGAAAATAATGACTTTCAACAGTGTTGCTTTCAATTGATCTACCTGTATCTTGTCCATCTCAAGGACCTTACTGCACACTTTGCCAAGGATTAATCTGTGCTATTTGTAATATTTTCAGTAACGCATAACGTATACTACTCAGCCATATGAAATGAAGTCTTGGTACCCAATTGGGATTGAAATGCATTGACTTGCAGAGGTGACAGCTTGAATGGCTCCTGTGACACTGAGAACTGATACTTTACAGCTTCTTAAAACTTGAGCTGAAGATAATTCTATTACCATTTAGCATTAAAGGAAACTTTTAGAAAACATCCACAAGGGAACTAACAGAATAGGAATCCAAATGGGACTGCATGAATTTTTACTGTCTGAGTTTATATGGGATTTGTACAGATAAAGGAAAAGACTGTTGTGTAAACACATAAAACTTTAATGTGTTTCGGTATACTTTAAGTAAAAAATTCTGTTGTTGAAGAACTAAAAAGTCCTTAATATTCCATAACACATTAAAATCAAAATTGTTCACAATGATAGAAAGGAATTTTCAATTAAGTGTTCCATGTTTCAGTCATGTCTGAATCAAGTGTTTAAAAGTAGTTTCCATTCTATTTCTCTGAATGGTGTAGACAACTCATTTCACAACATGGAACAATTAATAGCCATTACTTTACTATGCTTTGCAAAACATGTCAATGATGATATGGGGGTAAGAACTTGATTTTTATTGCTGTTAGACAGTATTTAGCAGATTAGGCACAGATGCACAGTGACTGCTTAGAGATTAAATAATAAAGTTGCATTCTATTGTTTTTCTTTGTGGCTATAAACAAAAGATATAATTTAGCAGAAAATATGTTAAGAAATATGACAACCAATTAGGCATACGGTCCATTTGCCAAGTGTCTCGCAGTGGCCTAAGCACATGAAATAAAAATTGAGCCACCTCCCACAGATATGTCCTCCTAGCTCCTGACATGCTGTGATGTATGGATTTCCTGAGCTAAAGACTGCTCCTGGGCAATGCTATTTAATTGTCACTGATGAACTTAACCTCATAAAACAGTTTAGTTCCTTTTATATAGACTTAATTCTTTAAGCTCCTGAATCATCCTGACAGTCATTCGTAACTTTGTTAGCCGTCTGTGAAAAATGTTTCTTGTCCTTTTAAAACGTGATGGTTGCTAATTTCAGTTGGCTACCCTACTTTTATAATGCAGTGACTAGCCATTCTGCATCCATCTTCTCAGTTTTGTGTATTCCTGATACCCTTCCTCAATAGTGTTTCTAAAGATGAAGAGGCTTCTACAAAACTATTTTCATGTCATGTCATCTTTCTTCTGTACCTTTTGTTTTTCATTACCTGCAAAAGTTTAAGTAAATAAAAATGAGGCAGGGAGTATTTAGTTTTATTTGCAATACACTGCATATCAGAGTTTAAAAAGAAAATTCTTTGAGTATTTAAGACAGATACTAGTTTCACTCAAATGTAAATTATATTTTGCATGAACTGGAAGGACTCATCCTATTGCTATATTTAAAACTGCAGTATGCATACTGAAAGCAGAATGCCCATTTGAACTCTTAGAAAACTTATTTTAATGTTTAACATGTCATTACTATTACACAAAAAAACCACAGAAAAGGATTAAAAATCATTCACAAGATCATAAATCAGACAAAACTAACTGCAAAAAACACCTATTAACAGCTGTATTTCCATTCATTAAATATTTACTGCTGTTGATTTACATGAGACTTAGGCATCTAATGATAGTATTATTATTATATTAATATTATATGGAGAATGACAAATATAACCCTATACTGAAAAGCCAACAGCCACAACAAATTGTCTCAGTGTGTGCAGGCATTTCTTCCACTCTGTAGCACATTGGGCTTTGAACTGGACAAAAGATTGCTTCTCTGATGCATAGATACAGATGCAATAAGTTTTTGAGTAAATCTGTTCTAAAGAATTAAAATACCACAAATATGACATTGACTCTGTAAAAAAGCAGTTGCCCCAATAAAAGTCTTCTGATTTTCAGAACTAATTTCTCACATGTGATATTTGCTTGTGTAAATAAATAAAAACAAACAAACAAAAAAGGAGGAGCATTTGAAAACTGTAACAGCAGCTTTTGATTTCAAAATATTAGATTTCTGCATTTTGCCTTCACTTTTTAACAAATAAGAAGTATCAAGACCCCAAGTAGAGGCTGAGCAGAAAGAGTGCAAAGAATACCTCCCATTTTAAAATAAGAATAAAATGAAAAATCATGCACATAGTTTTGCAGTGCCTTCTCACAAAAGCCAAAGAAATAATTTATGAAAGACTGTCTCTCTGGAAGTGCACATCAGGCATCCCATGTACCTAAAAGTCCAAGTTATGTTGGCCCTGCATATGCTAAATTAAGTCAGTCCATGCCTGGACTGTTTGTAACAGTGAATCTCTCTATGTTTCCATCCTTTTTAGGATTCAGTATCCCTATGCAAACAACTTCCAAACACTATACCAAAAAAAAACCAAACCAGATTTTGGTAAATAGCACTTCTAAGAGAAAAACTGGCATGAGTAATTACACAATGTTTGGACTCTGAACCCTAACCAAATTCCACACTAACTAGAAATTTAGAATAAATATTTATTCAGATTACATTAATACCTAAAGTATGAGTCCGAGCAAATGCATAATTACTTAACCAGTTTTTTGGGAGCCTGTAATAGGGATGTGAGTCATATACGGATGAATTTGCTTTGTACTTTTGGTTACTTATTTACACATATGTACATGAAAACTACTGGGTCAGACTCAACTCTGCTACTGAAAATGTGTCCCCTGATACTGCAAAAGTACTGTATTTAAAAAAAAAAAAAAAAAAAAAAAAGGAAAAAAAAGGAAACTCCATCCTTCAAATCATATTTTTAAAACACATAACTCTTAATATATGTAGCTTTCATATTTACATATTTACTATAGTTTACCATGCAAATTCACTATGCTTACCCTTACATATTCTGACAAATATATTCTCTTGAACAACATGCAACTAATTCTTATTGCAGACACACAACAAATTTGGAATAACAGAAACACTGAAATTAAAGAAAAAGTTCATTTTCAAACATTCAGTATAGTTCCCTGAAAGCAGAGATTTTTGCCCTTCAGTACATTTTTCTCATAGTTTGGACAGTCTCATTTCAGAAGTTTCAAATGACATGTATCCTATGACCTTTTGTGGGAGACTGTTTATTTCTATAAAACTCTCCTCACAAGTAAGTCTCTGGATTAACCTCTATCACATAATGGCGTAAGATAGCCTGCATCTCATCATGCCAAAAAGATCTATTCTATTAAGCTGTCAGTACCAATTTGACTGGCAACTTCAAAGGTAAATATCTTTCCATCATAACAAGTACTTAGAACCTCATTTTTCAAATTCTTCTGAGTCAAAGAGTAAAAGCTCTGGGGTAGCATCTTCTGTAAATCTGGCAATTGCCACTCTCACTAAATTTGCATGAAGTAACTAAAAAATGTGTGCAGCTTTTAAACATGAAGTTAATATTTCTTTTTTTTTTTTTTCATGGTGAAGGAACCGTATTAACCCAGTGCCCCATTACACCTCCGTAACAACTAACAGCAAAAGTATCTAATCCTCAGAAAGTAGCAGAATGAATAGAAGATGTTAAGATTGTTTGGTTTTTTCTTCTTTGTTTAGTATAGCACAAAACACTTACTTAGAAAGAAGCGGCAGAGCCTTACCTTGGCTGAGTGCTCCATGGTGACAACCACTTTAGTCTGTGCACTGGATACCAGGTCCATGGCACCCCCCATTCCTTTCACCATCTTACCCTAAAATAAAATTTTTAATGGAAATGGAACACTTCTACTATATTAAAAGTAAATAAATAAATACAATATATTGGTTGTAGTGACAGCACAAGATAATTCACCTTTTCCTGCATGGAAACCCCACCTATTTCGTCATCACTGTGTTCAAACACTAATAGAGCTTTATCAGAGAAAAAATAGATATCTCATTCCAGGATCTATATGATACAAGTAGGTGAACACTGAGTAGAGTAAGGATTCTGCCATGTCTGGTGTCCTGGGGTGTAACTTAAATCTGAGTAGTACTATTGGCTTAATGGAAGCCCTGACACTGAGGATGTAGTGAATATAGTTCACTACAGTGAATGTAGTTCCAATGTTTCTGACACTGGAAAAGCAAAGTGTTCATTTTCCTGTTGTTAGAAATGTCATTACTTACTCGAAAGAAATATTTGCTTATGAAATGTAGCAACATCTCATTGCTCTCCACTTGCCTGTTTAGAAAGCCATGGCTCGTATCACTGTATCAGTGATATAAACTGATCATTTTGTTCTATTCCAGATCTCTGTGGATGTCACTTCAGAACAGAGGCATAAAGAATGTGGATCAGTATTCATTCTATTTGTCTCTCAAACCAAGCAATGCCTCCTTGACTCACTTTTCTCTTAAAGAGTGTCAGAATTGCACCTGTGATCACAGTAGGTTTATTATGGCCTGGTTGTGTTCACCTATCTCTATTTTCACTTTCCATAATGCTACAACATTATGATCTATGATCTTAGAAGGTAAGAGGTCCAGTCTTGGTAGACGTCTTACAGGAAATGACCGTTAAGTACAAAATTCTACCAGTATGACCAGAACAGTCATTTTTGGACAACAAGCACTAGACTCAAAAAAACCATAGCAAGGCAAAAGCGTCATAGGCCACTCCAGAGCTGCTGAGGAGGGAAGAAAGGGAAGTGGAACATCAAGGCACCTGAATAATAGGGGAGGTTAGTAGGAAACATGAGGCAATGAGTTTTACAGATTAAAATAAATTAATTTTTGCCTCAAGTGTTTCATATTTGCTCTCTTTTGACTGGTTATTATCGGTAACTAAAGTAAATTATAGAAAGTAATATCCTGTAAACTGTTTTTCACATATAAAACCTAAAAGTACATGGCTAAATGACTGGAAAATTTCCTAGTAAAAGGCTTTTCTTTTATGCTTCCTTTAATTAGTTATGTGATTCAGTATTTTACTAGGATCTGTGCCTATGGTCCATGATAGAAAACATGTAGAAGAGCCTTGTCTCATTAAGCTGCCAGGCCAGCAACTTAATGGTGTCTTGATCATAATGAAGGAAATATACACCAACCCCACTCCCAAAATCGTATTTTCTTACTGCTTGCACAATGAAGAATAAATCACATCTTTCTATATCTATAAAAAAATCCCTTTGGAATCTCTCAGGTCAGTTAATCATTTAATATTAATCACATTTATTATTACTACTAAACATTTCTTTGCAAATACAAAGCTGGAAGGAATGCAAGGATTTATCTCTATCCTTAAAACTTTTCTGCTCAAATCATTGTTGATCCTACCTGCAAATACAGGTTTCTTACAGAGACTACAGTGACCTCTCACCTGCCTGTCAGAGACTCACTGGCAAGATAATTCAGAGTAGCTGCAGACAATGGATTATCTCCCCAGTAACTCAGAATATGTTTGCAATGAGGATTATACTATGAATGCAACTGTCCTGACAATGCCATGAGTTCATTTTCTAGGCCTTTTCATTCAAGGAAGACCTATAGAAACTAGGAAATAGCCGAAGAAATAAGTGCCAATGAAGGACAATCACAAATCTACTGCAGAAGAAGCTGTCATACAGAACTGAAAAACAATACTTCATCCCTTTGGGTAAGCAAGAGCAGGAAAATGGAGGTTGAAGAGAAGGATTTAAGGACCTTTAAATTGTTACATCTTCTCTTCCTCTTTAGGCAAACATACTCATCACTGTAGGGTGTCTGGTAAAGCAAATCAACTAACCTTTAACTGCAGTTAGCCATTTAATTATATGCTTTCATTTGAGGAATATCCAAAGCATAAGAGCCTTACATTGCTCTCAGTGCATCTACCAAACTCCTGCAACTTGCACTTTCCCCCACACCATACTGGTATAGGGGACAGCTGCATCCTAAAGCTGAATTAAAATGCTTGAGATTAACAGGTGATTCACAAAAGATATTTTGTTTCCTTTTTGTCTAGGATAACCATGTAGACTAAAACAGTTCTGACATATTTATAAGGACTGCAACAAGTGATTTCTGTTTCCTTTAAATTCTAATAGCATATTTAATTGCATCTGACATAAGTTAGACTCCTTCATTCGACTACTTTACATGTAATAGACAGTCTATCATAAAAATAAACATTTTCTCCTCCTGAAGACTGCTTGAAACAGCCACCTCTGCTATGAAATCACTGGGAAAAAACCTACATTGGGTTTACAGTGCTATATACTGGCTGAAGTGGGAACTATACATTTCACTTCAATAAAATGTTTATTTTTATTTATTTGTGAGCGAACCAGGAAAACTATGGACAGTAAAACAGTTCACTCTTGGTTACTTGCTAAGGCATTTAAGGGTAATGATGTAATAACCTGTACAAACCTCAATTGTTTTAAACAATTCATTTAAAAAAAAAAAAAAAAGGAGGTATTTCAAGTAAGCAACTGCTAATGTACATTTGCTGGTTTCCTGCTCCTTTTTATCATTTTTGCATGCTTCACCATTTATTTATTTATGAATATTTTTGTTAGCTTCCAATTACATTGGTGCTGCTAGCTTATGAAACCAGACAGAAATACTTAGTTCAGTGGTAGAGCACTGATAATTTGAAGCACTATTAGAAAATCCACTTCATCAGCAAGAACTTGAAGTGAGAAGGAAAGTTTTATGAATTAGCCATTAGCTTCCTGGGAGGTGCAGTTTCAGTATTTCCACAGAGGGTTAGGTAGTGGATAGAAACAACCTGACAGTATACTTGTAGCTTCTCAGCTACCAAAACAGGTCCATATTGCATGGAGGAATTCTACTTTTTCCCACTGTGCTTCATCAGTAGTTCTGTCTAAGTCTCAGTTCACCTAATCTAGTGATGCAAGAGGTGGAAATTCATGGACATGATGGATTTTACTCTGTTCTAAAATTAGGATATTCAGCTTCCCTGTTTCTTCACAGCCATAAACCCATACAAAGTTAATGGAATGCCTACTTATTTCAGAATAATCAATTTCCTTATTTCGGTGATGGAGCATCTTAAAGAAAATATGAGAGAAGGGTACATTTTTCTCATCTGATGTCTTCATAACTGAACATCATCTGAGTGGCCAAAATAAAACATTAAAAGAGCCTGAGAAAATAACTTAGCCTAATAGTAATTCCTAAACAGAAACCTTCCTGTTGGTTTGGTCACTTGTGGCATCCAAGTGGCATTCCACCCAGAGGCTTCTGAGTGGTGGCTGAGAAAGTCAAGATTTTTTTTCTTACTGCAAGCTAGCAAGATGCTGTTGCAAGAAGGAAACAATTTATAAGAAAATCCAAACAACTAAAAAGAAGTGGTTGAGAGGAAAGAGGAACTCGGGAGCATTCAAACACTATAATAACTAATTATAACTATTATTGAATTCACGCTGGCATCTTACACCTTTCTTCTCTATTTCCAGCAGGAAGGACTTCTCTTCCATCACTGAATTATACAGCTGTTCCCAACATCTTAGGAGCAAATGCATCTGAACTGATCTAGTTATGTTAAAAGTATATAACTTTTCAAGGCAAACAGATCAAATGTATAGCAAAGCAGATGCTAATGACATGTTCAAGTAGCCATGAAAACTTACCAGTGGTAAAAGCAAAGTAAGAAAGATTAGAATGCAGATGGAAATAAAAGCTTGAGTAATTCCATTTAAAATTGATTATCAAGGGACAGCCATGGTGAAAATGTATATATATTTGAAAAGGAACTGAGTTACTTCCTTGTTAAAAGCCCTTGCCTGTGTTGCCAATTGCTGTCATATTGTATTAAATAAATAGCATTTAGTCTGAAAGTTCTCTTTCCTTCCATTAAAAAAAAAAAAAGGCCTATGCCTCAGACTATGCTCAAAGTAAAACTGTTTCAAAAACTCTTAGAGAAGGTAATGAAAGCTTCTCATTTAAACTACAGCCCTCATGCAGGCTTCCCATTTGATATGGATTTTCAGGCATCCCCCTGGAATACCTTGAACAAGATATCTAGGATGAGAGAGCAAAGATTTTAAGAATGTTGGTATGATCTCCGACAGCCACAAATGCAGACCTGTTAGCAGGTACATAATCTATCACCAGTCTCAGCTTCCTTAGGAAGGAAATATGTCATGCCAGGGACAGCTCTTAAAATCCAGAGCAACTGGAACACTGTGAACTCCACAGGGAAAAGCACAAATGAAGGTAATAATGCTGTGGATACAAGATACTTCCACCACCACCATCAATGGTGCCAACACTGCAGTCAGAAGGATGAACATTTTCTGTTTTCTTCTCTGCCTATCTCTGCAGTGTTATGTATACACTACTCACACGGGTCTCCTGCTCCATATAGGTACTGTCTTCACAGCACAAGTAAGGAGGTCATCAGAACCATATATAACTATTTAACAAAACTATCTCAACAATTGTTGTGGGGTTAGATTTGGTTGGTTTGGGGTTTTTTTTGTTTTTTGGGAGAGAAGCAGTAAACTGATATACTTCTGTAGGCTTCATTCAAAGACATGTCCACAAAAACCTATTATGTCTTAATATTAAAATAATATCCCATTTAAATGTAGATTTCCAAGGAGACTCTTGGTAACCACATGTCCTGTCCTTCTCTTTGTTCAGTTACTGCTGGGCAGTCACATCCTAAACATCAAACATCTTGACACTACTACCAAGAGAAAGGAAATCATTGAACATAATTAGCATACATATTTTCTATTAATACGCAATTTAGATAATTTTTAGTGCTTAACTAATTTTATGGTTAATAGTTAAAATATCTTTCTCAAAATTCCTTGTCATGCTGTACAACTTGAAAGAAAATACTGAGAGTTTGATGCACTAAGTGCAATAGAAGTACTAGAAAAAAAGTGTATTTGGATTTAAAAGAAAGTAAGCCTTGTGCAAAGACAGTCCTAGTCAACCCAAGTGGCAAATACCCTGAAATAGAGATCCTTGAAGAAGACCTTCAGCGTTCTCAGGCATTTAGAGACAGATGTCCTTTCTCCAATCGTTAAAAATCATAGTTTCAAGCCAGAAAAGGGTCTTTTTGGAGAGCTCTCTGCTCTCAGGTTTGTCATTACAAATAATAAAACCAAACCCAAAAAACTCTCCTGCAGACACATACTCTACCAGTTTACTTTCATTTTTTCATCTGAGTCTACCAATAGATATACAGTTCACCTAATAGTCAAAATGTACAAAACTGTGCAAAAGATATATTTGGATCTCCGTAGAAGAACCAGTAACAATGTATAAAATTGTATTTCTTATGCCTTAGGTTATAATGACCTCTACAGATGGTTAATTAAAAGATTTATTAGTAAATTTGAATTGGGTTTCCTCATGTCTTTTTTTCAGATAACCTTCTTTGATAAAGCTTTAAAATTTCGTATCATTTTCTTTCCATTTACTTCATTATTAAGGCCATAATCCTTCAGGTTTGGCTATTCTAAGAGTATAAAAAAATAAGGCCACTGCTTCTAAAATTCAAGGATTATTTATTTACTTTTCCCAAGAATGATCCAGATTTATGTATCCAAGCTGCAACACTCTGTACAAATTACATCATCCTCTTCCTCAGCTCCCTAACTGCATTACCTTAGCTATCAAAACATGAATTTTATACTCCAGAAGAAAAATATACAGAGGGTTTCTTTTTCTTCCTCCTCAAAATTGTATTTGGTTTATATTGTTTCAAGGAATACAGATGTTAAATAATATCAGTCCTGGTATCACCCCTGGCTGCTCATGTTAACTAAAATACTGTCCACTAGGCTTTGAGACTCCTGGTTCAGGAAAATGCCAACTTTCTTGGCACCTTTAGATATATGCTGCCTGCCCTTGTGGATTTACACAAGTCCAGTTTACTTAATCAGCCCTTAGTCATTACGCACCATCCCCCAAATTCTACCACTAGCCAAAAAGACCAAGCCACAGGTGTTGAGTACCTCAGCCTTCATCCAGAAACATAGAATCCTTCAGGTTGGAAAAGACCTTTAAGATCATTGAGTCCAACAGTTAACCCAACACTGTCAAGCCCACCACTAAACCATGTTACTAAGCACCTATCTACATGTCTTTTGAATACCTCCAGGGATCGTGACACCACCACTTCTCTGGGCAGCCTCTTCTAATGCTTGACAATCCTTTCAGTAAATAAATTTTTCCTAATAACCAAGCTAAACTTCAGCTTGTTTCCTCTTGTCTTATTGCCTATTACTTGGGAGAACAGACTGACCCCCACCCCACTATAACCTCAGGTAGTTTCAAGTAGTTGTAGAAAGTAAAAAGGTCTCCTCTCAGCTTCCTCTTCTCCAGGCTAAACAACCCCAGTTCCCTCAGATGCTCCTCAGTGCTCCAGACACTTCACCTGCTTCACTGCCCTTCTTTGGACATGCTGCAGCACCACAATGAACTTCTTGGAGTGAGGGGCCCAAAACTGAACATTGTACTTGAGGTGTGGCCTCCCTAGTCCTGCTGAACACACTGTTTCTGATACAACCCAGGATGCTGTTGGCCTTCTTGGCCACCTGGGCACCCTGCTGGATAATACTCAGCCAGTTGTTGACCAGCACCCCAGGTCCTTTTCTGCCAGGCAGCTTTCCAGCCACTTTTCCCCAAGCTTGTAGCATTGCATGGAGTTGTTGCAACCCAAGTGCAGAACCTGGCACTTGGCCTTGTTGATGGACTTTGTACAATTGGCCTTAGCCCATTGATCCAGGAGGTTCAGATCATTCTCAAGAGTCTTCCTACCTTAAAGCAGATCAACACTCCTGTCCAACTTAGTGATGTCTGCAAACTTGCTGAAGGTGCACTTGATCCCTTCATCTAGATCATCAGTAAAGGTATTAAAACAGAACTGGCTCCAATCCTGAGTCCTGGAGAACAGCACTTGTGACTGCTTGCCAACTGGATTTCACTCCCTTCACCACCACTCTTTGGGCCCTGCCATCCAGCCACTTTTTCATCTAAGCCATGAGCAGGCAGTCTCTCTGGGAGAATACTGTGGGAAATAGTGTCACAGGTTTTACTGAAGTCCAGGTAAACAACATTCACAGCCTTTCACTCATCTATTAAGTAGGTCACCTTGTCAGGTTACTCAAGCAGGACCTGCCTTTCATAAACCCATGCTGACTAGGCCTGATCACCTGCTTGTCCTTTATGTGTCACATGATGGCAGTCAAGATGTTCTGCTCCATAACCGTCCTTGGCACTGAGGTCAAACTGACAGGCCTGCAGTTCCCCAGATCCTCCTTCTGGCCCTTCTTGTAGGTGGGAGTCACATTTGCTAACCTTCAGTCAACCGGGACCGCCCTGGTTAGCCAGGACTGCTGATAAAGGATGATAAGTTGCTTGGTGAGCACTTCCACCAGCTCCCTCAGTTCATTTGGGTGGATCACATCAAGCCTCACTGACTTGTGTGCATCTAAGTGGTGTAACAGGTGACTGACCATTTCCCCCTGGATTATGGGGGCTTCATTCTGCTCCTCATCCCTGCCTTCTAACACAGGGGGCTGGGAACCCAGAGAACAACTGGTCTTACTATTAATACTGAGGCAAAGGTGTCATTCAGTTCCTTAGCCTTTTCCTTCCTTGGTCACAATGCTTCCCTCTACATCCAATAAAAGACAGAAATTCTCCTTAGTCTTGTTGTTACTAATATATTTATAGAAACATTTTTTATTGTCTTTTATGGCAGTAGCCAGATTAAGTTCTAGTTGGGCTTTAGCCCTTATCATTTTCTCCTTGCATAGCCTCATGACATTCTTGAAATCCTATTGAGCATGTTACCTTCTCATTGATGACATGTTTCATGGTTTTTACCTGTAGTAAGTCTCTGTCTACTGAAGTGTGATGTTACAGATATTTCATTCATTTTGTTCTCTCGGATTCATCAACTTTTATCAACTTCTGTCAACTGCACCACTGTTTGAATGTTTTTTCTGCTGGTACAGCATGTTAGCCCTTTTAGTAGTTGTTATTATTAGCACTGTTTAATGGTTAAGGCACATTTATAAGGGCATATTAAGAAGACAGAGGCCCTAGTGTCACAGGGGAACATTTCAGAAGTTCTGGTGCTTTGTCTTGAGCTATGCCCAGCCTCTGATACATGTCACAACAGCAACCAGAGACATGTATCTTCCATTAGGAAGGCTGAATATACCAGTACGTCACAGTAAGGTGTAGCCACCAGAAGGAGACCAGAAACTGTTTTCTGAAATGCTTCTATTCTATTCTCAAAAAGTCACCAGTAGAAAGGAACTGCAAACAAAGCAAATACAGGCTGGGACACATTCGGTCAATCCCTCAACTAATCCCAAGTGAAACAATATAAACTGCCACAGGAGCCAGGACGGCCGTGACAGTGCATGCTCATGCTGCTGCTCTACAGATGCAGTGAAGCTGCCCTGCTAGCAGCTATTTTGCCAGCAGCTTGAGACACAGATAGGTCAGATACTGTGTCCTTCACTCACAAAGTGGAATGTGGCTCAATCCAGTAGCTCCCAGCAGCCATGGGCTCCCATCTGTTTCAGCCTGTCTGTCCTACTCCATGGCCACGTCCTCAGTGTTTCTCTTCCAAATCTTTTGGACAACTTCTCCCAGCTGCACTTTGTTCCCAGGGGCTGCTCAGAAATTAGCCACCTCCTTCCCCTTTCCCTTCTCAGAAACCCTCTTGTTAGTTGGAGAAATACCACAGGGAGGAATACAAAAAGCCATTAAGTAGTAGTGCTTAATGGAATAAAACTACCAATAAATGCCAGTGTTTAGGAAGTAACTTCTGACTAAGCAAACAGTATTCTTTACTGCATATACTTAAATCATTCTCTCCCTCTTGTTCCTTTACTCATGGGATTTTCCTCTCCATTAGAAATTAGCAGATAAGAGAAAAGAAAAGGCTGCAATTATTGCAATGAGCCTTCTGTAGCTCCGTTTCTAATAATAAATGCAAGTAAATAAACACTGGCACTAGGGCTCAAGTGTTATCATGCTCTTATGAGACAGAAAGGATAGCTTCATGATGTTACTTATTCAAAACACAAAATTAAATTTATTACTTGCCTCTGAAATAATGGTAAATACCAACAATTCAAGAACCCAAAAACTACAGCATATGAAAAATACTTCAACTTAACCAAAACACAAAGCCAAGTGAAAAATGTTACAGTCAAAAACAGCTTGAAGTTTCCTTACACTATGAGCTTTCAGCAAAATCAGTCTTTGTATCACCGCACATAAATCTTGTGACTAAAAAAGATGCATTTCACTCGTGTTTCAAGTGTCATCTTAATTACAGGAGAAACAGGAAGATCTGAATGCCTATGTGCTTGTTAATTGCATTGTAAAACTCTGTACTATAGAATGGTATTAAAACATAAGCAAAGCATCTAAATTAATCTGACCAATGAATCTCAAACAAAGCAATGAAAGGGAAATGACTGCTGATTGGAAAGGCTCCTGACTGGATTTATGGAGTTTCATCAAGCATATCCGCTCACAATAAATATGAACTCGCTGCAAAAGAAATTTGCTGAAAGCCAAAAGTTACTAAGAGTGGCAAATGATGACATCAAAAAGTCGGAGAGACTCGTGGTGTACTGTAGTAAAAGATACATTTCAAAGGTAAGAAAAAGACAAATAAAAGCTACCCAAAGTTGTATTTTATATTTTCTTGTTTTGAAAACACAGCTGTTATTTATAAATTTGGGGATAACGATAATGAAGAGGCATCTTCATAAGCAAAACAAGCAATTCCAGATATGGAGAATAATGCCCTTGATACAGATGCAAAACTAAAACCACTACCTTCTAGAGAACATAAAGCACTGAAGAAAGATATATGTAACTCTGCACAATACTGAGAAAAACTTAGAATACAACATCAGCTTCAATGTTTCAATGAATATGTTTGTTTATTAATCTGTTTTATTAATGCAAAACACTGGCTTCACCTTTGGTAGTTCCAATCTTGAAAGACAAGTCACAAAAACTTTGAGTGAAAGAATTTCAACAGCATGATCAGAAAAATGAGATTAACTTCCATATGGCAAAAAGTATTCTGCAACAAAATTAAAAGTGCAGAAATCTGCTGGAAAAGTGAATATTACTTAGTCCCTGAAAACATTGTGTGGTATCATTAGGCATTATTTCTGGCTGCAGTGTCTGCTTTTGTTCAGTCTAAGCCTAGGACAAAAGCTCAATCTGAGTTTTTAGAAGCAGTGTAGACTGTTAAATGCTTTGATTCAACACACATGATACAAGCAAGTTGTAAATACAACAAAAATATTTCTGATAGTCTCCAATTGTGATACCTCTTTTGAAAGTGATGCTAGCAGAAATCAAACAAGCCCTGGGCAGTCAAGTAAATACATTGGGCAAGTGTCTGTAGAAAACATCTGGAAGTTTATCTAAATACAGCAAAAGCTGAATTTCCACCTCTTTCTCTAAAGATAACTATATACATACCCTGAGCAAACAATTTACCTTTTGATTCAATACTTAAACATCAAAACCTACTTGGTTGTATGAAATATAAATACACATAGCTTAAGAAGTTTGAAAAAGTGCTTGCTAAGCACGACCGATGTGTCAAACACAGAAACAACAAAACTATGAAAAAACAAAAGTTGGCATGAGAAAATGGCAATAAATGTTGATTCTAACTGAAAATTTTAGTTATAGAAAAAAAAACCCCTGTGACTCAATTTACAAATACTCCAATGAATAACAATCCCAAACACTATTTGCTAAAAATCTTTGGAAAATATCACAAAATTTCCAGGAAAAACCAGTGGGAGTGGAGGTCAAAATAAAAATAAAACTAGAAATACAATACAATGGGCTTTTTAAAAAAACTAAACAAAACAAACAAAACACCAAACAAAGAAACAAAACAAACAAAAAATACCCCACCAAACAATAAATCAAACCAAAACCAAATCAACCAACACACCCGCAAATAAAATGAAACCAAGCAAGACAACAAGTAGTGAATTTCTCCAGCTCATGACATTGCTTTTCAAGAACCAACACTCTACTGAATAGCATTTAGATTCAGGACAGGTGCAACTGCATGAAATGTTATATCCTGCAATAGCAATCTGGTGATCTGAAATTACTTGGACTCTTTTGGCATTAAAATCTATCCACTGATGATTCCGGAGTGCCTTTTTTCAAACATTTCAGCTTTTTGAGCCATCACTAAAGGTGCATTTTTGCTGTTTTACTTGGCATACTTTAGAGCAGGAATCTTTTTTATTAGCTGTTCACTTAGGTACCTTGAAGAACACCTCTCTTGCTACTTTAATTTACAAAAGCAATTCTTTCTACATAAAATTTAACCCATCCCCTTCTGCTCTCTAATACGTCTTTCAGAAACAACTTGAGTAAACAGAAGGCTTTACAAGGTGCAGGAACATTTAACACTGCTTTTGCAGGGCCAAAGGATTGTCAAAGAAGAAAATCTCAGGAGTTACATAACTTTGAACACAAAGAATAGTCTAGGGACATGTTTATATAGTGACTTCCATTTGCAAAAGTATAAAGAGAATGTTAGTCCAAGGAAACCCATCTAAACAAAACCTAGAATTTAATTGACAACTGAAATAAAGGGATTATTAGATCAAAATAATCCTGAACTGTGCCTATAAGAAAATCTTTAAAACCTATTTACAAAAAGCCACTGAGTTTATACCGTTACAACTTCATATATTTTTTCCTAGTTTATCTTCAAAATTTTGACAAGAGAATGTAATAATTCAGAATAATTTTTAAAAGCCACTATGTAAGCAAGTAATTTCTGCTTGTAATCACAGCCACTACAAGTTAGTATAAAGAAAGTTAGTATAAAGAAACCTACACTACAAGTTAGTGTAAAGAAACCTACTTCATCCCATAAAAGAGTAGGTCTTAGACTAATGTGAAGGAAAAAATATCCCACTAAGCTTCTCGGTGACATATACCTGCACTACTGAATTGACAGTGTAGGTTACTTAAATTTAATTATTTCTATCACCTGAAAACATACAGTTTACTAAATGTAAGTTTTTTAAAGTTAGCTCTTTAAAATATATGATTAGAGTTTGGGTGACTTATGATACATTTGAGATACAGAGCCATGGATAAATCAGATGAACTCCTATTTTAGTTACCTGGGGTTACAACTCCTTACGCTATTATACTTTTGCCTTGGCTCAAACAGGAAACCTCGGGTTAAAAATGTGATTTGATTTAGGCCTTTTATTTCCAAGAGTGTATGGGTTCCTTCACAGAGGCTGGTTTCATTATTTTCCATTCTAGTGACAAGTTCTTGTAACTCAAGACAAAAAAAAAAGAAACTGGAATTGGACAATGCAAAGCTAACCAGTATTACCTTAATGCATGTCACACTTGGACTCCTACAGTGTATCTGACCATTAGGTTATATTTAAAATACAGAGTTCTATCAAAAGACATAAAACAGCAGTAGAAAAATCACACACGGGATCTCACAGTGATGCACAAACTGCAGCATTAATTTTCAGAAACCATTTTTCACAACATTGACTGCATGGCACTGCAAGTAGAAAAGAGTCTTGAAACAGGAAACACTTGTATCAGAGAGGTCTGAAAAGATCTAGCCTGCACTAGTCCACCTGTTTTCAGCTGTGTGACCATAAAACCAGGTTGTGCTGTAAGAACATCTAAGGAAGACAGTTTTCTTATGCATTTATCTACCATGTACAATATTCAACCTACCCATAACCCCTTCACATCCCCTACTATCACACACAAGCGCCTGGAATAGTCCTTCAGATAACCCCTTCTCCTGTGTTTGCCCCCTTCTCACCAGAAGCAACTTACAGAATCACAGCATGCATGTCCAACAGCATCCCCAGGTTGTTTTCTGTCAGACAGCTTTCCATCCACTCTTCCCCAAGCCTGTAGTGTAGCCTGCAGTTGTGTCCCAAGCGCAGGACCCAGCACTTGGCCTTGTTAAAACTCATACAGTTGACCTCAGCCTGTCAAACCAACCTGTCCAGAAACCTCTGCAGAGCCTTCCTACCCTAAAGCAGATCAACAGTCCCCCTCAATTTGGTGTCACCTGCAAACTTACTGAGGGTGTACTCAATGCCCTCATCTAGATCATTGATAAAGATATTAAACAAGACTGGTCCCAATACCAAGCCGTGGGGAACACCACTTGTGACCAGTCATCAACTGGATTTAACTCCATTCACCACAACATTCTGGTCTCATCCATCCAGACAGCTTTTAACCCAGCAAAGAGTCCAAGCTATGAGCCATTCCAGCCACTGCTCCCTGACATGGGTGCTCACAGGCCTGCAGATGTCACAGACTGCTGGGTTCAGATAATGCTTCTCCAAGAGACAGGCCATTCATTTGGGTTTTTCCTCCTTCCCTACTCAATTTTCAATTTTCAAATACTTTCCTGAGACCTTTATCACTGTTCAGACAGATAGAAATACACCTCATCACCTTAAATTAGGCTAAACAGAAAATTTGTTTAATCACTGATGCAAACTGTATCAGAAAGTACCATATTGAAAGTCATTGAAAACATCAAACTTGTAAACCATGTGAAAGATATGTATGTTGTTTAATGTTAAAACATAAACTGTTTCCAAATTATAACTTAACATCATCACATGTTTAAATAATACTGAGATTAGCTTATATTTCTATGGCTGGTACTTGTAAGATTGTTTGGGTAAATACAATAGTATTGCTTCCTTCCAGATGTATTCAAAATGGCAGTGCTGTGATCCTTTGACAGGAACACTGAGAAAAATAATGCAGACATTACTTTATAATTTTGTAAAGGAAGAGATTCCTTCAAGTTTTTGCTCCAGGTACAACTATGTAAGAGTTGTCACTCTCAAGAAAAATGATCAGTCCTCAGAAAAAAAAAAAAAAGATATTTGAAAGGCACAGACCTAAGACAAAGCAAAAAGTCTTATGTAAACCATGTTTAGCTTTTCACACTGCTTGATTTTAGAGACCTGACTCCTGATAATGGATTGCTTACTGGCAGCAGTACACAATAAAACCTGTTAACCTTAAAGCTGCACATATCCTCTATTTTAATGCTTTGAACTTCACAACCCCGATTCTGCTTCAGCCCCTTTCTCCTTTGCCTGACCCTCAGCTACATTTATATTACCCTAAATACAGTGCACTGACAGTAGTACAAACACATACTCACAGGAATCATCCAGTTGGCCAGGTCACCGTACTTAGACACCTGCATAGCTCCAAGCATTGTCAAATCAACATGGCCTCTGGCAACAGAAAGTGTGTAATTAGCATATCACATTTCAGTAACAGCCCGCAAATCGTAACAAGTTTTTGTTCACATTCTCATTACACCAATATAAAAACAGTGGCATACCACAGAGGTAGCAAGCATTTTGTCACACATGCAGTTGGTTTTTTTTTTCTCCCTCTAGATGTATCGCTGATGCAAATTTTTATGTCTCTGCCTACTGAGCCTCAAAAATGTTACTACTTTTGTCTGGTTTTGGTTAATTGCATGCAGAGTCAATCAGCTCTGAACTCATACTTTTAAGTGCACTCCTTCACATATTTACATGCACTCATCATCTTGGCAGAGCCGTTAGGATTTAGTGTTTGCATCCAACCTTCCCGAAAAACAAACAGGTGCAGATGGTGAATTTCCATTAGCGAGGTGGAATTAGGATCACAGTTGCAAGCTGAGCACAGAGAATATACAGAGTGCAAGTACAGATTAGATACTTGGAAATGACCAAAAAGTAGTTGTTGCAATAGAGTTATAAATGTGTTTCTATATGGCCACGTTTTGGTAGACATGAACATCACTATGGGATCTGTAAGATTTTCTATTTCAAATAGCTAGACTTAATCCTCTGTAAACCATCACTGATTAAGTTCATGATCATTTTACAGGTTGTTAAATGCTAACCACATTTCAAGGAATTACTAATGATTTCAGTAACTGATTCAGTTTATTCTTTTCATGTTTCAAAAGATCAGGGTTTGTGTTGTTACGTACCCTCTTATCATTGCAAATGATTCATCGCTAGAGAAATAGGAAGAACCTGGAAGAACAGTGACTGTCTCCTTGCCTGTAAAAGAAATAAGCTATAGTAGGTACGTATCTTGTCTCTTTGACAAATGAAGTCACATCTATTAACAAAGAAATAAGGGAGTTTTATCAAATTCCTTTGGATTCTGTAAAACCATGGCCCTTACTACATTTCACATGTAAACCTAATCAATCATAATCAATTGTGAAGCAGTTTGTTACAGTTTTTAAGGATAGTGTTGCCTATTCTTTGACCACCAGCAGTTCCAGGCAAGACAACACTGACACCCAAGGCTAAGAAATCTCTGTTGACTTCAGCTTTCTGCTCTGTGCACAGGAAGGGTGAAAAAGAGAAAAGGCATCTTCATGAGATGGGGAAATTACAAGGTTGAGCGAGCAGATCAGATTGAACCGTCTGCTTTGTTAAAGTGCACAAGAAAATGTGCTTCTGTGTGTTATACTGTTCTCTGCACAGTGCTTGTGTCAAGCAATGGAGCACACATAGAAATGTCTCATTTTGACTCTACTCAGAGCACTTTCTTTCCTTTCCTGCCGGCACTTTGAATCAGTTCAAGCAACAGCTGTGTGTACAGTGTGCCTCTGGGAAGGTGTAAGAAACACTACCAAAGGAGAAATTATAAACCAAGCACAGGAAACTTGAGAGAAAAAAAAAAAAAAAAAGGAAAAAAAGAAAAACATTTTAGAACCATGTGACATTGTGAACAAAAAGTTAGTGTAACAACAAAGGGGAAGAGGAAAGAGACACTACTAAGCATTTCCCAGACAACAGGGAAAAAGAGGCAATGAGAATAACTAAGAGGATGGGAAAAGGGAAACACTGTAAGAAATTTAAAATACAGACCTGATTTAATTTGAGTTGACTTGATGTATATTATATGCCAAGACATTGTATGGGAATTACATTTTGACACACAAAATAGCACAGAATTAAGGTCATACAAGCGGTCTTGCAGTCAGATCACAAGATCAGATCACAAGAATGCACCATGCAGAAACCCAGATCAGCTCTGAGACTGCCTGAACTGTCTTTCCCTACCAGGCACCCACCCGAGGCAGTGGGACAGACAGTATGATCTGCAACAGCAGCATGGAGCATGAACCCTGGGATCAAGTGACAAGCCAAGGCATTGCTGAGAAGAGACACAATGAGGACCACAGAATAATGTAACAAGAGCACCGTATTACCCACTACTTGAAAATTCTCTCAGGAAGTCAGTACTTGTAAATATTTCTGCTGTAAGACAGGAGTCTATATTTCCATTATAGTGAAGATAAACTTCACGTGAGACATTTAGAAAATGGGTCAAACAAAAAGAAAAAAAAAATCCATACATATTTCAGAGAAATACAATTACATTTGCGAACAAAAATTTGGCAAAAGCACAAACAGAATATATTTTAAAAATGTAGACTTTGGGGACTGATACATTCCAGTTGATGAATGTGAACAGAATTCCTATTCCTGTGCCATCTAGCTTCTGTTTTCTTCACATAGTTTTATAAATTTGGCTGGAAATCACCTACAATGGTCTTAATCCAACTTCAGCAGTTTCTGAATGATGCTGCAATGATAATAATTATTTTGGTGGCAGAGCTGAGGTTCACCTATCCTCTGTTCTGTCTACTGCAGCTTCAGAGAAAAATGTGAAGGTGCTTAACAATGAATTACCAATACTAGACTAATCTGCATTCTGACCTCCTATGTAAGCTTCATCCATGCAAGATTATAATTTCAAAAATATTTATCAACCATAAATAACAATTCAAAATCATCTTGACATCTGCATTAGAGCACAATGATTTTTCAGAGTATTTATCAAGTTCCGTATTTTTTTTTCCCATCATCACTGTTAACATGTTCATTTCTAATGCACCCATATTAAAACATAAGTTCTAATGTGTGTGCATAGAATTCCACGTTTTATAATAAATGGTTTTTATTCTAAATAATTTTTTACCTCCAGTGAGGGAAATAATCATCTTCAATAAATTTTCTAACAAAAACACCTCAATTTCAGTTCAAGCAGTAACACAGGTCTCATGCACCTCCAACATTTTCCTTCATACAGTGTATCACAACAGTACCTAGCTACTGGTGAAATGCTGGACTCAGTTGCTTAGTAATTTGCTATTTCAAATCAGAAGATTGCCTTAAATAACTCCTTCTTCAAAATATAATACTGAAACAGTGGCAATAACATAGTAGTATGATAATGGTATCAACTAGTTAAGCCAGGTAGCAAATGTTTCAAGACATTGAATGATTGCTGGACTGCACCTTGGCATTTAATTAAAAGCCTGTTCAATGTCAGTGCTTTATCTCCTTTGACTTTTCAGAGTTTAATTATGCTTGCCAACAGCTACTGTGAAAGGTACTGTCTATATAGATACATATGTATACGTCCATACACATGGGTACACCCTTGGCAGTCCTGGGTTAACAGCTGAACTCAATGTCCAACCTAAATGATTCTATAATTCCATATATTTGTATGTGTATACCTACATAAATAAATAGAAAAATGCATAGACTTTCTGTACAGAACAAAATTACTCTTAAGATGTCAGCTACGGTTCTGTAATTCATAGCATTAACATCAATGAGAATGCTTGTAAGTTGCCAGGGCCTACTGCTGTTTGCCACAATGCAGTATATAGGTGTAGTTTTACATGTAAACAGGGAATGGACACAGGCAAAACTCTCCATGAAGAAAACAGAAATCAGACAGATGCACTAAACTCTAAAAAGCTGAAGTTTACATTCCACGGCTGCTTCTGAGATGAAATGGCCCAAAACAGCTGGGCAGAAACAGTACATAAGGACAGACTTTCTTCCTCTCCTGAAGTGGCAAAAGCAGCTCCCCATAGCAGAGTCCTGCAGAGTGCCAGGTCCCATTTGGGGATCTCTTTCCCCCTGCCCTGGCTACCACTACCCCTCCAAATGCAGGGGTTGCATACCTAGAAACTCACTTGTCAGGAATAAATCAGGATGCTATAAACAGGACAGTTCAAAACTTGTCTCAAACATAATTTACTGAAACCCATTTTCTAGAAGACACAAAGTGAAAAGTAGCAAGAAAACATACAGGCTTCACAAAACAATCTCACTGATGAAAAAGATGTGACCATTTACTGCCTGGCCTGGGAGAGAATTTCCTTCAGTAGCTACCACAATGCATCAAAGCGTAAGCTCTCTAACTAGAATATTAAACATCTCCATTGATCAAAACCAATCTTCACTTAAAAGAAGACAAATACATTAACATTTATAAGTAAATAAAACAGGAGTCTGGGTTCAAATACTGAATCAAAGGAAGTTTTTTAGATTAACAATGAATAATGATTTTCTATAAATTAAGTTTATGTAAATGATTTTACCTGCATTAATCAGATCTGGATCTACTTCATTTTCAAGTGGATAAGGACCCTGACAATAACATAGACTTAATGTCAGCTTTATATGTCAAGATACAATTCATAACTAGTTTATTATTTCTAATGCTTATTACTGAAAACAGATCATCACCGACATGCATTTTTTTAATGTTTAGCAGAACAAAATCACTGATGATACAAACCACAATTTACACAACTAACATATCAGGACTGATGGGCATATTGTTAGAAGCTGTTAGAATTAGTAAATGACCACAGAGTCGGGGTTTTTTTTATTTTTAACTGAAATGACAAACATTTTTCAGAAAAAGATATGTAGATGCAACTTCATAAGGCTATATGACAGTGAAAGTAATATTCACTTTAATCTTCATTTAAAATTATGTTTGGTAAGGCTTACAAGGCTTGGTCTTGCAAACTGCTGAAGGTTCTGACTCCTTCTAGCAAACATGTACTTAGGAACATACTAAAATAGCACTGTAATCCTGAAATGAACATTTTGTTTAAAACTTCCCTATGCTACAATTAGAATTTTATGCTTATGCAATACGGCATATACTTGAATAAGATTTTTAGTAAAATTACAAACAAGTTGGGGATGGACAGAGAATAAAGCCCAGCAAGGTAAGTACACTGCAATAAGTGACCATGATATATTCTTACCAAACCCAGGACTCCATTTTCACTCTGTAAGTGAACAGTTATGTCTGGACTGATGAAGTTACTGGCCAACAGTGGGATTCCAATACCCAGATTAGCTGGAAGAGAACTGGTTAAGGCACAAATAGAAGCACACTTACTGAAAACTAGCAGATGAAAAAAGTTACCACTATTAGATTAGAACTGTTCTCTTCACGCTTTCACTTTTAGTTAGATGCCTCATATTTGTGATGGATTATTTTACCATTTAGACTGTCTAATTGTATTCTGTAAAATGTTTTACATTATAAAAAACCCACAGTGCAAGGAAGCTTCATTTCCAACGTACTAACTCTTTCAAGAAATTCTTGCAAAACATTCAACTCCTAACTCTCCAGATATGCTTGGATAAAATCCCTGGATACCCTATGTGTTAGCATCTCATCTGTTTCAATAGGGTGTTAATAAAATGAAAGAATCCCAGGCTCTGGGAAGGAAAATGAGCATGGTAATTAACCTGTCAAACAAAACAGTTGCAGTTGTTACTCTAGCAAGTTAGCACTTTAACCTATATGTAGCACAGCTGAAGGATACCATACATGCCATCCTCAAACTCTAAAGCAGCCCGTCTGATGATCCTCTCCCTCACATTGTCTCCTTGTTTTACTTTGGCTTTTGAGTCTTCAGGCTTCCGGATTGATAAGCGCTGCAAAAGAAGTAATTATAAGTAAAGATTAGAATCCAGATTCTTGCTTCTCAAGACACAAGAGCCTGATTTGTGATTACTTTGAGATACTTGTCTAAGAAAAGTGTTATTTATCCATCTGCTATAAAAAACCAACCTTTTATTCTATCATTTCAAGCTTATCTAAGCCAACAGAGTCATCAAATGTCCTCAATGACAGCCTTAGAGCAAAATGTTATTTCTTTGTCTGTATTGCCAAGGCTGAAAGAGTATGTGATACATAGAGAACTGGTTAACAAGGCACAAAGCATTAGTGCAAAATACTAAAAAGTCTGAGATTCATTACCCAGAGATACCTAAATATATTTGTAAAATGTCAGCCTAAAATACAAATACTGCTCTCCTGCATTCATTCATTTCAATGGTGTCAATATAGATTTATATGCATGAGACAGACAAATACCAGTCATCTAAAGATACTATGAGCGAAGCAACTAATTTTCAAATATAAATCTGTATAATTTTGCATAAATCTGCCTGAAGTTGTTTCCTGAGATTTTCTGGCTGATGATTTCTAAATCACATGTATGTGAAAATGGCGTGACATTTAAGAAGTTTATAAGACCTTTGTCATAAATTATTGTTTACATAGATTATGTTCTTTGTGCATGTCCCCCATGCACAGAGACTTTTATAAACTGCTCTGTGCAACATCATGTTCTGCACCCCTGTACATCTTCATATCCTCTCCTACTTCAGGCCATAACATACACAGCAGACAAAATTACCCTCTGTTCCTTTTCATCACCACAGAAGATTTCTTGCAGTGTCTTTTTTTCCCCCGTGTTGGGAGTCACTTTCCCCTTAGGCAATCAGAAACAGTATCAATCCACTTGAATTTCTCAGAAATTTTCTTTTTATGACCTGGCTATTTTTCCTAGAATCGCTTCAATCTCAACTTATGAAAAGAGTAAGAGCAATCACAGTGGGTTTCTCTAAAGCAAAGAGAAGGTTGGCTAGAAGATATGACTTGCATTAGAGGGACCCTGTCCGAGCTAGATTAGGCAGGAATGGACACTTAAAACCAGTAAGAATTACAACACATTAGCTTCTTTTTATTATCCTTATTCCTCAATGCTCCTCCTATCATTTATCATTCTCAATGTTTTCATACGTACAGCCACTTCATACAATCTTTTATGGAATAGTAAATAAATCTACCATTTAGTTCACGTATTTCTACTAATGAAAAGTGCCACTGCCAGAATTATAAAATTACAGAAACAAAACTAATCTCTCTTAAAACTTTGCTCTGTAGTTTATAGTAGCTTCACTTCCACACCCTTCCTTTTTTTCCTTAAGCATATAGGGAAGGGGGAAGTTGACTGGGTGGGATGTCTTCATTTATACAGCCAAGCAAAAGAAAATCAGGGGTTTGTATAAAGATATTCCCTTGACAGATAGTCACCTCCTCATCCACTGCCAAACTGCAATAAAAGCAGCAGTTTAATAAATGCAAAATGGATTTCCCTTATAATAGGTAAAAGCTTTTCTGTGAGATACTGCATCCATTCAGAAGAAGGAAACGCCATTAATTATGGTTTAACACAACATGCTCAGAGAAAGAAAAAAGAAAAGGAATAAAGTTTGACACATCTGTTTCCAGTCAGATACTCAATGACATGCAATACGCTTTTGCAGAATGAACAGATGGAAGGAAAACCAAATTTCTAACCTTAATATTCATAGAAAAACTTACTCAGAGAAAAGGCCTTGTATGACTTTCTAGGGCTTTTAAACTTGATTTTAATATTAAAGTTTAATTATTACAATTCCTTTCAGCACTTTTTTTTTTTTATTATGATTTTTTCCTTGTGTCATGTATCTCCCCCTCCACCAACTCTTCTGATGACATTTTGAATAATTCCCACCTCCTGACTATAAAAAATCAGGAGAAATACAGAATTTTCAATTGCACTTTACGAGCATTGTCATATCACCAAAATTACTACAGGGACATAGCTAGAGTGAGGCAAAGCCACAGAAACAAAGAAGAACAATCACATAATCAAAATTTTCTTGAATGTTTTCAGTGATGGAACATTACAGCAGAAATTTTTAATAGCTATTAATGTCTTTTATTCAGCCCAGAAATATCACTGGCTAAAAATGTTCCTGATTAAAAAAAAGGAAAGAAATGTTCCAGGACCTTTGCAATGTAATGTAATTCAATACATGGCACAAAAGGGGGTGAGGCTGGCCCTACATTCCCATAACAAAAGCTCTCCCTTAGAAAAGAAAGTATGTAATCATCAAAGTCAGCTCTTATTGTAGGTGTTCCCCTTGTTGTGTCTACAGGAAGTGAACTGAGAGAAGGAAGGACAATGAAGTAGCATTTTCCATCAAATTTTCAACTGCATTAAAGTCATCTAGGACTTCAGGTGGGACTGAACTAGAGAGGTTGAGGCATAAGAATCAAGGCTCAATCCACAGGTCCGCAACAAACAACCTAAGCTTCAGCATGTAGCAAAACTTGTCAGGTCTTTCTCACGCTATTTCTCAGTGCTAAGACTTGTTGGCTAGACTAAAACCCTGTAAACTCTAAAATACATCCCACACTGAAATATGTTGTGACCAAGAAGCTCAGTTACTTACTTCAATTCTCTTCTCAAACTTCTCTCCTTGTATCAGACGGTCAACATAGATTTTGGGAACATGAATGTCTTCTGGGGCAAATGCTCCTATGTCAACAATTTCTTCCACCTATAGAGAGAAAAGAGAAAGTGAAAATATTTAGAAAAAAAATCAAATGAAATGTTTATTGAGCAATGGATTTCAAATATTAAATATAGTTGATCACATCAAGAAAACTAAAGAATGGGTCAAAATAGATATACTCTTTAAAACAGGCTAATTTAGATGCTTATCTTCCTCCTCTTTCAAAGGATATTTCTACATGCAAATTGGAAGTAGTTTATGTTTTAACAGACCACTTTGTAGCCCAACAACCTTGAAGAAATATACTATGTACAGTTACATCAGAGTTGTTTGTACCTACAATTTCCACACAAACAGAAAGAAACAACATGTTGCTAGCAAAAGTCAAAAGTACAAAGCAGAAGTATGAATTTTAAGGAAAAAACCACCAAAACTGGCTTGAAGTTTCTCCATAGTGTACTCAAAAATAAAATTGAAAACATATGAACTGTAATAATTGATTTCAAGAAAGATGTGAAGATTTAGAAGTCTCTACAGTTAGTGAAACAGAGATTTGGCACAGAATGGCACTGATCTACACAGAGTACAGGTGAAATGTTGTCTATTTGGAGCACCACAGACAGCGAGGCTTTCCTTCCTTCTACGTTTGAGCTCAAGGTGGTCTAGCTGGAGCTGAGACCTTGCTATGGCCACATCCCTGCAGCACAGACCTGGGGCCATGTGTGATGCTTTCTCTGACAAATCTCAGCTACAGAGAGCACATCTCACTCTGCCACAAAACAGACACTACTGTTAGGGCTGTACCTGCACCTGACCATGGAGGAAACGTGTAACGTTAAAGCAAAAGGTCAAAGATAGCATCTGAAATAATCTACTCAGAAATAAAGTGGGTTTCCAAACTGTTTTATTACCAGGAACTAGTTAAACTTCCAGGAATGTCCGAAGTCTAACAACCCTAAAACATGACCCAGGGTATGACATACCAATAGGGGTAGCTCACTTGACAGCCATTGCAGTGAAGCAACATTAAAGAGCTTAAAATTCAATATGGCATCCTACTGTCTACTGCACAATGTGATCAATAATAAAATCTATAGTACATCTGATAGTCAATTACCTTCCTGCTGTGCCCTGAAATGTGACAATAAATAAGCAAATCCACCCTAAAAGAATCAGAGGGAGTGGAAAAATTAACATACTAAAGACCACAGGATCAATTTTAGATGATCCCTAAAAAAAGTCCTGGGATAAAAGGACAGGAAGAGACAAGTTTTGAAATCTTTAAGGCAAAGATGGTAAGAAAGAGTCAGTAACAGCCACAGAGACACCAGCCTCCAAGTTTGTGGAAAGCAGAATCACATAACTAGAAATTTCTTATCCACAAGATAAGGGGAGACAATCAAATCAAATCAGTATTTTAAAAACTCACACTGCTGTATTCAAACACAAAAAAAAAAAAAGGTGCAATTGCATCCATGCCCTATCTCAATTTTATTATTTTATAATTAATTTTAAAATTAATATGAAGAAGTCAAACACAGAGTCAAGAATCCTGAAGCACACGGCTACCTCCATGCAGTGACTATTGTCAGAACATGCTCAAAAGGGAGGAGAAGCAGGAGACAAGACTTTTCAATGAAGGCATATGCAAGCACTTGCTACCAGGAGAATTACCAGACTCACCTTTTCTAATTACATTTGTCTTCACTTATCACGTGGAAAATTAGGCCTGGGGAATACTAATTACTACTGATTTGAACTAATTACTACTGATTTAAACTTTCTCATAAAATAATTACATTTATTTGCTGCCACAGCTAAGATTATAAAACCAAAATGTTTGCTGGCACAGTTCAACCTCAATAGAATATTCAAATTCAACATTCAAATTCAACCTCTGCTGTCAGAATATTTGACACGCTCTCTCCACCGGATATACACAGGATAAATAATTTATCCAACAATAAATTGTTGGATTTTGTTATTAGTCACCCCATTCCCTCAACTGGTTAGTATTTTGTTTCTTTGGAAACAGCAGTCAGCATGGTATTTTTTCCTCACAAGAATGATCAACATCACTGTTTATTATTTCCATATATATCAACCTAAATGAACATAGCACAAACAAAACTGTATTTCAAATACAGTTGGGATTTAAAATGAGCCTGAGGGTCCCTGCCATCTGGAACACCTTCAGAGAGGCTGTGAACTCTCCTTCTCTGGAGACTTTCAAAATCCACCTGGATGTGATCCTCTGCAACCTGCTCTAATTGAACCTGCTTTGGCAGCAGGGTTGGCCTAGATGATCTCCAGAGGTCCCTTCCAACTACCATTCTTTGATTCTGTGGTGTTTTCCAATTTCCATGTTCTACCATTATGTGGTATAAGCATCAAATGTAGTCAAAATTAAGTAAGTTAAAATTTCCATATAGCAATAAAATTGAATTTTGAAAAGCGATTAAAAATTTGCATGTAATATCTGCAAGAATACACATCATCCAGTTCTGCAAGTGAAATGAATAACAAGTTAATAAAAAGAAAGAATTTGTACAGGGTAAGTACAAATGTCATGTGATTGCTTCAAGTCTCTCTCTCAGCTCTGCTCACAGGGAATTAGATGATCCTCCAACTGAGACACTGTAGATGGGCTGTCAGCAGCCTCTATCAGTATTGCCAGCACTACTACCACAGATGAAGCTGTGCCAATGACAGTGAAACCGGGACATCTGATGGCTATGGGAATGAGCAGCTTAATTTTCTGTGACCACTGCAAGATGTAACACAATCATCTTTCTAGGTAAAAATGATAATGTAAAAATAAATACTTTCAGGTTTCATAACCCATCAAGTCTTTTCTGCAACACATTCACAGCCTAAGCCTCAGTGAGACATGCAGGAGAGCATTCATATTAATAATTAAAATGATGTGTGTGAGTTTTCTTCCTGTTCTGCTCTCCATCTATCATCTGTCCTTCTGTTCTTTCTTCTTTCTACTTACCTGGCCCCAGGCTTTATTTTGCCATGTACAGAAGAATCCCTGTACACATTAAAAATGGCATCCCTGTACTATGTACCATGTCATGTGGCATCCCATCCAAGAGACACAAATCTGGGAAAGCACAAAGAAGGAACTAATGAGGGCAGACCACCTCCTGCACTTTTTTTTTATTAGGAAATCAAAATACTCTGGTACCATTTAGATTGCCTTGATGACATGTGTGAATTTTAAATCTTAACTTCATCAACATACTAGAAAGTAGAAAATGTTTTCAAAGTTGATACACAAGTAAAGCTAGAGAGTAACTTCAAGAGACCATATGGGCTGAGTTCCCTCTTCTGGGAAGGCTCTGATATGTGATTCTTAAATCCTTTAATTGTTTCAAGAGTAGAGAATTAATTTTCTTTCTGGGAATAAATGTTCTTGCAAATCTTGTCTGTTTATTGACAATGGGAGCAGAATGAATAAATTTAATCATTTTTGAATACTGGTTTATCTACAAGTACACCCAGAATATAAAAGCTGTTCTCTGCTATGATTTACAAGAGTCTTCTGCCATTACTTTTGGTATTAGAACTTACAGAATCAATGGTCATTTGTTTCACAATATCACTTCCTTCTGTAATTTACATCCACTTTTCCCTTTTTAAAGTAGATTGATTTATTTTTGATTATGGAAATTAAGACTCTCTTCTATAGTTTTATCTCAGAATTTCTGACGGCTTCCAAAGAGAGAAAGGGAACCTCAAAAGTTATGAACTTCCAGTAAGAAAGATAAAAACTCCAGTTCTTGACCAAAAATTGTCAAGGAAATTACAATGACATGACTATTCATGCCAAGACATTTGAAATAAAAAGGCCTTGCCTTTGAGTCTGTGCCTTTTTAACCTGTTTCTGCAGCCCCATTAGCCTTTATGACACATGAAACGTTTTCAGCTGTTTTAGTTTTAAATCTCAATTTTCATAAAACTAAGCTATAACCAGAAATGACAATATAATTCCTTATTAGGGGTAAAAAATTGAAAATGTGCGTGGGCGGGTGGTTGAGAGAGAGAAAGAGGCTGGGGGAGAGAAAGCACTTAACAAAACCTATGCATTTTTAAGTAGCTTATTTTTACACTTGCTTTATTGAATCTCTTTATCACTATCTTAAGTATCCTACCACAGTTTAGTTCTTCAAACTGGAATAATAAAATACCCAGCAGGACATAAGTAGGATAACAATGACAAGTGGTCCAATGTCCAAAACAACAGAAGAATGAGATCAAATTTAGTCTCTTAGATGCTTGAGATACACTGATCAGAGCACTTCTTCAGTTCACTAGTGCAAGAATCAGGATGTCACTGCAAAAGTCACTGTAGCATTTATAAAACTGTAAGAAGTTAAAAAATTTTTAAAAACACAATAGGCGCTGTAAGGAGAAATTGTACATGATTGGGTCTGGTTTGCTCAAGATAATAGAAACTGTGGTCAGATATTCCTCGTGGCCAATGACAAACAAGGAAAAAAAAAGCAATCTTACATTTACTTGTTTAGACTGAATTTCACAAAAAGCCAGAAAAATGAAATTTCTAGCCCTGACAAACTCCTATGGTAACAAAATGACAGTCAGTCAATAATATCCTGAAGAAGAGGTTTTTACAACAACTTCAAAAATCATGCAACTACCAAGCAGTCTGATAAAAGCACATCTTGATCAATAATCACCACTCTATTCTCACATCAGACTTGGAATAAAGGTCTTCATAAGCATACTGAGGGACAGTGGAACAGTAAAAATCTGTAAAGGACAGATTTCTTAGAGAACCTTTAGCCTAATGAGACTGGTCTGGGTCAAACTGAAGGTCCATTTAGTCCAATAACCCTTTTTCTTGGCAAGGAACATTAAAAGACAGCATGGTACTTCTGTTTATGTTCTCCCAGCTTCTAGCAATGTGCAGTTTAAGGACATGCTATCAGAAGAGAAGGTAGACATAGATCACCTTGCTTTAGAGCTTCTTATGGACCATGAACTTGTTTAATAGTTTTCTTGGAACCTACAAGACTCTCCATAAATGCATTTCTACAATTTATCTAGAGAAATTAAAAACATTTCTCATTATCTCTTACAATTTCACTGTGTGCTTCCTTCTCTTTGCAAGACAGGAGTAGCACACGGCTGTTCTTTCTGTTCATGTTCCATGCCAGTGAAGATCCTTTTTACCTTTAGCTTTTTTCCTGTTTTCTAGTAGACTGTTATCCTCTGTGAACACCATTAAAAAAAAAAAAAACAGTGAGGCATGTTGGCAGTCTGTCATATCTGATCATTAGGGAAGCAAAGCTTAAGACATAAATGTCCTACATTTGTCTCCAGGTTTTTCATCATGTGCTACACATCTTCATAAACTAGGTACCTCTGCCAGATTATATGCACTTCATCTTTGTTTTCTCTGTTCTAAATCTCCACAATTAACTCCACTTCTAGTTGCCTCAGGCTTAATCTCTCCTCTTACACTTCTCTGCACCCCTTTCTGTTCCACACATTTAACCTATTCCTCCATGCTGTAGTGCTGACAGCAAAGAAGAGAACAAATTGCACTAAACCACCTGCTGCAGGTACTTGTGCAAAGCAGTTCCGGGATAACAATGACAGAGGGCATACCTGATCATCTGCAGAAGCTATCTGTATGTAAGCTGTGTGCATGCATGAAAGAATATGAAAAAATTAAACACCAGCCTCTGAAAAAGTTCTGCCATATATGTAAAACTACATTTCTTCTGAAATTTTTCAGCTAGTCACATTTTAGCACAGCCAGGATACAGGATATTCTTAAGTTTCAAGAACATGTTCAAAGTCAGATGATAAATTTCTCAAAACAATGTATTTTCACTTGGTTTTGTTTTGTCTTGTTTTTTTTATAAACGGGAACTTTTACCCAAAATAAAAAATCACTTAAGCAGACTCACTTAAATCATAAAAGAGGTGATTTTATAAGAGTAGCTCCTTCAACAATAAATTCCTGCTATCAATCATGCCCATAAATATGTACTGTAAAAATGTATTCTGTACATATAAACTGAAACTTGCATGTTTTTCCTCAAGATGTTTGCAAAGTAGATAATGAGGTAAAAAGCAAAGTCTGATAGCTATCATTGGTTACTAAAGTTAGCACACTAAATTGATGAAATTGCTTGTTTGATGATTTGCAGAAATAGGTCTATATAATTCTGTATGCATCAAAAAGCCAAAGTGATAAATGACAACTGTTTCCTTGCTTCCACAAATCCATCCATTTGGATTTTACACTATTTTTTTACTGTAAAATTACTTGAATTAGAAGTATGAGAGATTACTTCAAGATTCAGCAATCTACCAGTCTCAGTATTACCAACCAACCCAGCCTGCTGCATCAGGCACACCTAAGGAGAGATCTCTTCCTCGACTCTTACTAAAATCTGCTTGTTTCTATACAAGCCATCAAGGAACTCATGTAAGTTGTGATCACATTTTGTGACTTGTGCTTTCTTGATGAAATACGGTGATTTCATACTTCTGTGTTTAATTTTATTATACTCAACTGGATGATAGTAGGGAGAACAAAATCAGGAACATAATCATGTTCTTACCTTTTCATTATAAAGTGCCCAATTTGTATTCAGTACCTAAGTTCTTAACAAAAATTGAAACTCAACCATTCATATGGAGTACGTATAAATTTGCCTTCTCAGATCTGGAAAAGGCAATTTTGGAAATAGTTATTTGGATTACATTATATAATTATTTTTCAATCAAATAATTCAAGTAATGAGAGAAGAGCCAGAAGAAAACAAAACAAAACAAAACAAACCCGCAGTAGCCAATAGCCTTAAATTGCTAAGGGCTTACTAAGGGCAAAAAAACCCACTTAACCTGTAATAGGTACTGCTGCTGAAAAAGGTAACTAACCACATCCCAAATCCTTCCGCTCCAGAACAGAATAGCTGGTAATAATATTAATGAAACTACTGGAATTATATCATTCAACATTTTTGCAAACAAAGTCTGCATTGCTTTAAATACATTATTCCTGTACTTCATTGCTTATTTTCAAAATACATTAGATGAAAGTCACACAGAATCACAGAATGTCTTTGGTTGGAAGAGACCTTCAAGGTCATGCAGTCCAACCTTCAAGCCAACACTGCAAGCTCACCACTAAACCATGTCCCTGAGCACCAGGTCCACACACCATTTAAATGCCTTCAGGGATGGTGACTCCACCACTGCCCTGGCAGACCATTCCAATGTTTGATAACCCTTTTGGTGAAGAAATGTTTCCTAATATCCAGCCTAAACCTCCACTGGCACAGCTGGCATCCATTCCCTCTGGTCCTGTCACACGTCACCAGGGAAAAGAGGCTTTCAACTGATTATAAGATAAAAATTTCAGATATTCATTATAAACAGTTGTAAAAAAAATTTACAATGTTTACTGTTTACATAGTTTACAATTTACAAAGATCTCTGAAAACTACTTCACATGGTACCATTTTCTCAACAAAGGGATCAGCATGGTTCATTTCACCTTCAAAATCATAGTGAATACCCCCAAAGCCCAAAATATTCAAGATTAATAATACTTTTCCATAGTGTTAAGGAAGAAGGTAGACAGAGTATTTTTCAAGAAAAGGACTGGAAGAAAGAAAACAACTCATGGTAGTATGTCATGAGGCTTAGACACTTCCAACAGATTAGTCAGAAACCACAGGAATGTGGGTATCAAGAGATTTTAAGTAACAAAGTTTAAGAAAAATAAAACCTTTCTTACACTTAATCCTCCTAAAATCTGCCTGGAAAGGAGAGCACTAGACATGCATGGAAATAAAAGACGAGAATACAGTGCTTCATAGAATTATTCAATATTATTTGATGCCCAAGGTCACAGAAACATGTTAAATCAGTCCTTTGCACCATAAAAATATAAGGTTTTGCTTATCACAGCCTAATAAGAAAATTCTGATTTCTTTTCCTCTAGCAATCATGAAAAATTGTCTTTAACACATTTGATATTCACAGTTATCAAGTATGGCCTCTAGTCTCCTGATCATACCAAGTCTCCTATTCTGTCTCTATTAATCAGGCAGAATAACCACTGAAGCACATCAAGCCAATATCAACTGTCTTAAAATTCCAAATAGAACTCTTATGCAAATTATTTAAACCATTTTTTTAATATAAACTGCTTGGGGTTTTTTAACCTTTCCCTCCCTAGCCCCCTCAAAATAGAAATTCATTAATTCTCTGTTGTTTCTGATTCCTCTTAATTGTTGAAAGAAAAATTCAGCACTCTTGGAAATCTTCACAGCCATTTACCAATTTTTGTTCTCCTTGTGTCTGAAAGACTAGACAGTGTCTTGAAGTGGGTGATTAGGTGGCCAATTTTATATAACCCATCTGGTTCTCCCCTTTGCCATAAACCTCCTGGCAGATGTCAAAATTGCACACATTTGGTTAGTGTGTCTTCAACCTTGATAGAATCTGATGGATTCCATCAGAAATGGCAATTCATTTCTACTTGTATGATGGCTCACTCTAGTCCCTTTAATCATGAATTTCTTAAAATCCCAAATTAGTTCTAATTTTGAATGAATGAAGCACATCTATCATCATATTTCTGTAAAATTTAAGATCAAAACCAGCTTTTCTCAATGCATGAACACCAGAGGAAACTGAGTGCCTGCCTAGCTAAAGAAAATAAAGAGATAGTCTACTTCATTGTGCATGGGGGAACAGTAGTGTTTTCTAATTGCTGGTAGCAAAGGCAAACACCAAGGGCATAACCCCTCCTGAATGCCTTAGAGGACATGACCAATACCACAGCACCAAGAACATGCTGTTATTCAAGATAGGAAGCCTCTTTCTCACATGGCTTCATCCCAAAATGTTACAAAAGCTACAAGACTTTTCAAAGTACACAATTAGAAATCAAACACACAAAAAACATCAACAGCGTAAAGCAACAGAAAAAGAGGAGCAAAAGAATTTGCCTATTTCACTTAAAAGAAAAAGGGAGAATCATGAGACATCAGTATAACATCCATCAGCCTGGAATGCTAACAGGCAAAAATTTTGGCATAAAAATGCAAGTGTCTATTTTGAAGGTACTGCAGAAAAAAAAATGGTACCTGAAAATATTTTTACTGAGAAGCTTTATTTACTTAAAAAAATAATTGCCAGATGTGTTTGAAGAAGGAAGACGAGGTGACTTTCAAATAAACACCAGGAAACTGTTTGGGAGGAAGAAATATGAAATTGCTCTGTGGTCCTCATCAATTCTTTTACCATCTTCTGCAGCCCAAAAAAGTCAGTGTGATCTGAAATCAAGCCAGTCTTGGTACCTCAGTCCTTCATTTCCTTTAAATTCTCACTGTCTTCACCAAATAGTTCTATTCTATAGCATTTGCAGAGAAGGATGTTGCAAGAGAAGGCTAAAATCTGAGTGACTGATTAAAATGATTACTCCAAAATACTCACTGCAGCAGTAGTTATAAGGCTGCAACTTTTCAAGGCTCAGTGTTCTGACCACCTGAAAAAACTGAATTTGTTTCATGCCAGTAGGCAGTTACATTGTGAACTCTTTGTAAGATTTGAAGTTTGAATGTCAAATCTTTCTCATTTTGCACTAGAAATCTCCATCAGAGATGTTAACAGCACAGAAAATAAGTTATTGCTTTAAGACACATAAATAAAAGTAAATATGCATATAAATTCCTTGAATCATACTTAAAACTCTCTTCACCATCCTTTCAATGGTCTAATCATGTGTAATTTAAAATGCAAAGACTGGTAAATTGTTGATTGATTCATCAACACATCTTACAGGGTATAAAAATTATCATTACTTTATTCTACATATTAGTACATACAATGAACAGTTAAACCTAGAACATTTTAAATCACATTAATTTTCGAATTATCTTGATACAAGGCATGAGTACTGTTAATGAAATACACTTCAAATGCACAGTGTCGGGCTTTCTACAAATTGTTACGAAAAAAAACCCTAAATTTAGGTTTAGGAGAAAACAGAAGCTTTCCATCAGTTTCCCCAGCATGCCAACTTCCTGGCAATCTGCAGTACCTACTGATCAACCATGGACTTGTTCTTTTTGAATGTCATATTTGTTTTTAACATATGTGACAAGAATAAAAGGATTTTTTCACTGAATATTATATTCACACCTGCAATGAACTTCTGAAGATGAATGCTGAGAAAAATCAGGATATTCATTCAAGAAATCAGTTTAGAAAGGAATAAAATATAAGAGACAGAAAAAACAGAAAAACAAATTCAAATTTTCCAGACCAATGTTGTGTGTAGGTAAAACTATGTGAACATCAGTCAGCAACAACTTCATCTGCTATGTATTATAACCACTTAACACTCACTACTCCAACAATGCAGTGTGAAATCTGAACCCACATATTTGGAGGTTATATATAAAAGGAAAGCAACCATAGGAACAAAAAAATTCAAACAAAACCAAATAGTTAAATTAACAATTAAACAAATTTATTCACCTAAAAGTTAGAAGCATGTTAACTAAATGTAAAAAAAACCCAAACTACCTTATGAACTCCCTTCTAGCCCAGTCTATTCCAGTGTTTCTCAAATCATTATAAGATGGTCTGCACAACAGATGTAAAAATGTTTTGGTTTTCTATTCTGTCTTGTAATAAATAAAATTTAAAATAAAAATTAAAAAAATAAAAAATAATAATAATACAGAAATACATATATAAAAGCATTCCAGTCTTGGAGTAGGCTTCTTTTTGACAAACTACAATTACTATGGCAATGGCAAAGGTGTTAAATATTTCTGCTTTTCCAAATCAGTACTAGTACTATCTGAATTTCAATTCCAATCCACCAAAGTGCTTTTTAACATTGCTGAATACTGAAGCATAAAAGGCATTACACACTTCAGCCTTCTTTGTGTTCTGCATTGGTAATTTTACTCTCTTCACTGAGCACTGAAGTATCAACGTCCTTGGTCTCCCAGCCCACTATATGTGTACTCTTAAAACTTCCTACTTTCAAATATTCTTTATCTGAGTTTGCTCCTACATGCTTAAGCTTTCTTGTTTATTTGGGTTTTTTAATGCTCAGCCTCTTGATCTCACTTTGTGTCATTTCTTTTTTTTCTGCTTGAGATTGCAATGATCATTATCAAGGTCAGACTCCTACTGCTCTTCCAATTCTTTCTCCATACTAGATAAAGTTTGTTCTCCAACTGTTAACACAGTATTTCTCTAACTTCATTTCTTCTTACCTAATCCTCCCAGAATTCTTCCTCTACCATGTCTTTCAGCTCATTAAATTAGTCTTCCTAAGAGGAGTTTCTGATATTTTTCTATGAGCTTGCATTTCACAGTTACTCTCCCATGAGTGTTCACTCAAATCTTTCATCTAAGATTCCTTTGAGAAAAGGTATTGCAATATCTATGTAATGGTGTTATCTAAATTCAGATCCACAAGCATCTCTGATTCAGGATTTAGCCACAACCTAAGCATGCAAATCCAATCATGCAGTTAAAAGCCCTGATTAACCACCTAGATAATATTTAAGATGCAAAGATTTCTGTACTTACACTAATAATATGTATTCCTATATGTAACATACATTTTGCCTATATAATGGCAACTACAATTCTACTGTCACTTGTGCCAAAAAATACTGATAATGTGGCAGGACTAAGCAGATCAGTGTCCACCCCATGCCAAATAGGATTCTAAAACAAAACAGTCACCCACTGCAAATCCCTAGGACACCTCCTCACCAACCACACCCTGAGTGCTTACAGAGTCATCACTGAGCAATTAAGCAATATCAAAAAAAGGCTACAGCAGCAAACTGGTTACAACATTTGCAGAGATAGACCTCAATTCTGTGTCCTTCTTGGCCTCAAATCCTGATCTGTGGTTTCCCGGAAACACATCCTAATGCAAATTCTGTCCCCACTCCAAATCCAGAACCACTTCCTGTACCAGGGCTCAGTTTCAAGTTCCATGGCTGGGGCATCCAGGTAAGGAAAAAGATTATTTTAGATTATTTTTCTACTTTAAAGTACTGTCTACGGGCTTTTTACAGTAAACTGTCACTGTGCAAAAACCTTGAAGAATTCCTCTGAACAGAGCTACATGTCTGAGGAAAGTTCTGCCGTTGTTAAAGCACTTGGAGGAACAGACACCAAAAAAGATTCATTTTCCAGTTTCCTCAATAAAACACAATGCTATGATTTAGCACAGATAACAGGATACAAATAGATTATTTCAGTCTGCTTCTGTCCCTTAGTGTAGTGCAGTTCATTGCACCTGAGATAATGGCACTCAATGACGTGGCTGTGTTGTTACTAGGCAACAAGAGATAAAATGCAGGGTTTAATGATTTTTATTTAATGCATTTTTACGAGAAAGTACACTATCTTTTTTCCTGCCCTGATATTATTTGAGGTGGAAACACTGTTTACACCGGGAGATACATTTAGCAATCCTCTGCAATCTCAGCTAGAAAATTATTCAAACTTGATATTCAAACAGGAAGTCAATTAATATTTCTAAACATACTGACTATTACCACTATCATAGAATCATAGGATTTTTTGAGTTGGAAGGGACTTTGAAAAGCCATCTAGCCCAACTCCAACTATCAAACACTTACATCGTGGCAGTGGCTGAGATCTCAAACCACTTTACCAGGGACAAGTATTCAGTAGATCTCACAGCAGAGAATAGCAATGTCAAGAAAAACGACAACAGCTTAAGGACATTTAGGGTTTTAGCACTGCTCCATGTCAGAGACCAAGAACCCAAGCCTATATTACCCTTCACCATTCCCATGCTGTCATGACACTCACACCAGGCAAGGTTTCAACATGTTGTTTCCTGTGGCTTTGGGTTGCCTCGACTCTCTCCAATGAAGAGGCATCATCACCAAAAGCTGCCCCTCCTGGTGGGCCTCTGCTTACAAGAGCCTCTACAGGAAGCTGCACATCTTAGAAACCATCCTAATAAAGCCCCTGCCCTAGCAGTCTAGGCACACACCCAGGAGGCGTCCCTGTAACTCCAGGCTGCTCACTCCACATTTCATTTCCCATCACACAATTCAGTTGGGTCTGTTGAGGGGCCTGACAGCAGTGCTGCCTGCTGAATTCAGCAGATGTGTCCTTCATTCAGCAGAGAGTGTTAGAAATGCTGCCAAAAGTTTCTTCACATGCCAAAGCCTTCCTCTGCACCTTTACAAGGGCTGGTGGCTCATATTATAACTTGTGACCACTGTGTTTCTTTTAGATTGGCTGATTTCCTGACTCTGCAACAGGAGCAGGGAAGTGCTTATAGATGTGAAAATCAACTGAAAGTCTCAGTCAGAGTGCATGCTGAGGGCTCAGGTCCAAAGAGAGCTACACCTCTGTATACTTAACTCTTGCAAGTTCTGCAAGATGAAGTGAGAAACAGATTAACAAGAGAAATTAAAATGCAACAGTGTAGAAGAACTAAAAAATAAACTCCTGCGCCATTTTGCCTTCACAAATAGATAAAGTCAAACTGCTTTGCCAATACTGACAATAATAGATGCTGCCAGTACTAGACTATTTAATAGTTTTTTCTGCAAAGGTTACCTTCCAAATAACAGGAATCATGCAATTCAGTTCAAAACTTATTTTTAATCGTTAATACTAGACATCTTTAAACTGAAGTAGAAAATGCACTGGACTCAGCGCAATCTATCTTCACCGCTATCTATGCCTAAGCATACATCCTTATTATAATGAATGTTAGCAGGTTCTATTTCCTATCACTTAAATGAACAAAAGAAATGCATGTAACGGTCCAAAATATTTGTGGAGGACAGTGAACACCTCTTTCATTTCATTAGAAGTTTACAATCAACGTATTTCTGATCCCAGGAAGGTTACCAAACAGCTATTTCTGACAATTTACCTAGTCAAAATAAACTCTTTAATCTGAAATTTGTTCTAGGAGAATTGTAAACATCAGTAAGTCTCCAGTTTGGCCCCAGAAATAACTGGTGAAGGTACAGCCTGACTTCCTTCTCCTTCAGAAGCCTCTCTACATACAGCCAGCCTTGCTCCCGACAACAGAGAAGAAAGCAAGAGCTATCAGTTTGTGGGTTTGTGTGGTGGGGCTTTTTATCTCTACTAGTATCCTTAACATGTGAAAATGCTGCCAACTTCTCCCACCTCTGAAATTTTAGAAAAATTATCTGTCCATACTTCAGCTAAGAAAGTGTAAAATGCCATACTGATTTAAACTACAAACACCAGCTTTAATACATTGAAGAAAAACCTATCTTCTACTGTGTGTGTATGTATGTCAGCAGATTTCACAGTTCCTTGGGTTAACCTAAAAGGACAGGTTAACAAATGCAATTGATTCCCAGTGCACTTGCCATTTTCATCAAGTTCACAGATACCTAGAGATTGGATTTCCAGTACTTTTTATTTCTCTTGGTATGGATCTTACTATGCCAAGTGCCACTCCATATTTTTATCAATGATTAGAAACTAAAATATATCTAGGGAAAGACTGATGAAACAATGTATCTTGAAGAAGGAAGCAGCAGTACTAGACACAACAGGTAAAATGGGTCTATTCAAACATAACACATTTCATAACGCAAAGTTAGACATCTGATAAAGAAATACTTCGTATACTTATAGAATGAACATTGGAAAACACGGATTACGCTTTTTCTGAAGTATATATATATTTCTGAAGGTCAAGAGGGTGTAAGCAACTAACTCTGTAGAACCCCCTTTATAATGACCAGTGAAGAATACAGGTATGCAAACAAGAAAGCAGCAGGGCCAATAAGTAACTCCGTAAAAAAAGTTACCAAAAAGTAACTCAAAAAGTAACGCCTCTTTCAGGTGGCTATTAGTGGCAGCAGTGTTACACCGCTGAAGACAGTTGGTCGCTTTTGTAAAGTTTGAGAAAAAAAACAGAGCAAGAAGAAAATGGACATAAAAAGGAGAGCTAAAGAAAATGTTTTATAGTTAGAATCATTAAGACCTGAATCTGTTTATCCTACCAAGAGCACTGAGAAGTCACTCAGTGGGAAGGAAATGCCAGCTTCAGAAAGGTTTTTAATCTAGCCTAAGAGAGTGAAAGCACTAGATGGAACCTAAAGCAAAACTAATTACAGTAAAGAGACATATTTACACCAGTGAGGGTGATTAATCACTGGAGCAAGCACAAACTGAAGGATGATTTTTCCATCTCTTGTTTTGTTTGCATCAAGACAGGATAACTTTCTGATTAAACCTATCTTCCAAAATTCAGATTATACTCTGAATGTACTCACTGAGCTTAATAGTGACATAAGTAAATGGCCTACCATCCATCCTTCTAATGTAAAGTTTAACAAATTAAGTTCTGCTCCTGAAAAAGAGATTGCTTCTAAAGGACTGGAAAAAACTAGATGTATGCAATTAAGCAGAAAAGGGAAATAAATAACCCATCAGAGTAGCTATGAGGAACAGCAACTCTCTTTTTTTTGTATTTATAGCATTTATTTTAAAGTAAAAATTTCAGCAACTCAAAAATGAGAAACACAGAGGGATATACTTCTGATTTATGCTCATTACCTGCTTCAGCTTGGTGCTTCATGCTAGACAAGCAGATGTTGGCAGCCTAAGTCTGGCTGCATAACAGGTACAAAGCTCCACATTCACAATCAGGATGGAAGCACCAGACTGAGAAACTACAATCCTGCAAATCCTGATTACTTACTGCATGACTCTGAGGACAAGTCTGACCTGTAGCTAGTTTGATGGAGAGGAGCAGGGATGGCTTCAAATCCCTAATTTTAGGACTGTTGGCTTAAATTCACTTAAACGGTCAGTGGGTGAAAACCAGAAATGGAGCTCAGAACAGTACCCAAATTCAGAAATCCGTACTACCAGGAGAATATCCGAATTACTACCCTACAGAGACTTTATTTCTTTTCCCTGTAGGTGGGATTGAGAATTTTGCCCTTCAGTCTTAAACAACATTAACTAAGTAGTCAGGAAAAAATCTTTTCAGTTATCTTGGTTCCCTCATAATTAGCTCTAGACAGCTGCAGGCTGACAATGCTCAGTACTGAGGATGTACTAGATGACATACTGAGATATCTCTTTCCAATTCTAAGGGTTTGAAAGCTTAAATCCAAACACTAGATTCTGAATTCTACTTTGGAAGAAAGACACTTAAAAGTTAAGCCAATGATGCATTGAAATTGGCTGAAAATATCTATTTGTCCTAAACCTTTTGTTACGCCTCTTCACCCATTAATATGCCAAAAAAAAAAAAAAAAAAATAGAGTTGTAAAGCAATATTAATGTGTCATCTTTCAAAAAGCTTGTCAGTTTTTAAATGATATTCACAATGCAACAAGAATCATAGTGGACACAGTTAACAGAAGATCTACTAAAGACTCTTAAGTGCAATTATAGCAGGGATGTCACATAATTGCTGTTCACTGACAAGAAAATTCTACCCTATCACACACGGATGGAAGAGCAGAAAGAGAGAATGAGATGGAATGTAGGTGGAAGGCTTTGGTCTACTTAAATTCTCTAAACATCAGACTGAACAAAGTATGAAGGGCAAGTGACTAGAAGGGAATGATGAAAGATTCTTTATTTCGTCTTTAAATGGAAAAATATTTTAAACCTTTCTTGAAAACCAACTGTGAAAACTCATGTATGGTTGCCAAATTGTTACCATAAGTCACGTGACAAATTCTATGGTACTTTTTGCCATAGCTCCATAAAACATAAAGAAGCAACTCAAGTTTCCAAGTGTATTATCCAGAGATGTTTGTATAGTATTTTCTAGATAAGCTTTTACCAAAAAAAAAACCCCAAACCAAAACAAAAAACAACCCCTGAACAAAACAAAACAAAACAAAACAAAACAAAACAAAACTCCTGAAGAAATACAAGCCTCTTCCAGTTGGAATTTAGTAGAAATAGTCTAGAAGACTTTGTCTTGATCTTACTGTCAAACTATATTTAGCTTTTATAAAGCATATAAAAAAAAAAACTTGGAGAGTAATGAAAAAGCTAATAGAGCAGTCTATCTCTTAGATACTTCTATGCCTTAGCAACTCTCCAATCACCAATATATTTCCAGTGTAGACTGCTCCACATTTTTAAACATTTTTTCAGACAGCAAGGAAAAAAGACAAAAAGATTGGAAATTTCTAGATCATCTAGTCCATCCTCTTCATCAAAGCATCACTGAATGTCTGTATCTCATGCTGGATTAATACTTACATAATTTATTAAATTTTAGAGACTGGAACTGTGATAGCTCCATGATTTTGCCCAATCTATGCTGTTATGTACATTCCTTATTGTCAGGAATTTTCACATAAGGTCTTATGTGAATCTTCTCAAGCACAGTCTACGCCTACTGCTTCTTGTTTCATCCACATATTATTATATTTAACACATTTGAAAGCTGTTACTGTGTTTCCCTTTCAAAGGCTGCTCACAGGAATCATGAAATTCTGGTCAGTATCAGATGAACAGTAATAAACTGAGGAACAATGGGGAACTAATCACTGAAACAGAACAGTGTTAGGAGTAGGCAATCCAAGGAGACAAGTTAGGCCACTGTCTCTGGTATGAAATCCTGCAATGAGTCAAGAAGAGAACAACTCTGCCTCCGAAAACCATGCAAAACAAAGGGGTTTGTTGACTACAGGGCTAGAGGATTTAATATGTTTCAATTCCCTACCTCTACCACAGTTGTCTTGGCAGCTTTGCACATTGGTTGATTGAAGTTTCTTGCAGTTTTCCTGCAAAAGGAAATAAAATGAATAAATATTAAAAGCTGTAATAGCACCATGAAAGACTTTTCAGAGATAAGCTACTACAAGTTATCTCTGTAATGTAAACATCACAAATCTTTTCACCAAATGGTTAGAGGACTAATGAAAAAGTAAGAGAGGAAAAAGTATTATGGCATTGTGTAAGATACATATAAAATTAAATTATATTTTGTTATGTTAGAAAATATTTATTACAGCTCTTTTGACTTTTAATCAGCATATTGTTTCTTTGAAATTGGGTATGGTACTGATACTGTCATTTATTAGATCCAAAAGCAGCAGCAAGCTGGGCTTTTTACAGTGTATCTTCCCATTATTTCACTGCACAAAGAATGAAATTAGTCTCCACAGGTGGGCCAGCACAGGGCCTAACAACCTCTCAAGTCCCACATATGGCTCTGTAATTCAGACTACGACTTGAGACAGCACTTTGCACAGTAGTAAATTAAATCCAATTCTGTTGATCAAAAAAGCTGTGCCAGTTTCGGCACTCACAGTGAGACTCTGGCATTCATCCTAAGTAATCCCACACAGTATTTCTGTAACAATGGAAGAGAATCTCCAGAGAATAAAAGTAACACATGACATGTATAACCATGCTGGTATCTGCACCAAGATCCTAGTAGGTGCAAGGGAAAAGAAGTGGCCTGTGTCTGCCCCACTCTGTACTTTTCAGAAAGCAAACAAAACTGTGTGGCATAATATTTAAGAAAAATTATCTATATTTTAGAGGGGTTCCACTGATGGCTTCTTCTCAACATTTTTCTCTTTAAAAAGTAGAATTCTTGAAAATTTTTCATCAATATGAATGTAACATGGGTTCAAAACAAGTCCAGACCTCCTTCCTCCCAATCCCCTTTTCTCAGAGGCATTTATTTTTCATCACCCTTATTGCCCGATGCTTTCTTGCCCGTTCTTCACCCCTCTGCCCCATAACCATGCCTAGTGAACCAGGCATGACGAACTTTAGGATGCTGCTGCCACCTTGTGGCTTTGCGGGATGTAGGGAATAGAAATGGCCAAACCCTGAAACCACCATGAAGTTTTAACAGGTTTTCTAGTGCAGAGGGCTACAGAACCAAAGCTATATTCAAAGACATGTATCCTGAGAAAATCCTGCTTTAGTGGTAATACATAGAAGTTATGAAGCCTCTAACAAAGTCCTCAGAAGGGACAATATCTTTTGTCCATGGGTCTCCTCCTAGGATGTGTAAACACAACACAATGTAAGAAGAGGAAAACATTTAAAAACAAAACTAAGCAAAACAAAACAAAACAAACAAACAAGACTCTTGAATTCGTATTCTTAGTGTATTAATACAATACCAGCTAGTTGTGATATAGGGAAAACCACTCAAAACGAGGTACAGAGGAAAAACGAGAAGAAAAACAGAGTTACAAAAGCTAAATTAAAATAGCTGGGGAATAGATACAGGTGAGTGAAAGCAAATTTGGAAACAAAGAATTCAGTATTTCGTCCCAAGTTACTACTTTTCTGAGCAAAGACTTTCTCAAGATCATAGTGGCTAATCTGCCAGTAAAAGAAACAGATATAAAATTATTTTAACATAGGCGAAAAAGTTGTAAGAAAACATTTCAATGCCAAACTAAGAAGAGTTAATGGGCTTGACTTTGACCCTATTTATAAAAGCTTATGCAATTTATAATGTTTATTGGGGTAGTAAAGGTGTTTCAGAAGCAGCAGTGTTTTATAAGATCAAACATCTTATTTCTGAAGAACACACCACCCAGGAGAACTAAAAACAGAAACACTATACTCATTTCCCAACACGGAATAATGTTCATGTTTTTGGAGCATGAAATCCAGAAACTAGCTAGCCAAGTCTGCCCTTTTAAGATAGTCTTCTGGACTTCTAGATTCAACAATGCCTACAAAGTCTCTTGTTCCAGGAATAGATTTCCAAGATGACCCAAACACATGACAACAAGCTTTTCTCCCAAAGGCAGCAGATAGAAAACTAGTTCATAGTAGAGTGAGCTAATTAACTACATCCGCTATGTACCTAATTGTGCAGAAATGAAGGGACACCTCAGATATAAGCTGAATTTACATACTGCAGAACCACTTGAAGCATGAAGAAATCACCTAATGTGACTGTGACAGCAGGGGTCCTGAAGGTTATCCCTTCAACATCTCTGTTCCTTTGTCAAGAGTATGCTTTCATCACTACCAAACCACACCTCTGTTTGTAAAGTGGAAGTATATTGGGTCTGAACAACTCCAAAGCAGAATGGTAGTGGATGAAAAGGGAGGGGAGCCAAAGTAGGTAGAATATCCTCAAAAGCAGTAGCACTCCCTGCTGTTGTCCCTAACAAGCAAAGCTCCAAGGGACCTTAAAACCTGGAGAAGCTCTGTTCTGATAAGTAAAACTAGTACCTGCATCAGACTAACAATGCAAAATGCCCATATACGCATCGTTTCAGCTAGCACAGGAACAAGGTGGGATTATTTCTTTATGTTTGAGGGATTGTTGCATTATTTGCCTTGGTAATGATGCAGTATATCAAAGAATTATTATGTACTCGGCCAGACACAGGGCTTGTTAGGCAAAGTGTGGTGCAAAGTAGTCCACTCAGGATGAAGGTGCCTGGAAGGAAACCAGCCTTAAAAGTACCTTTCAAACAGGCAGAAAACCCTGTTTAATGAATCGCTTTCTAAGGACTCCGGATGCCCAAGAAAACCGTATAGCTTCATGTATGAGAATAGACAAAAAATCTCATGCTGGCCTGCAGTCCAAATAAGAGCTTATGTCTATCCAGGTGTACCTCAGAAAACAAAACAGAAGTTCACATACTAAAAAAAGTATGGAAAGGTCCCGCATAAGTGAATACATACTCAATATGTCAAAAATATTTTTTCGTTTTCATCCTGTGGATAACAGAAATATTGTTGTTATATTCTAATCCATCACAATTTCCTCCTCTGCTGTCTCCTGTAGGCTATGAGATGAGCCTATGCTTCTTTGTTCTAGGCCATCAGATAATCTGTGTGTCATCCAAAACCAGAAGGAATCGCTGCTTATTATGAGAATATTCTTTCAAGATAGCAATACTCTACATGTAATAAGACAGTGGATGATGATGTTTCTATCATTATTTAGCTACACATGAAAAGAGGAGTCAAGATTTTTAGGTATCCACTTGAGACAGAAGTAGTATCTAATATCAACTGTATTGTGTGAATGTAGGAGATATTGGAAGACTTCAGAAAGGAGAGGGCAGAAGTGGAAAAGGCATAAAGAAAGACCAACAGGACATAAAGGAAGTGGAGAAGGGGGAAAGGGAGAACACAGTCTATTTCTGTGGAGAATGAAAGAATTTTTCAGAGGTAATTAAGCATCAGGAAAGCACAGTCAGGAAAGGCTCAAGATCAAAGACTGTTTCCTGTACTCCATGATCCAGAGCCTAAGAAAAACAGCTTATCAGCCATGAAATTCACGTGCACACAGACAAGAAAGTTCAGTTTTCAATCAGAAAGCATCCTGTCTTGCCACTGTACAAGCCAGGATGTCAAAAGTTGGGCAAAATAAAAAAACTCTTTCTTAATTTTCAAGTATTTTAATGTAATCTTACTATTACAATATACACAGATAAAAATTTATATTAATACATGCATACAGATATATACACAAATAAAAGCATTATTTATTGGTATTATTTTATCTGCATATTTTTCAGTTGTCTTTTCAACTCCTTGTTTGTTTTAATACATTCAAAGTCAGACTTCTTCTTGTGAACTGCACGTGATTACCTTAAACACTTACCTTTTCATCTGATAGCCATAAAACAAACAAATGAAAACCAGACATTAAACGTAAGCAAACCTTTCCTGCTTCATCTCAGGAAAAACCAGAGCACAAACATAGTAACTCAAATAAATGATGTTATCACTAGTGCAACACAAATTTTTCACTATAAAAGATGTTTAAATTCATATGATGCCTTTCCCCACACCACTGAGATCAAATTGACTTTAAACACACTTTTCTGTGGACAGAATCAAGTTTTCCCACCACTGATTGACCAAGAGACTGACTCAGTTCCTTTCTCTTCTGACATACATGAACCTGCACTTCTTGGGTCAGCCTTCAATTGTGCAAGGAAAAGGACTCTAACATGAAAATTGGAACAAACAGAATGTCACTACATTTCTACATAGTTATCATCATGACTATGTCTGCCGTGCCTCCTTTTTAATTACCAGTGTTTTATTTCGTGGCTATGTTTGAATTCCCAAAAGTCATCAGAAAAAGCTGCATTTTGTTGGTGTTTTTTTATAGCAGTATAATTGGACAATAGGGAAAGGCAATATGAAAGAAAGTGAAATCATTAAAACATTGTTTTGCCATCACAAGGAGACAGAATTCTCCTTCTCTCTTTCATTATCTAAATCATTAAAAAATCTTTTCCCACTGGTAAACAAGTCATACCTGAAAATGATGTTTCCTGCACGATCAGCCTTCCATGCCTTCACAAGAGCAAAATCTCCTGTAATTGACTTCTCCAGAATATAATGACGGCCATCAAACTCCCGCACCTACAAAGAAAATACATTACTGAGATGCAGGTTTCTTCAAACAGATCTCCCTTGTAATATTTATTTTATGGGCTTATTTTTACAGACTATTATATTTAGACCTTTTTTTTACACTGCATAAAGTTTTATCTGAAAAACTGTAGCTTAACTGTATAGTAAGAGAGAAACATGGAAAGGCCGTAAACCCCAGTTTTGTCATAATGTCTCTTCATAGTGAAGCAGAACAGGAATCAGACCCATACTCCTTCTGTTCCATGTACCAGAATTAGACATGCTTTTTCCTGCACATCTACCAGCTAATAAAAAACTGAAGTGATAAAGCAGAACTGCTGAAAAACTTCCTAATCACTGCTCACCACCAGAAACCTCAAATGTAAAATGAAGTGCATTTGATACCAAGTATTCAATCACATCATCTGACAGTCAGAATTTCATTTGGTTTTCTCTGCACTTATCATCAATATCTGTAATGATCTTGTGCCTGAAGTCAGAATATGTAACTGACCAACAGCTAGTATTTTAATCCTGTAGAGAAACATGAAAGAGCATTTCTCTTAACAACGTAGAAGGTTAGAGTATACACAAATAGTACTAGAGAGGTATTTCTGCTTTTTGAGATGGGGAGGAAGTATGAGAAAAGTGCATCAGAAGACAGGTTTTTGGTCCTGTAAAAGGAAATATGATTTTTTATAAAATAACACTTCCATTTGAAATAGATTTGGAGAATGATTTGATCAAATCATGCTAGTCATGTTATTATAGCCTCAACAGCCTGAGGGAAGTAAAAGAGACTTTTCTACAAATGTTATCGAAATTATAAGCTGTTTAATAAACAAAGCATTCCTTCAAGTGGTAAAACATCATAATGACATAAGAAAACTAAGGAAATAAAAAGACTAAGGTGATGATTAGATACCAAATGCAGCCATGTAGAAAATAAATGAAAATCATGCAGGGGGGAAAATTACCTTTATCCCAGAGGCATTCTTGAGATAGAATTTAACACCATTAGCAGCCTAATTGAACATACAGCATCAGCCCCATCCATTTCTTCAAGTACAGTTATGGCACTGAGAAATTTCTTCCCTTCTCCAAATTCTACATCCAATTTCAATATCACACCATTGTTTCTCACTTGGAAACCACGCTCATGATTTCTTTGCAATTTCAAATAACTCAGCCTAAATTGCATTTCAGCTGATGGCAAATGTGTTTCCTGAGAGTTTGTTTTAATGGAGCTCCTCCCTGTTTAATAAGAAAACATCCACCTCTTCTAATGTTAAGCTTCATGTACAGCTGCAGGACTGCTTACTTCATACCACAGTATTTCAGGAGGACCTGCCCCACTGATAGGAGGTTGTTGTCAATCCATACTGTACAGTACAGTAGCCTGGTACAAGATTTTGTTTGAGTGCACAAAGAACCTGTTCAGAAAACTGTCAAGTGAAGAGTAACTCAGGAAGGCAAGTTTTCACTTGATGTTAAGTCATTCTAAAGCTGCAAAAACTTTTCTAACACATCACAGAGGATAGAAGTAAGCAATAGAAATAAAATTAATGTGTCTGGTACCACAGACACCTGTGAAACCAATATACCAAGGTTAAACTCAGACAGGAAGTGCTTAGACTACTGTTCATTCTGAAAACATGTAAGAAATTCAGTTTTCAAAGCACAGTGCTTCCTAGTAACAAACCGGCATCTTACCTCTCTTGGCTGGCTGGCAATGGCAATGGTGCCATCTGTGTTGTATTTGATAGGGGCACCCCCTTCCTGCACGAGTGTCCCATAGCCAGTACTGGTGTAAAATGCTGGGATTCCTGCTCCTCCTGCTCTAATACGTTCAGCAAGTGTACCCTATGGGAAAACACATTTAAGAACTAGTCATTTGGGAACAACAAATCAAACTTTGATGAGTGGCTTATATGAACTTATTTTTAAATGCTGCCATTTGAAGCTTTGCCTTCTGAACTCAGCAGACCATCAGATCTATTTCTTCCTCATGGCTTAGCTCTCCTTTGTAGGATTCATACTGTGTATGACAAGAAATGCTTCACACATGGCCATAAATTGCTCAAGAGCAGACCATCACATAACTCCCTGCCAACTTCCAAGCCCCAGAACTTTTCTGTATATCCTCTCCTTCAGCTTGTTTCCCAGTCCATTACTCTGAGAAGCATACACAGTCATTTTTGTCTTCCACCTGGTGACATATGCTAGAAGGATTTTTGTTTGTTACAGTCCTGTATATTTATGTTTCATTCTCCAACCTCTTAAGAAAAACTCCATCCGTCACTCCAAGTCAAAACACATAGCAGATCAAGAAAGCAGAAGAGAGCCCAGTGATCTGGGCTGCTCATGCCAAGAAACTCACAAAACATCATTTCTACTATTTGACCACCTCATCTGCACTCTGCTCTATGTCCAGCTGTACCATGGATATTAACAGCCCAAATTCCTTAACTTAAACTATGGACTTAGAGTCAAGGACATGTCTGCCTTCTTTTCATTAATATTCTTTACCATTTTTTTTAAATATTGTTCAGGATTCAAAGCAAGACAAGACTGCCATGGTCAATTATGTAGCTTGATGGCCTTCAACAGATAGTCTGTGTTTTTGCCAGTTACCCTGCAAGAAACACAATGACTTCTGATAGGTTTACCAACTAGTTGCAAGATGCAAACCATGCAATGGTACAAAGTCCTGTCTTCCAAACAGCTTTAGCATTTCAAGATGTCAGCATGACCTCTCTGTTACCGTGTAAAAAGGACACAAAAGTTCCTCATTTTGCCTGAAGTCATACCAAATTTGAAGAGCATTTTCCAAAAGGCTATTTTTTCTTGTCACAAATATTTATAATCCCTGCATCTCCTAGAAAGTAATCAATTCAACTTTGCTTGCCACTGCACACTAAGACCCAGTATTATCACACTGTATTTACACACCTTGTCTGTTTAGTCCACAAAGTCAATTACATGTCTAAGGAGTTCAAGCCCTTCTAGATGAAAGGATTGAACATTAAGTACAGAGAGGGAAAATATGAACTGTGAGATGATAGCAAGGTAAGATCTGTGGCTTTTGAAACATGGATACTGACAGCCCCTTGTTTTTTACATGTCAGATGACTGTGTATAAAAGGAGCTTTTCTGCCTATCTCCAGGTTTCTAAGAGACCTTCCCAAGAGATGGAGCCCAACACTGTCTTCTCCATGAAAACTTAACACTGTTGCTTTTCCCAGAGACTTAAATCAACAGTTGTTTAAAGCTCAGAGGCTACGTGTCACCTTCAGAAATGCCACACACTAAAATGCTGTAGGTTTTAGAGTACTAATTTCACAAAACTAGATCTCAATAGAATGTGAATGATACTCGTGATTTTAGTTTCTCACTGCATTCAGGCTATTTGGGTAGCATGACAGTGCTAAAATAGTTAAAACTATGGTGTTAAAAAGTAAAGTTGTAAATATTGACACATAGCACTATGCAGAGATTAATTCCATTAATATTTAATTAACAAGTCCAAAAGAGTTACGTCTCACAACAAACTGAAATCTTCTGATTTGATTCCTACCCACTAGATGGCAGACACCACACATAGAGTATCTCCAGAAGCACACGCAAGCTTCCCCAAATACAGGAACTCGGCAATTCCATGACTTTTTTTCCACCTTACATGCCACAGTAGTGAGCATACCTTGTGTCTTTTTCTACAGTCATCAAGGAACTACCAAAAATAAAACATTGCACCATAGAATAAACAAATATATAAACATATACTTGAAATTAATATAATGTAACAAGCCATAAAAGGAATTCACACAGTATAACCAGTCAGGTCTTAACAGACCAGTTGCAGCCTACAGCCCATGATCTTAAAACGGCAAGTGCAGTCTGTCTTTACTGAACGTCTGCACACAAGCAAAACATTTGGATTACAAAATAATTTTATAAGAGCACATACTATACTACTGAGTATTTGACATTAAAAGAAATCACCAGTCTCCTAGAGACACTCCTTACCTGAGGTGTAAGCTCAACTTCAAGCTCCCCAGACAAATACTGGCGTTCAAATTCAGCGTTCTCTCCAACATATGATGACACCATGCGTTTTATCTGCTTAGTCTGAAGCAGAAGACCAAGTCCAAAATTGTCCACACTGTGCAGAAAAAGCCAGACAACAGTATTTTTAATAGAGTTTTGCTGTATTAAAAGCACTTGGTAAACTTTAATGACCTAACAAGACAGAACAAAGTTATTTCCCCCTCTTTAGACATAAGGGATTGGGAGATAAAATTCCAGCTTTTAGGGGGAAGAACATCAAAGCTACCATTAAAATTTACCAGTCCAGTGCTCAGACTTCATCTTTTCCAAGGCACTGAATATATCTAAAACTTCATTTTAAAGACATTTCACAGGTAAGTGTCGCTGTTTATGCCAGGAGCAGAGAGATGCAGCAACATATAAATTCGGCAAGAGCAGGCAAAAGAAGCAACTTTATTAATTTACAACCCCGTTTTATATCCCCTAGCCCCATAGGGCGATTGGTCAGTGATCACCCATCTCCTAGGGTGTTTGGCTAAAGTCCTACAGCACCTATTTCAAAATATTTTTCCAATGTACTATAAACAGAACTTAGCAAAACACCAGGTGTTGGTCCAGCTTACAAAAACCATCCTACTGTTTCTCATAACATGTGTGAGAAAGGCAGGATTCTCACCAAATATTGTGAGAACCAGAGAAAATCCCTCTGCTAGCAGCTTTTCAGCATCGACAGGTAAGAGCTACAAATACCAGCTTAACAAGAGGTGTTGTTTCACATATCTGCTCCTTCAAAAAGCCTTACAAATTAATGAAAAGTCACACAGTGCACAACCTGGCTTTGAGTAAACAAAGAATTTTTTTGTTTAAACTCCTGGTCCTCAGAAAAAGGCAAGTGATTGCTTAGCAACTCAAGGAGAGGCAAAATCACATTTATAGTGTTGTTTGTATATAAGAGAATATTTGTACTTACATTTTTTTATTACAGTAAATCACTTTCTTATTAAGAAATTGCCTACTCCACTAAAAGACATTAAAATTGCAGTCAAGATTTTCTTGTCTGTGTCATAATATCAGCTTAAACTAAATATCAAAGATAACATAAAACATTTTTCTTCTTCTAGTGCTTCTAGTGCTGGTATCAGTCTTTAGCATTTTTGTGATGTTTATCACCCTATATTATGTATTGATGGGACAAGAATATATTTAAGAGTTACTGTACCAAAAAAGTTATGTACAAAAAGCTATTACTCTTTCAAAATACAAGAAGACTAAGATATAAAAATGGAAATAAAAAGAGATGATATTACAGAGGCATGTTTCTTTCACATTGACAACGTACAACACTATGGAGGACAGTCAGACTGAGACATCTGTGTAACATTCCTCTACACTTCTGTAGATTTCTGCAACATATGAGTGGAGAACTCAAAGAGTTTCCACTCCCAATATGGGAAAGATACCACGATGCAGAAGCACCTCACAAAAAGTGATGTGTATCCACCACTAGTTGTCTCAATTCAGTATGACTTAATTATCACAACAATGGCTTGAGATTTCAGGATAAAAAATACTGAAAAATATTTTAAAATTCCTTGTAGAAATCAAACCCAGTAGCCAGGACCCTCTATTTCAAGTGCACATGTGCTTATGATATAAGCATCCTACTGAAAACACCACTCCTGAAGAAGAGCTCCAAAAAGGTTGCCTATATTTTCTAATTCTATTAATTGTTTTAATGAAATACATCACTTTCCTATACAAATCTCACCCTTCTGGTATTCTTACTGACTATAATACTGCTTCCTTCTCTAAGCAACATCAGAACTGCCTTTCCACTAATGACCATATGGACAAAGTAATGCATCAGACTGCTTTCCCTCTATTCCCACTCTTTACACCTTACCCAAATTATCTGTTAGTGTATTCCCTAAACCTGTCTTTATAAGCTATGGTGATGAGTTAAAAAAGAACGTAAAGGAGATATGTGTAAGTACTGTAATACAAATCTCTATGTCCCATAAAAAAAATACTATCTTACTCGAAAAAGAGGAATAAAAATAAATTCAACTTAAAAATCAAGATACTAGGCTGAGTGAGCTGAATGGTGTTTGTTTTGCACAATAAATCATTATAGATCAGTAGAAAGAACCCACTGAGCCACAAGAAAACCTCAATATACATTAATACTCCACCACTTCAGGATTCGTGTCAGACATCCCAGCTGTGGTGTCCTGGCATCCTTTCAAAAGGCTAGGTTCAAAAAGTTTACTATTATACAGTATTCATTTTCAAATATAAAAGTGATAATGATGAACCTGCTTTTAGAACAGCACCACTATCATCTTGCTGGACAGTGCCAACACCCCACAGCACAGTGCTGTGAATGGAGGGGGGCTGAGCAGAGCAGCTCTAGCACCAGCTCTTCACCTCCTACCACAATACTCATAGCAGCTGCTTGGACAGATGGGCAGTCACAAAGACATCTCAACTGCATGCATATTGAGGACTATTTTAAGGTTAGGACTACTTTTAAGAAGTAGTCCTCCGTACACATAAACAGGCGTATTGGAAACTGCATGAGAGGAAGTGAAACAAGCTTCTCTGATACAGTTCTCTGAATTCGTTCTGTGTTCTCTAGATGAAAAGAACTTGGCTTACTATAAAAGCTTGCTACACTCTCCAACTCTGACCTATTAAAAAAAAAAAAAAAATCTAAATTTCATGCAACGTTACAAGTGTTGCAGTGCCAAAGCCTTGAGAATAAAATGTGTGCTGCCTGGAAACAAGCCATAATTCTAGCTCCTCACAGGAAAAAAATTAATCTGGAATGGAGTACAAATAGGAGTCTTGTGGGCAAAGAAAGGGTTTTTTAAAAATACAAATCCCAGGATTTCATGTATAGGGTCACTCAAAAGTAAGATGATCCCTCTCACAAGAAAAACATCAAACCCTGAGCTCCCAATATAACAGACAGTAAGCTAATATAATAGACCAGCCAATATTTGATGGCAGTTTAATGGGTTTGAATAACCACAGTACTGCAAAGGTACAGAAGTTAAAACTGTGCAGTGGTTCATAGTGTAAGAACAAGCAGGGGTAGCTTGAACTGCTTACAAACCAGAGTTTGCTACTTCTGCATGTTAACACTGATCTTACCATTGTAAAACTTGCAAGCTATCAATTAGAAACAGGCAGACATAAGATTTCTGCATGTAGACAACAAAATTCTGAGTACGCATTCACAAGAGAAAGGGATGGCAACAGAGGGTCAACAGCAGATTTGTAATGGCTAAAGAAATTTCTGCCTCGCTACACTAAGATCTACAAACATTCCTCTTACAGTCTCAGAAGCAGCTACTGGAGTACGTTGTTTTCCCACAGGATTTTGCATATCTTCCTGCAGGATACCATACACTTGATTTCCTCATATACTACAGGCAGGTATCTTGTCTCAAACAAAACTCAGTAGTTGCAAAGTTCCCTTTAAAACCTAAATAGAAAGCTGCACAAAAGTTATTCTCTGTCACACTCATACCAGGTTATTCTTCACTTCTTAATGCACTCTTTCTCCTCATCTCAAAGGCAGTCAACTTATTATAAAATGGAATTGCAGTAAGAATCAGCCTCTGGGCACACACAACCTATTGCCCTAGTACAATGAAAAGAAGAATTTCACCTTCAGAAAGTCAAGTACCAAGAGGCTCTGCCTCCCTGATAACACAAAATTATTTCCAGTTCCTGGGAGCATTTTATCTTCAGAGCAGGATCACAAAATCCAATTGCTGCTGCTCATCTTACATGTTTATTTTAGATGTAAATTTCTTAAAAAGAAATACAGCGCTAACCATCTTTCTTACAGATACTATCTGCATTCAGGTTTCCAGCTAAAATAGTCCCTTTGCCTTTCACACATCAGTTTCCCTTTAATTTCCCTTCAAAACCCCATTTTGAGCACTTCAGCCTATTTCACATTTCCTATGTTTTTTTTTCTTAAATTTGAATATCCCAAGAAACCAAGACCTCACACAGCAGTGAAAAGGCAGTTCTTACTCCTATCCTCCCTTGCCTTTGCTCTTTACTTGACACCTTTATCCCAGAACAAAAATTACAAAACAAACAAACAAACAAAAAAGGCAAACAGGAAAAAAAAAAAAGTTTCTAGTTTAGGGTTATTTCTTTCAATGTAATTGTTACTTCTCCCTTTCCATAGTTTGCTGCTTTCTTGGTTATGTTGGTTTAGGCTCAAAACTTTCTTTGAACTTTTCAGCTTAAATTATGTTTATGCTGAAAATGTTATCCCTAAAATAGCTGTCTTGTAGACAATGCCCTTCCTATCAAATAGTAACCATAAAAAGAGAAAAAGGTCCTTTACTGAGTGCATGGAAAGAATACATCCTGTATATGTATTTTAAAAGCTGAACTCAGTCCCTTAACATTTTTTTTAAAAGTGAACGCAATAAAAATTTATTGCCCTAGATAGGAAGGAAAAAGGCATGTTGGAAGTTGATGTGGTAGTTAAGTGTGCTGTAGGAAGAGGAAAAGTACATTTCAGTGCTAGACAGAGAATGTTTTCTTTTACCCTGAAAACTGGTGAGAGTTCCAAAAGTTTCCCCATTCTGTATTAGGATGAAATCTGAATGAACAGAACACACAAAACTCATATAGGAAAAGAGATCTAACATAACCTAGTTTCCCATTCTACTGATACGGACAAGAAAAATGAAGGTCTGGTTGTTTGGCAACACATTTCTTCCCTTTGTATTCTCCTTTCAGAACTATGAAACCTCCCCTCCAAAAACTAACATCTGCCTTTTCCTTTTTCTGACTCCCAGCCAGATCTAGCCACATATTGCAAGTATACTGGAAGTAGCCAAAGGCAACATGCTGATGTTGCAATCCAGATAAGTGGTAATTTGCAGCTCTCAGACCTTTCTGTTTGGTGGCTCAAGCAAAACACATTCCACAGCATTGTAAGGAAGAAGAAATTACCTAAATTTCCACACTGATAAAAGCTTCACACCCCAACAAGACTTACACACCCTGACAAAGCAGGGAACAGAAATTTGCATTCTCATGCAGAAAAAAAAGGCTATCACAGTACTTTGGCAAGAGACATAAGATGGCTTTTGGGAAGGGAGGGGGTTGAATAAAAGGAGATAATTACACTCTCCTCTGTCTTTGCCTTTGCAAAGTCATTTATAGGTGTCTCAGAAGAGCAGGGGTGGTTGGGACAATCTGGTTGCCCTTACTGGGAACACTGGAAAATTATGGTAAGCACTGTCAATTAGCGTGAGGGCTTCATTCTATATGTCTTAGAGATAAATATTCTTCTACACACATTGTTCAAAGATTCTCCGGTACCTGCAGTGCCTATTCCTGGGAGATCCCACCAAGTCCAGAACTCATTAGTTATGAAAGATCAACATGAATCATAGAATGGTAGGGGTTGGAAGGGACCTCTAGAGATCATCAAGTCCAACTCCCCTGCCAGAGCAGGATCACCTAGGGCAGGCCACACAGAAATGCATCCAGGTAGGTTCTGAAAGTCTCTAGAGAAGCAGGCTCCACAACCTCCCTAGGCAGCTGTTCCAGTGCTCTGTCACCCTCCCAGTACAGTTTTTGCTCATGCTGAGATGGAACTTCCTGTGTTCCAGTTTGTGACCCTTACCTCTTGTCCTACCACAGGGCACCACTGAAAAGAGACTGGCCCATTCTACTTGACACCCACCCTTCAGATATTTGCAAACATCACCCCTGAAGACTATGGATTGAGAAAGAAAAGCGTGTAGTAAGAATTCTGGGGCATGGCTCCATTACAGGAAGAAACTAGTTTCCTGCAACTTAACTGTTGCAGAAAAGAAAAAGCATATTGATGGCTGGTCCTCTTCTGGAGAATGCTTTATTTAAAGACAGCAGTCAGCTTCTGGAAACGCATAAACAGTCTCTCTAGGCAATTGGCAGAAACAAGTGTTGCATGAAAAACTATGCATGAAATTTGATAAGATGGACCTGTTCCAGAGCTAGAAATTTTCCTGGCAAGCAGTTAGCAGTGGGAGAGGAAAACAATTTCCTCTACCATTTTCCATTTAAAGACGCTTCTTGTCATCCATTTTACTTTGTAGCTTTTCAGTCTTAAAAAGGATCTGCTCCAAGTTACATGCAATTATAGCTCCCAATAGGTGCACACTTCCTAGTGAATTAAGTCCAGATGTGACGCTCAACTAAAAGGAATGCATCAAAAACTACCTGTTTGGCATTTCTTAGTAACACAGCCTTAAGCCTTCAGGCCCACAGGGATGTCTGACTATAGCATGAACCTTTACCAACATGAAAGAACGTATATGGCTAAAGATAGCATTTAAGTTCTTAGTGATGCATATTCATAATTACACAAAAATAATCACAAAGTATCTTGCAGCACCAAAAAAGTGATCCTTTATATCCTTTGTGCAGAAAATTAGTAGTTGCCTACAAGATGGCATTTGCTAGAAGACACCAAACGTAAGTGCAGGCATTCCAAGCGTAAAGTAAATGTGGACAATCATCCACATAACAGTTCTTGATGGCTCATCTTCCCCAGTCTTCTACCTGGCTCTTATGTCCCACAATAATTCTCTATGCATTACACTGGAAAGTTACTAAGGAGCCAGCTCTGATGATACTCTGTTTCTCCTTTTCTGTCAGCCACTTTCAGCAGGGTACATAGAATGATGGCAAGATGAGGAATGGAAGTCAACTATCAGGAAGAAGAAAACAGACTCAGCTCATAAGAAGGGAAATTAGACAGAGGTATGATATTTATTTGCCCTGTTGGGGGCAATTCTTGAGACACTGTCTTCAGCCACCTTTCTTCTTTCCTTTTTCCCAGGACATTTTCCCACCTGTCCTAACGAGAACTGCTTAATTGTAACCAGAAAAGAGAGGTAGCAGCTCTCTGAGGGAAGGTGACCAAGAAAAGAGGAGGAAGAGAGAAGTATGGGTGCTGCCATATGCTAAGATGATCCTGGTCAGGAGAAGGAAGAGGTAGGACGGAACACAGGGCAGTGGGTCAGAGCTACCAGAAACCACAGAAACTGCCTCACACACCTTTTCAGCCCATGGCAAAGGACAAAAGAAACAGTGTACTGAATCTCTCTCAGCACAGCAGTCCTGGATTTCTTTCATTTTGAGGGAAGAAAGAAGAAAGAAAATAAGGGACCCCACAGTTGCTGGGAATTGTGAAGCCCTGCATGCAAGTTGGTGTAACTGAGCCTTAAACTCCCTCTGCTCCTTCTCTGCAGTGTTTGCACAGCACTCCTTCCTCTGCTTCTAAAGCCTTTTAAGGGGAACTCTGTCTTCTCCACTCTGCTAACTTCATCTCAGCTCCAGCCTCACAGCAAAATGGCAGTAATCTTCCTCTGCCATACTCCTCCAAAAACAATGCTCCATTCCTTTGAGAACGATGGATACATGTATATAGGCCAAGTCCATCAAAGGGTTGCAAAGGCAGATAATTTTTGAAGTGGACAAGTACTGTACACTGCATGGTTACAACAGCAACACAGTCTCTTCTTTCCATATTCCATTCTGCTGTGACATGGCATATTGTGTTTACAAATTTACCATATTTTTACTTCATAGTGAAGTTATGTAGCATAGACTTAATCAATAAAAATTTGAATTTCATCATGAATGCAAAAGTCCCATGGATGAAAGCCAGGTTTAACTTTTATTGTCACTTTTCTAAAACCAAGTTCACACAGTTTGTTGATCATGCTGAGTTCTACACCTATTTTATCTTCATTTGTAATCACAAACAGAAAGTCATCTGTACAGCTGATTTCTCAAAAGTTCCATGTGCTGCAATGTTTAGCACTCGCCCTGCCAAAATCCTAAACAACCTCCACACTAAAATTAGCACAATGACCTGCTCAGATTTTCAGGGATTTGCAGTCCACACAGTGTCACCAATTTAACAGCCGTAATAAAGCATACTTTTAGATACTTTACAAAGAATGAAGAAGGGAAAAAAAAAAGTCAACTGCTTCAAACAATCAACTTGAAACTGAAAATACCTTATATAACTTGCCTCATTATTTTGACAACCTGCCATATGCAAGGATTTTACCTAACTCCACTCTTATCTCTCCACCAAGAGAGATAAGTCACTGGTGACCTTGTATTTCACTTCTGCGTACAGATGGAATCAAGCCATAAGAGTTACATATGCAAGAACAAACAGGCAGTCTGTGGCAAAGATGTCAGACACATTTTGTTTTTAACAGAAACATATAATCCAAAGCAATGACTGAAAAATCAGTTAGCTTCAAACTTTAATATAGATAACACTTATCAATCCTGCCTTAATTCAAAGTATTTAATTACTAAGAACATAAAAATATTTTTTGTGCTTTAGGATACAGGATAGAGTATAGAGTAGTGCCTTATCTGGAGATTTGGCAACTGCAAAGAGTCCATTAAGAAAACAAGGGCATTATGTTCAACAGAACTAAGTAACAATACACTCAGACATCATGACCAACAGTTGAAATGTTTATCTGAAAGCTGTTTTCTCCTTACTAATGTGCAACATTGTAACATAAAAAGAACTTCTTCAAACAAAGAGCACAGAGGCTCAAAAAGCTGGCAGTGTCTTCTAAGTAGACAGTCTGAATCTGTAGTGATCTGACAGCATGCTGTCAATCTCCATTTAAGGTGATCACCCAGGTTATTAGTAACTTAAGATATTAGTTGTGACTTCTCTATTTTTACTGTAAGTGAAACCACACTATTCAACACTATTATATTCAAAAAGAATGCATGTTTAAGTCTCAAAAGCAGACAAAGCCCAGAGGGAAGTAGCTTGTTTGACAGAAACGTCAGAGCACACATGCAGCTACTACAAGGAATGGACTTCCTCTTTACCAAGTAAAAATTCAGTGTATTGAGGTGGTAGAGACAGAACAAAAGTGTTTATCTCAGAATGTGATGATAGCAAAAATTATTCATCCATGTTATTACGCAAAATTAATTAAAAATACTTTGGTGCCAATTTTTTAAAATTTCTTTTTAAATATTAGGCTATGTTGACAAGAACATCATTCCTATTGCAACACAGATCCTGAACAATAGGTCTGATACCCTGCATTAGGGAAGCCTTAGCATAAGTTGACTTGAAATGCCCATATCCACTGTAACTTGAAATCAGTATGCAGTAGGATACCATGAAGTCCCAAACAGATGAAAAAATAGCAATGTGCAAGAAGGTACAGGATACTAATCGCAATGATGTTCGGAATATACTGAATCAAGGTTTAAAATAAGAGCCTATATAGATATATAGAGCAAACCAAATTTAAACCATCATGAAGTGAAAATTTATTAAAATGGATTTCAGTAGCTTGCTGAAATAGAATCCTCTAAATTTAAAGGGCTTATAATAACATAGTATAAAGGAGGTACTTAAAATATAAAAAACATAGGCAAAACAAGTTATAAGGGTGGTGTGAGAGGTGGTATTTTTGAAGCACACCCACCCACCATAGTATCTTTCACTATCTCCCTGGTTCACAAACTAGTTTCCCCTGCAGCATGTTGTGTAAATACCAGAGATACTGAATATTTGTACTGCTTCCCTTTCAAACACTTTGCCTTGTTTGGCTTGGCAAAAGAGTAACTACTCTGAAAGGTGCCATTTCACTAGCTAGCATTCAGTGTATGCAGTAGCATAACGCACAGCAACAGGCAGCAAGTTTTTTAGCAAGACACTGTTTCGAACCAGGCTGCCTAAGAGCACCCCATACACTAGTGTACAACCTGCCCTCGGCAAGTCTTGAAGGCCAGAACAAGGACTCCACCTGCCAGCAACATGATTTGAAAAACAATTTGCAGGAGGAATCTCCCCACTATTACAGCACAGCACAGTAGAGTGTGAACTTGTGAACATTCTACTCCTTTAAAGATGTTTCCAGACACTGCCAAGCATTTCTAGGCTTTGCTGAACTTTCTTTCCATCTAAAAAAGTTGATATGCATGCTTCAGAACTTACAAATTACTGCTTTCCACTAGCTTCAAGTGAAGCACTGTTTCCACTGCTGCTATTTTAGTTATAAACAGATAGCTCTGTAACACACTTAGTGGTTCACGCATATTGAAAGACATGTGACTTAATCCAAGTAGCTATGCTGTTATCCAGAATAGGTTGTCTCTCTGTGTACTTGGCTCCTTCCCCACTCCAGTTAGAAGCTGCCTGCTAACCCACTGCAGGATGAGAAAACCTACCCACAACCAATTACTTCCTGTTTGCTAGAAGAGCTGGAAAAAACAGCTGCAGTCAGGATGAGAAAACACAGCAGGGCATCAACTGCAGCACAACAGGGCCAAAGCAAAACACACCAAATCCTGAGGCTTCTTGGAAACTGGCAAATTATTCATCCCACAAAATACACGATGTCTCCAGATTACAGGAACAACTCACCCTTTGAATACTATCACTGCAGGGTATATGACTGCTGTGCTACTTCAGTTTTAAAAGCCGCTTACTAGTATTGCAATATTGATACCACTATACTTTTTGACATGCTTAAATGAACTGAAGGTGAAAGTGAAGATGCTTAAATGGTATCAATTACTATAATGAGGCCTCTGACTTTATCAATTATGACATCTGTACTTTAAACTGGTTCCCAAACGCTACCAAACTATAGCAGGCTAAGATCCATATAGTAGAAATACAAAAAATAAAACCAACAGATAAGACTATATTTTATTATAAATTTAATTTCAGAACAAATTATACTGTTGAACATGAGGGCAAATGCTGGATTTTTACAAAATTGACTTTATAAAAACTCTAGATGCCCTCAGGTATTTTCAAATCATCACATTCTTCTGTGGAGTTTACCAGACTTCACCAATGTCCATGGAAAACCACTTTCAAGAAAAATGGAATTAAATTTTGCTTTGCTGATAGAAACGAAAAGTATTACAGTAATACCTCCAGCCTCAAAGTCCAAAGAATTTTCAGGAAAGTTAGCATTATTTCAAGCAAAATTAATTCTAACCCATAACACCACCAACTATATATAGAAGACAATACAAAATGCTATCTTTTCTATTCTATTCCATATTGCTTCTCTTTTCACTTTTCCTCATTTTTAAACCCTCACCTCCCTCCAGAAGCTTTTGTGTGATCACTTTATCTACATACTTCTGTGTCATTCAGAAAGAAGAGTATGAGGAAAGTAAATGATCTCTAAGTGTTTTGCCTTTCCACTCAAAATTATTTACGTCTTTTTCTTCCTCCTTTTTATCATCCAGAAGAAATTGTTTCTCACAAGAGCCTGAGTTTGACTGTGTATGTGCCTAATACCAGTACGAATCCTATCTGTTACCCAACAAATGTGCAATGGCAAGCATGAACCACTGAAAACAAATGCAGATCAACGAATCATGATCTTAGCCTCAGAAGCTGGTGGATGGGTAGAGGGAGACAGGTGTAAAAAGGGGGTGGAGGGAGAGAGGGAGACTAAATCTGTGGGTTTTGAATGGTATTTTGGTTTTAACCTATCTTAAATTCAATATGATTAAAACAAAAGCAGACTGGGACACAAATCTACGAACAAAGTATAAGGGAGATGTAATGATGCAGCTGAAAATAGCACAAAGCATTATTAGATAAATTCCATCTAGATTACTTCTTTGACAGGGCTGGAGGAATTGAAGGAGCAAGGTTTGATATCTATTTTCGTTTTGTACAAAGAACAAAGCTTGAAATTCTTTATATCCAAACAACCTTTCTGTCTCACATACACTTTGTCTCTCTTTTGTTCTAACATTGTTAGGAAAGAAAAGAGTTTTCCACTGACATTTTTTTTTCTCCTACAGATTTTGTTCTGCAATTAGAGAAGGACAACTTCTACAGAACAGATGGGAGACTTCCATCCCAAGGAAAGTACTCATAATTGCAAGCATTAATTAAGTTCTATAAAAACATTATAAAATTCTCATTATTATTATTTCACCCCAAATACAGCATTCAAAAGTAAAAAGTTTACAGAAAATGTAGTCACACAGAATTACCATTTGCTGAAAATAAGCAACACTATAAAAAAAAAATTTAAAGAACCCAAACAACAAAACCAGAAAGAACGTACACAAACTATCTTCCTTACCAACTGGGTAAGTATGTGTAAGCTCAGTACATCTAGCTGTGAGAAGAATCTTACTTCACAAGACAATAGAGTTTAGGATGAGCTTTCTAAGCAAAGGAAATTTGCTAAAGAAAACACAATGACACTAGGAGATACCAGTCTTCCAATATTCTTTAGATCTACAGTGAACTAAATTATGCTGGAATTACTATGCTTCTAAAGGTGAGATTTAAAGCTGTGTGGTTAATATGAAAATTTTTATGATGAAAAGTAAGACTTTTTCATACACATTGGCCTTTTCACATCAACAGAATCTTTAGTCTGTACTTGTTAGACCCCAGACACATGAATACCTACCCTGCATTATTACTGACTGCTGTTACTCCTTTTACTCCAGTCTTCAGCAACCCCCCAATGAGGTTTTCAGGAATCCCACACAATCCAAAACCTACAGACAATAAAAGAAAATTGAATATGTAAGAAGTTTGAAACATATACATCAGAAGTATGGGAATGCGCACTGGTTGATAAAAATCTTTCCTGGGTAGAACAAGCTCCTTAGCTGACTAAATACAGCAACACTTCTGGAGAGAGGTGCACCGTAATATTGGAATCTTCCTGTCGCTAGATGTGTTTGGATTAAAGGCAATTAACCATCAGAGGTCCACTCATGCACAAATAGCCTTTGGAGAAGGGCTCCAGGACCTTGGCCCTCCTGATGTGTGTGCCCTAACCACTGTACTCATTATTCCTCCTTCTCTTTCTACACAACTCATCTTCAGTTCTATGCTGCACATACCCATTTCAAATAGGAGGAGCAAGGAGTTCTCCCACACAGCTTAGCCTGTAATTAGGTGATAAAAATCTGTGAATCTTCATGCTCTCTGGAAGATGTGTAACTGGAAGCACAGCAGCCCAGATCTCCAGCCAGGCCAAGGTGTCTCACACTCCTACTTATTATGCAAGAACCCAGTATGCCTAGAATGAAATACCATGCCACATTTGAGGCATCTAAGTCCTACACCAGGCTCTAACACTACAACTACTACCATTTCCTTCCCAGCCACCCAGCCTCAGTTCTTCTTTTGTTCCAACAACAACAAAAAAACCCATAATTCTTCCTAGAAAGCATTTTGCCTCATTACACATAACCAGTGAGGTTCCCCTTGTTTTACATTACATTCATTACTTCTTAAATACTAAAAATCACTTATAATTTACTAAGTAGAAAGATCACTTTTCCTTCAGCTGATTGAGCAGCATGAAATTGTGAAGATCACCTGGAATACTCAAAAGCTCAAGTCACAGTGAAAATCAGTATAGTACGACTGCTTTACGCTTCTGGAAATGCTACACATAGCCATTAGAAGTATTATCTCCACTTCCTACAGTCAGAAACAGGTTCAGTAATTCGTTCAAGGCCACACAGACCCAGCAGTGAGGCAAACACATAGTATAGAGAATGCTAGCATAAAAATAATCAAACCCACTTTTGTTTCTTCGCCATCTGAAATAACAATAATAACTTGAAAAAGCCTACGTTTATTTTCTGCATTCATACTGTCACAAGTGAAGTCTAACACTTCACTAGTGGGGAAAAAAAACCCAAGGCTTCTTCCCTCCCCTAAGAAAAAATTAAAGGAACACAGTAAAACAGTAAAAAGTATCTCATTAATAGAAGATGTGATTGCATCCATAAAGAATTTAAATATTTACCACCAACAAGTATAGTTGCCCCATCAGGTATGTCTTTTACAGCTTCAACAGGATCAGTATAAAATTTTGTGTTGCGGTGACAGCTGGTAGAAAAATAGCACCCACAAATCTGGAACAATATTAAAAGAAACAAGCAAATGAGTAAAAAGAATCATACAGTAGCTTTATAATGATGATCATCCCTCTGTCTAGATGAATAATTTATTTTAAAATATATATATAAAAAGATATTGCTACTGTAAACAATAAACATTGGAGAGGGGGATGGGGAGAGCGGAAGGTTCAGGTCTCCAAAACAAGGACTCTATTGTCTTCCTGTCGTCCACAACATCTGTATTTCATGACATTCATATGTATTACAGAGGCTTTAGGATTAATGTAAACTGCATCAATTTGACAATAGCCAAATAGGTTTTAAATTTCTGAATTTCATCCTAAACTGCTGACAAGCTGTAACATATTGTGAACAGATTCACAAATGCAGTTCCTCAGCATGAGTCAGAGCAACCCAAAGACTGCTCTAACCTATATACTGCTACTTGTAGCTTCAAGAATATCTGGACACTAGACATAACCAGAAATTGCTGAATGAGTGGAGGTCAAGAAACAATATGAACTACAGAGCTGTGCTGGCAGTGTATTAAGCAGGGACTCAGTTCAAAGGGGTGAACCTTCCCCCAGCTTCCTAACACAGTCTTAGACCTCTTGGCATTGTCGAAGAACAGCCCAGAATCAGGGAGACTCCAAAACACTGATGAAATAAGGAGGGAAGGAGAGAAACCCACACAAATCCCACCCCCAAATTTAGACTTCACAGTGCAAATCCATTACACAGTAGCCATTATAACTCATTTATTATATTCCTAGGTCACAGTTACCCTTTCTTTCCTCTTCTTTTATGTGTTTCCCACTAATGCTACCATGCATTAATACTAATCAAGTACTGTCAAGGCACCAGGAGCAATTGACACTTTAGTCACTACATTGATGCCGTAGTATACTTGAGTATAAGTTGAGAGTACTTGGAAGTTAAAATACTACCTACTGGTGTTTCCATTTCTAATTTGATAGTAGAAGTGAGAAATTTTAAACTGGGAAAAAGAGAAGAATGAGTAAACAAATCATAAACAATCCACATACATTTTAAAGGCAATAGCATATTAAAGAGTTGCCTTAAGGTCCGGGGCAACGATTTCTGGCTCAGTTTCAAGATTAGACAAACCTTCTTCCTTATAAAATTAAGGCTGCAAGAGTTTATACTGAATGTTAGACAAACTAATCTGAATAGAGGCTTATCTCCTCCCTGATGGAGACACTGATCAGCCCAACAGTATGTGGGTCAAAAGGAAGAGCACCAGGTGAGAAAAAGTAAAAGACCCTTGCCCATGCTCAATGATATCATGACTATTTATTTCTATTTATTTTTTCCATAATGACAGTAAGACTGCAAACAGCATCTCTTCTGATTGGATTTGGTAAGCAAGTGACAAAATGAGCTTTAAGTGCTGGCAGCCTTGGTAGCCCCAGTACAACAGGGCTGCATGCAGGCATGACGGCCAGGGCCAAAGGGAGGCCAGGCCACTGCTGTACCCACACAGAAGAAAATACTTTAAAGAGATCACGTGGTACCTTACTTTTTTCTTTCCAACTGCCTGTAACAGTGGGGAACAACAGAGAAGCATGTGTTACATATGCATGCATTCCCAGGTTGGATGTCTCTAATGAAGGTATCTGCCCTTCTATACTAAATATGTTTCCTTTCAGTCCCTTTCCCACCTACTCTGCTGTTTGACAGCAATGGGCTTTCAGGGAGCTGAGGTGTCAGGGATCACCCACACTCTCTGCACACCAGAGCAGCAAGCCAAGACCACAGGAACTTGCTGCAATTCTGGCAGCCCAGGTTTGAGAGAAGTAACATGGGGACAGGTTTCCTCCTAGAATGAAAAAAAAAAAAAAAATCCAAGTAGATTTTATAGAAGAGCAAAATATAACTCAGCAAAACAAAAACTAAAAGAGCTATGATTTTTTGTCCATAAAGAGATTAGGAAGAGCAAAGAGGAGGAGAGTAGATGAACTGTTTCAACTAAACAGAAATAGGAAAAGCCACAGAAACAACTCTGGCTGAAGAGATGAAAAATTAACTTTGCTATGGTTACACATGGGCTGGAAACCATTACAACAGTGAGGTCTGGCAGAAGCTTTCCTCAGGATGAGCAAAGCAAGCAAACGACCTACCTACACGGTGCACCCCACAGGTCTGTGAATGGCAACAGATGGCGGAGCTGCCAGGGAGCTGCTCCTCGGCCTGGGCTCTCCCTGCCTGCACCTACAGCTCACCTCCAGGAAAAGACCGGCATGCTGAGAGCAAGACTGCAACATACAGCAACATTCCGACATCGTGCTGCTTTTTCAGATGGAGGTGAAATATAAAAATCTAAACCTCAAAGCCAAAACCCCGGGCTGGTGCCCCAAGGTCACCGCATCCCAACCCGCTGCCGCCGCCAAGGCCAGGCCCGCTCCGGCGCCGCGCTCCACCCGCCTCCTCGACGCAGCGCCCGCGGGCCTCCTTCGGGCCAAAACCGTCACCTTAACGGAAAAACAAAACAAAACGCAACAAAACAAAGCCCATCGCTTCCCCGTGGCGGCGGGAAACCCCCGGGGCTCCGGCCGGCCGACCCCGCCCGGCTCGCCCGCCAGCGGCAGACGTCGACCTCTCGGCGGAGCGAGCCCCGAAAGCAGCCTCGCCGCAGCGGGTACCCCGCCAAGGTCACTGCCTCCCGAGCGGGCGCGGCGGGCTGCGGCGGCCCGCAGACCAGGGGGTCGCGAAAGGGTCGCGACAGGGTCGCGGGGCGGCGGCGGGGCCGGTGGCTGGGGGAGAGCGCGGCCGAGCGGCGGGTCTGGCTGCCCCCGCCGCCTCGCCTTACCTCGGCCCTGGCGCCCCGCGCCCGCGCCCGCGCGGCGGGGAGGAAGATAAGGCGGCTCAGCGGCGACGGGAGGAATTTGTACGCCGCCATCTTCGCGCTGCGCGGCTATCGCAGAAAGGGAGCAGAGGGACGGCGGGATGGGCCGAGGCGGTGACTGCTGCTGTCCAACGCCGGGCGAAGGGAGAAGGAGCGGGCGGGATCGCGGATTACGCGGGCGGAGGGAGGGTGAGGGGCTCGGCCCTGACGTCCACTGACGTTGGCTGCGCCCGAGGCGGGGCCGCCGCCTGAGGAGAGCCGCGAGCCGCCGGGCCCCGGACGCTGGAGACTCTGCTCAGGCGGCGACCCACTCCTCAGGCGGCGGCCCCGGGCGGGACGTGGGTGAGCTTTCCAGCGGCCCCGCGGCTGCCGAGCCCACGGAGCGTGGCCCGGGCGCTGTCCCATGGCGGGGCCGGCGGCAGGGCCAGGCAGAAGCAGCAGCCCTCTCCGCTCCCGGAGCCTCGGGAAGCAGAAGCTGCCCCAGACGTTCTACAAGACCAGTCGACAGCCCTGGCCCCGCAGTCGGCGCTTTTGTTCTTAAAAGCCCTCAAAGCCCACGGAAAACACATGTGGACAAAAGCATCGAAGTTACAATTAAAGTAAGTGTGTGTGTGTGTGTGTGTGTGTGTGTCACGTTTTCCCTTTGATGCTCCTCTACTTCCACACATGGACAACTAAGATGCGTTGTCATAGATGTCTTCCTGTGAAGTTAAGGTGGCTTAGACTTCTGTCCTGTCACTTTGTGGCCTAGGACTAATATCACGAGAATTAAAACAAGGACAGAGGCTTTGAATACTTAGGTTTCCAATGCATAGTCCTCAGGGTGAGCCAGGCTCCAGTAAACACATGGTCTTCACAAGGGCTCTCAGATGCTAAGTTTGGGTGGGAAAATATTACTAAAATAGAGGTATACTTGTTTAAGCAGCCACGTGATGTGAACTGTGGGCATTTCTGCTGCTGCTGCTAGAAGGAAAATTCAAAGCATGTGTCTGACATTATTTATGCTTTCTAAAAATACCCCAAATGATAAGTGCATGCCCTAAGGATGACCGATGGAACAGGATTCACAGAAAAATGTGAGAAGCTGTTAACATGCAGGAAAAGAGAAATTCCCCTCATGCACATGACAGAAGGTCACACTTTTTGCAGGTCATGCTGCTCCTCAGCTTGTTTCCAGGCTGCCCCCAATGCAGCTGCCAGATTCACTGTATTTAGCCATCGTGGCATGAACATGTAGCAGGATAATTTACAAGAAGGAAGCCAATGTTTTAAAAGTATGCTGACAAAGCGCTTGTGCACAACTAGTCCATTTTATTTATAGCACTGGCCCACCCTTGCAGGCACTGGTCCACAGACACTACCATGCCACTCTTAGGCATTTTAACAGGCGGTGGTACCTGTAGTTACAGTTCACACAGCAGACAAACCTTGCAGATGCCAGTGAAACATGAAGACATCTTTGCTGTCAGGAAGATTCTGTTCTGTTGTTTTTTGGTTTTTTTTTTTTTCCTAGGTGTAAAAAGCTACAAATTACAGGGACTTAGTGAACTGAAAAACAAAATAACAACACAGTATTCTCCTAGGGCTAAGCATTGGCAAAAAAAAAAAAAAAAAAAAAAAAAAAAAAAAACAAAAACCCAGGACTGGATTTCTGAACCTTGGTTCTAACTCAATTTCATATAGATATGTAAATTCCTTAAGTCACATTTCCTTTCACGGAAAAACATCCCCTAAGCACTGAAAATGTGTCTAAAAGAAGTTTATTTTCTTCAGTAAATATATTCCTTTAAACCAGCAATGTTCTTTCTAAAATTTACCAGTGATCATTCTTGAGTACTTGTTACATACCCAGCTAGCATTTATTTAGCGTGGGGTTTGGACTATTTGGGACTCCAACTGCCTGCAGTTGGTAGAGTGTTAATACCTCCTTGGAGCACCTATTATGAAAAGCTGGTAATTCTACTTACATAAATTACTGTTTCTGAATGAGGAAATTAGGGGAATATAACTTTTCCTTATCATGTGCTGTGGATTACCTAAACCCAAAATTACTCAAAAAACAGTGTCCAAAATCCTCATGCTTTGGCCTGCAAGCCCCTTATTTTGTCTTAGAAAAGCTCCAAACATAACTGAGTAGATAAAAGAATTTATTCTGGAGTAGTTTATAAAAGATTGTAGATCATCTGATTTGTCTAAATTTTTAAGATGTTTTTAAGTTCTCCACACAATAAGGACTACAACTAAGCAGACAACATGAAACAAGTCTCAAAAATTATCAAGAATATTTTTAATACAATCTTATTTTCTTCATTTAAGTAAATCATGTTAACAGTGGTATCAAGCAAGTCAAATACTATTTTAGAGTTCAACAGCATTTACAAAGAAGTAGCGTGAGAGTTTTGAGCCCTTGGTGCCAAAACCAAGTCAGCAGGTAGGCATTCTGGAGCTAGCACAGGTTAATCATTATATGCACCATATAATACTAGCTTACTTATGCTACTACCAAGCATAATAAGATGTCAAAGTCAGCACTACAATACAGTGAAATAATATTTCCCAAAGAAGCCACCAGAGTTAGCAGATAGGTAGGCTACTTTTATATGTTTTACTTACCTGTACAGGGAGAAGAACCAGAACTCTTAGATGCAAAACTTTGTTTCTAGACAAATTTCTTATAATTTGTTTATACTCGACCCAGATTTTAGCTAAATGAAACTTAGAAATTTTCTTTTCTTTCAGGTTCATTGGAATTTGTCAAGAAAATTCAGTTATTGAGGCACAAAAATCACACATGGAGCCACACTGAAGGGAAAGCTCATAAAACTATGCAGCAACTAGAAAACACACAGAACACCCAAACTTACCACCAACATTTTAATAGTTTCCAGTTCTGAAACAAGAGGATGGTGTTTAAACACTTTTGAGTATTACTCAAAATAACAAAGTATTTTTTATATTAATTATGTGAAACCCTTAAAAAATCATCTTTTGATAAAGAGGAATGAACTTAATTCCCTTGGTATGGGATGGAAAGACAAACAAAATTGAAATACTATTTCATAGCATCTACATCTTCCTGCAAGAATGGAGTACTACAGGAAAACAAGTAAAGGAAGGGTATAAAACTCATGATACAGACCTAAAGTCATACATGATTTTAAATATATTCCAACTGAGAACATAAAAATAATTACAAGCCCTTGTATAATACATTTAACAATGTTAAGATCAACTCATGGCATTCACAGGAAACACATTTATCTAGGGGAAGTCAAAAAGGCTGCCAGCTGCATCACCAATGAGTACACTAGTAAGTCATGTGAACTTAAGTATTCAACGTATTAACAAAGTTCAGGTGAAAGGAAGGTCATTATAAAGAAAGATGGACATTTATAGGTCTAGGGAAAAACATACATGTTAAAAATTAGCAGGGATTTGACAAATGAAAGTTCATACATAATTAAAGCAAAGGCAAAATTGAACTGGAAAATAAACAAACAAACAGAACAAAACAAAAAAAGACATCTTCTAGACAGTTACGGAAATGTAAAGCAAATGAGGGAACAAAAGCATCAGGATTTTTGAAGGAGACAACCTATGGAGCTGTTGAGTAATCCCTTCACCAACTAACTCTGGCAACATGTTCTCTTCACAGTCCTAAGCTTAAGATCAAAGGCGATACTAAACTGTGAAGGGATACTGAAACTACATAATAAGGAATAAGAAACAATCCTCTAGCAAATAGCAGTTCTTTATCCCTGAAGGGCCTCTTTAGTAGATAACAGAAAGTTAGAAAACATTTTTGTTAAAATGAGTACCATAGTAAAATACAGGAGCTCAACTAATTAAGAAAATTAAAAAAACGAAACAAACCAAACAAACCAAACAAACCAAAACAAACCAAACAAAAAAAACCCCCAACAAACTAATTGGATGAAGGGGTCCACACTGTGAAAAACAATCTGAAGGGACTTTTTTGTTGATTTCACACTAATACAATTTCCACTATAGCAGTCTCATAATTTAGGCAGGATGCCTTACTTTCATGTAAATAACAGAGAAGTATTCTATATCATGTCAGACTATGATATTATTACAAGATAAGATAAGCAACTATGTAGAACTTCTTTGAAGACACTGACCATTATATACTTGCTGTTACGGTTTAGGGTCAGAGTGCCCCTTAGGCCTATAACAGATATTCTCTGTTAATGCCCCACTCCCTCCCCAAAGGGGAAGAGAAAGGAAATAAGGGAGAGAGACTCAGCCATTAGAAAAGGAAACTGGAACAGCTTTAATGAAAGTGAAATTAATAATAATAAAAATGGAACCTATACAAATATCTACAAAACCAGTATTGAACCCAGCCCCCTGATGGTCATTCCATCACTGTCACCACTGATGCTGTGGACCAGGCACTGGGAGAGTCCCAGCCTGCGCCCCACAGCAGACGGGGCTGTGTTCGGTAGCTGGATTCTGGTACCAGGTTCAGGAACACACCAACTGGGATTGAAGGCAGAACGGACAGAGTCCTCCTTGGGTGCTCTGAGGGACGAACCGAAAGAGGACCCGAGCCAAACCAAGAAAAGCTGTCGAAGCAGCCCAAGGGGAGAATAGCTCAGAGACCCTTTGGATCCCTCAGCTGTATGCTGAATATGACATGTATGGGCTGGAACAACTTGCTGATCAGTGTAGGGTCACCCATCCTGTCCACTCCTCCCTGAAGGTGTGGCCTTTCACTTTCTGCACCACACAATGTGATACACAAGATCCAGCAGTGGCCTTGGTCTGCACACCAACCCTTGGTAGTAACTCTACCCATGGGGTGTTATCACTGCTAGAAGCAGACACTGCCTGTGAGAACAGGCTGCTGACTTCAGACAGTGCAGTTAGTTAGAAGAACTGAGATGAAAAACAAAATTACTGAATAGAATTAGTTCTGTTAGTTCACTTAAACCAGGACACTTGGTCAAAATTGGAGAACTAAAGGTACTGCAGTAAATTATTCACTAATTAACCTTGACAGCACAGAGAAACAGCAACTGAAGTCATCAGTTAAATCAACAACTAAAGAGTTACTTCAATTTGTTAGTCTTAAAAATGCAAAACTTCAAACTTTCTGACCACTGAAAATACTGCACCTCAATTAATTTCAGACCATAGTATTTACAAGGTGTAATTATACGGTATTTAAAATTAAGGTGTCATTTTTGTTTAACTAGTACCACAAATTCTGTTACTCAGCATGATCCTTGGCACTTTTGTTCATGTTCATAAACTGCATACTTAGTAACTGTCATCAACACCGTCTAAATTAGTTAAGTGGAATAACGTTGAATAGCAGCACTCAGAATGTCCACTAGTTGTGGAGAAATGATAAATGACTTATCATTCCTTTACAGCAGGAGTGGGGAAAAAAACAAAATGCCTATTCAGCAGATGTTTGCAGACATCAGCTGCACAAGTTACATATGTTTGTGTATTGATATTTTCAAAGGGTCATTTAAATTTGTATTCAGAAAACCCTAGTAATCTTTTTCTCCTCGTGTTTTGCCAGGAATACTTTTTTTCTGAAAAAAAATGCAACAGAACAGGAAAGTGTTTTTCTTCCCCCGTCTAACCAAGCTGAAAGAATGGGTTTATTTTCCAGCCCATACCAGTAAAATTGTAAAAGAGTAAAGGTAAATGTACCAAACATGCTACAGAAACAAGAAACAGTAACAGAATTCCTGATCAAGCTGTCACACTGCAAGGTAGTTCATGTTTGGTAGAACTACTATAACAGGCTTTTCTGGATTCTGCAATGCAACATGACATCAATAAGCCACATGGGGTACTTTCAAACAAGTACATCAGCAACGGAATGTATTTTAAACTCAAAACCTAGGAGGCTTTGTAAAATTACTACCGAAGAAATCTTTTCCCTTGTATTTGATACCCAGCTTACAAATCCAGAGTCTTAAGATGATAATGCCAAACTTTGCAGAGGTTATACACAGTAAACAGTACTCATACACACAGAGCCCTGTACCTCACTACAACTACTTCTGTACAGTAACATTACAGGACAGCTGCCAGAGTTGGAAACAAAGAAAAGCAACACCTGCCTGGTCTGCAAGTTCCACATGTAACTCTGGTTTCCGCTTTGAAATTTGGACTTTGACAACCATTTCATGGGTGTGGAGCTTGACTGGCAAGCACCATTTCTTGACTAGCATGCAAACTCACACATGCAATGTAAGCCCTTATAATTATCTGTTTGATCTTAAACCTGGTTCTTAAAAACACACACTTAAAAGGAGCTTGGGAGCTTGCTAAGCTAAGCTAAGCAATGGATTGCCTTAATTTACAAGCACACAGCTGCTTGTTGCAAAGCTCTCAGGCCTTTTGCTGTTAATTTCACCAGAAAATGTCAATTTTCCAAATATTTCATGAAAGATCTGAATGTCTTGTTTCTAGGGCCAGCTTGAAGCCATACCCTAAAAGTTGACTAAAGACTTCCTTACTCTGCTTTTGGAGTTTTGCAGATTTTCAGGAAAAACAACCATTTCAGATTGACATCACTAGCACAAAATAGCACCATTAAAAGCTGGACTGTATTGACTGTAACACCCTGTCTCATCGTGATGAACTCTCAAATAGAAAGGGCTTTAAGATGTTTGACATCTGTCTTCCTTCAGCAGCAATGTCTGGTGTCACACAAGACTAGCAGGCCCCAATGAGGTGCTACTTGCTAATGTATCAAGTTTGGCATAGAGATCTTTAAGTAACAGATTTGAAGGGGGAAGGGGTCAGTAATCTCACATTTACATTTGCTTGTGACAAACAGTGAGGCAGCACATCAGCGGCTGAGTGACGGAATCCTAGTAAGGGCTCTCAACTCGTTGCCCTGAGGAAAGCCAGTGACGATGCCCTGGGACAGCCCAGAGGAGTCAAAGGGGATTCGCACCAGAGGGTGATCCAGACAGCCCAGCTGAAGGGCCTCTACGCAAATGCACGTGGCTCGGGCAATAAACAGGATGAATTAAGGTGCTACTGGAAAGCCATGACATAGTGGCTATTACTGAAACTTGGTGGGATGATTCCCATGACTGGAACGTACGGGTAGATTGTTATAAGTGGTTCAGAAAGGACAGGCAGGGGAGGAGAGGAGGAGGCGTTGCCCTTTGCATCAGTGACCAGCTGGAATCCATGGAGTTACACATGGGGAAGGACGATGAGCCGATTGAGAGTGTGTGGGTTAAGATTAAAGGGAAGTCAGGGGAAGGTGATGTTACGGTGGGAGTCTGCTACAGGCCACCTGACCAGCAGAGCCAAGCGGATGAGGCCCTCCATAGGCAGATAGAAATGGCTTCACGTTCACAGGCCTTGGTCCTTGTAGGGGATTTTAACCACC